>JAZKJV010001541.1:1200000-1711676 GCA_037367405.1 Ottelia alismoides
GCTACATCAGATGAACTTAGAGATCGGAGATCAGTTTAGAGTCTAGAACGAGCTGCGAGTTGAGATCGCCGCGCTGAGAGCATGAGCCAGGAATCCACCACCGCTCGCCGTGGTTCCTGTGACACTCATAGACGAGTATGACCCTAGAGCCAGGACGCTACATCATTGGATTCGGTTGCCACCTAATCAAGGTCCATAAAAGCTACAACCGTCCTTTGTATCTTTGCTCTCCAAGTTTTATGGGAATGTCACGGAGGAGCTGTTTACCTTTCTGCGATAGTTTGAAATGATTTGTGGTACGACTAGTTATCCAAGTGTTACGTAGGAGGCCATTCGCATCAAAGCCTTCCCATTCTCCTTAGCAGATAAGGCGCTCTACTGGCTCAATCATTTGGGGAGGAAGATCTCAACGTGGGACGATCTGAAGTCCACATTCCTGTGTAAACATTTTCCTCTGGGCGGATGAATATGATGAGGATCCAGATCTCCAATTTCACACAGCTGTCGAATGAATCATTCCATAAGGCGTGGGATCGATTCAAGGACCTTACTGAGAGATGCCCTCATCATGAGATACCTTTGAAGGTGCTAGTTCAGAATTACTTTGGAAGACTCCAGCCAGATGTCCAGGGCCTTGTGAGCGCTGCATGTGGCGGCAATTATCTGAATCGAGATACCAAGTCTGTCTAGTCCATCTTTAAGAGAATGGCAGAGAACTCGAGAGTTGTCGACTCTACTCGGGCATTCCAGAAGGCCCCACAACCATCACATCACCGAGAGCATCAAAAGGTGGCGAATATTTTAGATTATGAATCAAAATACCAACATGGGGTAAATTAGTGAAAAACTAACGTTGGTAGATGTGATTCATAAGCAAGTTCAGGACCTGCAGCCGCTGTGAGAGTTGGAGAAACTTTCATCACTTCCTCAACAGCTGAGGAATCTGAGGAAGAAGGTGACGGACCTGCAGCTTCAGTAACAGTAGTCTCACTCTTCTTCGACTTCTCAACCTGTTAGGAGATCCTTACTCGCTCCTCCCACCCATCAGATTCATTTTGTCCAGAGCGAGCCGGGTCAGCTTATAGAGACTCCGCAGATTGATTGGCATAAGGACTAGTCTTATGCCAATTCAATTCAGATCACTAGCCCTTGAGACACTAATGTTGAGCCTCAAGCCACTCTTGAGATCAACGGGACATGGTATGCTCCGATTCAACCGTCATCACAGTTTACCCCTCAGAGCGTACACCACCGCCAGCAGTCGCAGCACTATAACCATCTGCAGCATGGACACCCACAATTTCAGCACCGACAGAATTATACGCCGCAACAGTCTCACCAGCAAGCCTATAAGAGACCATATTTTGTTCGCCATCCTGCTTCATATTCATAGTTGCATCATTACCAGCAGCAACGATAGTCTTCATACAAACCTCAGAGAACTCCTCAGGCGTACACTCTACAGCAGTATACTCTAAGGCAGGAGAGAGTAGAAAGCTAGGGTTACCACACTGAACCCTTAGATATCTTCGCAGGCCCTTGCATTGAACCCGATCATGGACATGCTGAGCACGCTCCAGACCGCACACAAGACCGAGATGGAGTGGGTTAACCATCGTCTGGATGAGTTAACCGTACCTTAGACCACTCTCCCAGCCCAACCTCAAATGAACCCGAACAACAAGAGGAGGCATCCAGATTAGGTAGACAACACAACATGTACGATCTCATTTCCTGAATTCTTATCTAACTTCATTCATCAAGCGGTAGATCACCAAGAGCACCTGATTGGGAAGAGAAGAGGGCACATGATGAGGAGCGAGAATCGATTCATGATATTCATATTGATGAGGAGGAGGACCACAAAGATGATGAGGATCAATAGCTTGACGTTCAGAGAGAAGGGAGTAATGTTGAGGTAGTTGACATGGACTTAGGCGAATGAGATGATGATACTAAGCAAAACCATGCAAACACTCCCAAAGCTGATGTTTTTTCCTGTTTTAGAGAGTTTTGTACATACATCTAAAACTCTTGATGTACAAGCTGATCTCGATTTGAATAAAAAGAATTTTGTTGTTCCTGAAATTGTTCCTTTTCTCGATGATTTGTATGGAAAAGGAAATATAAAACACAAAAAGAATATTGTCAATCCAGAGATCGGTCGTCTATTAAAAGATCACATCTTTCTGAAGATTCCACTTCACGATGCCTTGATCATTTTCCTACGCTCAAGAATCAGTTGAGGAACAGATGCACAACACGTAGGAAAAAGAGATTGCGAGTTGAGAAATATGTATTAACCAAGGCAACTTCGTGAGCTATTCGGAATAAGGTACCAAAGAAGAAGACAGATTCTGGAGCTCACTATGTCACATGTCAGATTGAAGATGCCACATTCCATCGTACTCTTTTAGATAATGGTTCCTCGATTAATTGATTCCATCTACTTTACTTGATAAGCTCAAGCTAGGTCCTCTTTACAAATCACGAGCGATACTTCAGTTTGTTGATCGATCCGTTAAGAGACCTAGAGACCTAGAGGCGCGTTAAAGAACATTATCGTGACCATTCTATGCTTGCAGTTTCCTATGGATTTTACTGTCCTAGATATGACGTGCCCTATGCAGTTACACCTTACTCCAATCATTCTTGAGAGACCCTTCTTGCAGACAGCGAGAGCACTCTTTGACTATGATCTTGAGAGAGTATCATTCCACACAGATAGTGGAGAGATATACATTGAGATGGAGAGAGAATGTAACAGTCCTAGATCAGTATTGTCATTTACTTCATAGGACCCCGATCTTGCAGAGGATTGTCAACACATAGATGAGACACAGTCTCTTGATCTTGAGAGAGTTTATTTTGATACCCATAATATCTTACAGAAGGATAGGGAAGAGCACATGGTACCTAGTTCTGAACATTAATGTTCATTTACAGATACATAGTTCACATCAGATCCAGATGAACAGTTAGTAGCAGTAGAAATCTCAGTGCCGCAGATTGAGAGTACACATATTCCAGCATGAGAGTTCGCAGATCATACGGTCTATTCAGCATAGAGAGGCAGATGGTGTAATGGTTACACATATAGACACCTTCTGTAGTCCTACTCCAAAGATGCATACTTCAGAAAAGAGAGCTAAGCCACATACAGAGTTCACTTACAGAGGTAGCTCTACTTGTTGAGCCAATTATCGGTACGCACATAAAAAGCAGAAGATTTAGTACGACCCAGGTAGAAGTGATCTACTTTGTACAGGATGCATGGCTACTCTTCCGCTTCATTTCATCTTGTATAGAGACCTGTGAAGCCATTCGGTTTATCCTGGAGTACACACCTGTATATCCTTCGTAGACCACAATCGTCCCCATTTTTCGCTCATCTTATATGCTTAGGATACCAGATCCTAAGTATATGGGGGACCGATTGCCTGTTGATTCTCGCTTTTCGATTTTGATCTTTTTACTTTTCTTTTGTATATCCTTTCTTTTACTCTAATCGTTTGTCCCTAATTTTGACCGCACTCTTTTCTATACTTAGGATGCCTTATCCTAAGTATAGGGGAGACCGAGTGATTTCGTTGATTTTGTTTTTTCTTTCTTCTTTTGTTCCTTCGGTTGTATATCCTTTTCCCTCAGTCACCTCATTTTTATTCCACTATACTTACGATGACCTGATCGTACGCATAGGGGGGTTGACTGACTTCTATTCTTTCATTCTTTTTCACCCACTTGTACTTAGCACGAGTTATGTCCTCCTTTTTCTCTTGACGCTATGAGGACATATCACAAGCTAAGTATATGGGGTGCATATATATTCTATATATACTTTTGTCCATAACTCGTGCTTTTATGTATTTTCTATATCTATAAAATCCATAAAAAGTGGTAAAGGTAATTTAAAATCCACTTATTTATTTAAACTATTTACAAAAACCTTGTAAATATGTAAAATAGGCCTAAAATCCTTATTTAAAATTCTTAAAATATATATTTAAAATAGTATTTAAAATATGTATAATTCTTATTTAAAATTTTATCTATTAAACTATGTGTAAAATTCATTTAATCCTTCTAAAATCCTTTGTATATAAAATTTGTAAAATACATTAGTTATTTAATTCAAATAAAATACATGTAAATTATCTTTTAAATTCTTGTACATAAACTTGTTTATAAAAATCAAAAATCCATAAAAATGCACAGTCTAAAATCCATAAAAGTACAAAATCATTAAAATTCATAAAAATGAGTAAAATTCAGAAAATATACTTCACAAAAACATGATTGCATTTGCATTTGCATTAGCATTTTTCAGAATAAGTTTGATTTCTAGAACTAAAGATTGGGAAAAGTCTAAAGGATGGAGCTTGATTACATCCTTTAACTTTCATTGTAAGGAGCCTAGTTAGGAAATGGAATTTAGACTTTTCAGGTCTTTAACATAAATCTTTGGGTTCCATGAGACCATGTTTGGGAAGTCAACTCGAAAGTGCCTAAGTAGAACACTTGGCGTCATCCGTTTAACTCTTCACCAGTGAACCAATTTTGGACACATGCACTTTGCACTTAGCTCGACTTGCATGGGGCTGCGAAGGGCAATACACCTTGGTGGTGCATTTCTATCCTTGTCTGGCAGCATGGACGTTTAAAGACGGGGGAGAATGGGGTTGCAATAATCGCTTTAGATAAGGGAAGGATCTATTGGCACAATTTTTCCAAGTCCTTAAAAAATGGACGGAATGAAAAGATGCTATATCCGTCGAGGCACAAAAAGATTGATGCAGTGCAAGCAACATTACAAAGCCAATTCAAAGAAGAAGCCACCAAATACAAATACGACCACAATGGTCCGAGCTTCTACCAAAAAGCATGCACATCTTAGTGGAGACTTGGCTATACCGATTGGGCTTCACAAGGGGATGTGTCTACACTGGTCACACTCCAGTTCTTTTCTCATTCTTCTACTTTCTCTCTATATTCTATTGTAGATATAGCACGAACTGACCTTAGAAGGGAATACCACCCTCCTCGAGGAAAGAGTAGCTGGATGAGGAACCAATGGGAGTGTATTGCTGGGATGGGTAGTTTCTTCGCTCCTTTCAAAGTGGGAATAGCTAAAACAATTCATACACAGTACAGATTGATTTCATGGTTGATATAGTTTGCTATATGAATGCGTGGATCTGAACTGGCTGTTGAGGTGAACTTAAATAAGGATTGGTGGAACTTGAGGGTTGTTGAGGCTAAAATCCTAATTAAGGCTATAACAAAATGCTTGTTTCAGGCTCAATCGAGCTTTGTCCTTTGTCTGTTCTCATGAATTGATTTAGGAAAATAAATTCATTCTAGCTTTCTTTCTTTTTCTCTTATTTTTCAAATAAGTGTTTGCTAAGGGACTAGCAAAGTTTAAGTATAGGGGGTTGATGAATCCATGATTCATTAACATTCTGTGTGCATTTTGTCTTAAGACCCTTAACAAATACATGTAAATATCCATTAAATTCCATTTTTTTAACAAAACTCTACTCATGAATAAAAATGCACTTTTATGCATTAAAATCATGTAAATAAAGAAAAGAATAAAAATAAAGAAAATAAAATAAAGGCAAATTGTAGATATGTATATATGTATAATATGACTTATTAAATAAATATAGCTGAAAGATATATTTATAACCTAATCTCCGAGACCAAGTCAGCATGGATTGATCGACAAATAAATAAGTAGGGGGAGATAAGGAAGAAAAAAATAAAAATAATTAATTCCACACTTTACACACACTTTATTAATTATCTAATAAATACAATAACTTTAATAATTTTTAATTAATTCATATGAATATATTTTTCATCAAACTCTTTTCCTCAGTATTTCTAAAAATATATAGAAAAATATAAAAATAAATTTAAATATCACCTTGTATATTTGCCTAGGAATCTAACTTGTAATTTGTCAAAATCTCAATTTCCGAAAATTGTAACTTTCTCATACAAACTCTAATTTTATTGTACTCATATTTAAAGTTCATAAAATAATATTCTCTAATTAATGAAGGTGATTTCACAAAAATCGGAGTCCGTTTGCAAAAAGTCAGTTTTGGGACCTAACCACAACTGTGTTTCTGGGCTATTTATTTTATCTAGAGCACATTATTTATTGTTTTAACGGTTTTATAATTTCTAATTATTTTCTTGATCTTGTATTTTAACCTTAATTTATTTCATATTTTTTGGATCTTATTTATTATTTTAAATAAATCAAAAACCCTAATTTATAGGTAAAGTTGAATTGTATAACATATACTTGTATTTATTAATATACTTAAATTAATTTATTAAAATCTACAAAAAAATCGTAGAACTTTATTTATTATCCTAACAATTAATAAAATAAAAAATAATTTACTATGATTAATTTATTAAATTTAAAATCCAAAACCTATTTATTACGTTATTTGTACATTTTATTATTATTATTATTATTATTATTATATTTCATAAAATGTTTATTATTTATTAAAGCTAATTATAACATAATTTAAATAATTTATTTATTTATAATTTCCATTTTTATACGTATTTAAAATTCCATTATTTACTATTTATTTCTTATTTATTAATGTATATATCAATTCTGACCAACCAGGTGTTGACACGTATCAACACCTAGTTCATCTTTCTCAAAGAACTCAGTCTGTTACTTCTGTTCTAACCACCTAACTTCAACTAATTCTACCCGTCACCCTCTTCTCCCTAAATTTGATCCAAACCCTCCATCTGCTTCTCCTAACAACCCTAACTCACGCCCGCTATAGATCCTCCACTAACTTATCCTCGATTCGTCTATAAAAGCCCATCAAATCTCCGTCTCCGACTAACTCTTCCTAAACTAACAATTTCCAGAATCCAACTGGCCAAACCCCCACTTTCACCTTCATCCTCTGCCTATCTCCAGCTGTGACAGAGCCTTAGACAAGCGTCGCGTGGAAGAAGGAGCATTGGAGGAAGGTTCCAAGGCTCTATCTTGGCCTTGCATCGCCGCCGCCACAACGTGGATCTCTGGGAAGCCACCCCGTCGAGCAACGACCAGCAGAGTCTTACACTTTGCTACCTCCAGGTACTCCTCCATCTTTTATGCTTTTATTTCTCGATGTTCGTGCCTCAATTAGCATTCTTAAGTGGGTGATTAAGATCTTTAAACATATATCTTAAATGCAGACCCAATCCATCCTTCAAATCCTTCTCGCATTCAATTCTAAATCGTCTCCATTCCTCTCCCATTATCGTATTTATTTTATTTCCTAGAAACATATTACCATATGCAAATTCCTTAATTTTGTGACTGATTCCATTGCGAATCGAGTAGAAACCATTCTCTTGCAGGTTCTCATCACGCTCGTAGCCATCAATTCCCTGATCTGGAACTTATCTTGCGAAAAGATCCTCATTCAACCACCCTCCTTCCAGCCAATTGTTGAAGCTGAGCCGCCAACTTCGATGACGCCTCGTTGTCACATCCTCCATCATTGTAGCTCCTCACCAGCAGGCGAGCTCGAGGGGTGTAGGAGACACCCCTCTGGACCTACAGGAGGCCAAAGAACGCAACTGATAGTCGGGAAGAAGTAGTCGAAGAAAGCAAGGCCGTCGCTGCAACTGCGATGAAGGGGAAGAACAACCCAAACGTTACACGCTGGTGACACAAATCCTCCGCGGACGCTCCAGATTGCGTGCCTGCTTCTAGTCTCCGCCGCTCAGATGAAGGGGTAGAAATTTTACATCTTAACCCCAGACGACGTTCTAGACCTTCAAGCAGCTCCAGCATTTCCAGAAATTGCATTTAGGTCCCTGAATGGGGACCTAAATGCAAAGCTTTTAATTTTTCTTACAATTCAGTCCCTGCTAGGGACCTATTTGTAACAAAATAAATTGCTTTTTCTTTGCATTTATACCCCTGAACTATAGGGTAGTTTTGGACCTTAATTTTGTTGTATTTTTCCTTGAAATTTCTGGGGTAGTTACACAACTACCCTAGCGTCGATTATTGTTGTTTTTTATTGATTTTCAATGCATATTTTTCTCGCTTTTATTTTTGTAAAAATGTGCTAGTTTTTATCTCTTTCTTTAGCTCTGTTGTATTTTCAAGAAGAAGAATAAATTCTCGAAATTCTTTTATTCCTCGAAAACCACCGTACGGTTATTCTGCCTCCTCGAGTTCGACCCAGGGGAACTTACCTGGATAAAAATTAGTTTAAAGGATTAAAATAGGAGAGAAGCCATTTATCTTCATCTTCTCTCTCTTTCCTATTTTTATCTGGATTTTGTTTGATCAACGTGACTCTTGTTTAGCGGTTTTCTACAATTGACATTCCTTAACTGCTAGCATAAGTCATGTCATCAGCATTATAACTTACGGTGGACTCTATGAATTGTGCATTGATGAATCTGTCATGAACGTTACTACCACTAATAAAAATCCTAAAAGAACTAGAGAGAATGAAAATCATTCTAACATGATTTGGCATCAAAGGCTTGGTCATTTATCTATTAATAGGATCAATAGATTAATAAAAGATGGACCCTTGGATTTTCTATAGGTCCAAACTTTGCCAACCTGTGAACATTGAATTTGAGGTAAAATGACTAGGATGCCTTTCTGTAACAAGGTTACATGACGCGAGGATATTCTTGACCTAATACATACCGATGTATGTGGTCCCTTGAGTACCGTGATCCAAAATGGATATCGATATTATTTGAAGATCCATCGTGATACAGGTTTATCTTCCTACTATGTCATAAATCTGAAACCTTTAAAAAGTTCAAAGAGTTCTTAGCTTTGGTAGAGAACCAAACTGATAGTAAGATTAAATGGATTCGATCTGACCGAGGAGGCGAGCACTTCCTTGATGAGTTTAAGGAATACCTCAAAGAGAGAGGAATTGTTTCCAATCTCACTCCTCCTAGAACTCCCCAACTTAATGGTGTTGTTGAAAGATGCAACAGTGCCATCATGGACATGGTCCATTCTATGATGAGTAAAACACATTTGCCTCTTAGTTTCTTGGGATATGCAGTAGAGGCTGCAATATATATCTTGAACAAGATTCGTAGTAAATCTGTACCCAAAACCCCTCATGAGCTTTAGTCTGGTACCAAACCCAGTGTTAGACACTTGAAGATTTGGGGGTGCTTGGTTCATGTGAAGAACATCAATGCAAGCAAGTTAGAATATCGCACAAGAGATTGCTACTTCAATGGATATGTAAAGGACGGTATTGGATACCAACTTTATGACCCTGAGACTCATAAGGTCTTCATCTCTAGAGATGTAAAATTTGTGAAGTATGACTTCCTTAAGAGTCAAGACAATAATGAAGTAAAGGAACTCATTAACTCCTTTATGGATATTGAGCTTCCTGGACCAAAAACTCAAGATGTAAATAAAGATAAAACACATGTACCTCTTCGAAGAAGTTAGAGGGTGGTTGCATCGCCTGAAAGGTATGGATTCTATGTGTCAGGTGAAACTGATAATGATCCAACTTCATTTGATGAAGCACTCACAGATCATGACATAGATAGATGGATGCTAGCAATAAAGTCTGAAATAAACTCCATGCACAAGAACAGTGTATGGACCCTAGTGGATCCACCTAGAGGGGTAAAACCCATTAGGTGCAATAGATCTTCAAGAGAAAGAGGGGACCTGATGGGAAGGTAGAGACTTTCAAGGTATGGCTCGTAGCCAAGGGCTACACACAGAGAGAAGGCATCGACTATGATGAGACATTCTCTTTTGTGGCTATGCTTAAATCCATCAGGGCATTGCTAGCTATAGCTGCTTATCTTGACTATGACATCTAGAATATGGACATCAAGACGACTTTCCTATCCATATTTATTTTTATATATAATGTATTTGTAAATAATTGTAAATATTTTTAATAATTATTTTAAATAAAAATAAAAAAAATTTAAAAATATAAAGTAACATAATTTTCTAATTTAACTATGTATATAATGTACCATATGTATATGTTATGTGTATATAATTAATTTCCTTAAATAACAACCACAAAAAAATAATAATTAACATTTATTATTTAAATTAACAAAGTGATGAAAATGGTTTTATCTATTTAATTAAATGTGTAAATAATGTACTATATGTTTATAATTCAATTAATTCCTTAATTAACCACCATTAAGATGGCTCTTTAAATTATAGACAATTATTATTACGAAATTTTTAAATTAACTAATTTATTTAAATAACCCATTTACCACTTTCCTTTCTGTGGAGCAGCAAAACACAGCTCCTGTCGTGGCCTCAATTGATGCGGAGGAGGTCGTCGAGAAGCTGGGCGGGCTTCACGTGAAGGCTTGCAGCAACAGATCTCTCTGCTGGATCTCGCCAAGGATTGGATCACACCGTCATCGCCTTCTAATCGACCTCTGTGTTGTCACCATGGAGGGGACGAAGCTGGTGGCTATCCCTCCTCCAATTTGGCAGATGAAATTGAATAGGGTCGGTTGCTGCCCTTTCATGGGAGATTGGGGGATGCAAGAAGGGCTTGGGGGAAGTGGCGCGATGTGTGTGGTGCATGATGGGAGATGTGGCTGCGGAACGGTCGTGGGAAAGGGATAAATGAAGTCACGAGAGGGGAAGAGAATGACGGGGAGAGAGAGAAGAGGAGAAGGCAGAGGAGAGAGAGAATGCATGGGTTGCATGGGATGGTGGTTACGCGCGCGAGGCGCCGGTTAGGTTGGGTCAAAGAGGGAGAGAGAACGAGCGAGATGAGGGAAAGGTAGGTACAGGGGAGAGGAGATGGGTAGGGGGTATGCGGTTGGCGAGGAGAGAGAGAGAGAAATGAGAGATAGAGGTGCGGGACAATGCATGGAAAAAAGGATGCGAGTTACATGGAGGAGGTTAGAGAGAGAACGACGAGAGGTGAGAGAGAGATGGGGAGAAGAGAGAGTGCGCAAGAGGGGAGAGAGAAAGGGAGGCCACGTGGCACGTCCTGGGGCTGCCACGTGGCGACAAAAAATGAAACACAACAACAACAAAGCCTTTTCCCACAATTAAGTAGGGTCAGCTACATGGATTCTTCGCCTCTATTCAGATCTATCTTGGGTCAATCTCGGACTTATATCCAAAAAGCTAAGATCCCTTCGTATAGTCTCTTTCCAACACTTCTTGGGTCGTCCTCACCCTCTCTTAGCCGGGTCAACATCCCAACACTCGCATCTCCTAACCGGTGCATCAGTTGACCTTCTTTGCAAATGACCAAACCATCTTAAGCGGTTTTCTCGCATCTTATCCTCGATCGGAGCTACACCAACTTTCTTTCTAATTGCATCATTCCGAATCCGATCTTTATGTGTATGTCCACACATCCATCTTAGCATTTTCATTTCTGCTACAACCATTCTCTGCACATGTCTATGGTTCACAGGCCAACATTCAGAACCATAAAGCATAGCAGGTCTCACGGCTGCTTTGTAAAACTTTCCTTTAATTTTTAAAGGAATTTTCTTATCACAAAGAACAGCGGAGGCTCCTCTCCACTTTAGCTAGCCTGCATTTATTCTATTAGTAACATCTCCATCAATTTCCCCATCATGTTGCAAAATAGATCCCAGATATCTAAAAGAATCTCTCTTCTGAATGTTATCGTCACCAATCTTCACCTCGATTCCTTCACCATTGCTTCCATCAAAGGTGCATTCCATATATTCCGTCTTAGCCCTACTTATACGAAAGCCTTTAGTCTCCAATGCATGTCTCCAAACCTCAAGCTTCTCATTTACTCCATCTCTAGTCTCGTCAATCAACACAATATCATCAGCAAATAACATACACCAAGGTAACTCATCCTGAATGTGACTTGTCAACTCGTCCATAATAAAAGTAAAAAGAAATGGACTCAAAGCTGAACCTTGATGTAAACCAATGTTGATATCAAAATAGTCAGTCTTCCCCGTCGGGGTCCTTACACAAGATAAAGCCCTATCATACATATCCTTTATGAGATTAATATATAGGACAGGTATTTGTCTCTTCTCCAAAACTCTCCATAGTATCTCTCGTGACAAAAAATGAAAATAAAATAAAATTAAATAAAAATAATAAATAAATATAAATAAATATAAATATAAGTAAAATAAGATGAAATAATTAAAATAAATAATATTTAATAATAAATAATAAATAATTAAAGTAATAAATAAAATAAGTAAAAATGTAATAAAATAAATAATTAAAAGAAAAATAAGGGTAACATGTGGCGTGGTCAACACAAAAATTTCTTGTCTCGACGAGATCTACTACTTTTGTGAAAACTGAAAATAAAAAAGTTATCTATACAAAAAATATTTTTAGAGGTACCTTATAGATATAAAATACCATTTTTTTTATCTTTTGCAGATTTTTTGTCATTTTTAAATTATAGAAAATATTAAAGGAATATTTACAACTTAATCTATTTTTTTAGATTTTTAATAATTAAGAAAACGAAAAGATAAAATAAAGGGTATTGTGGTCAATATGTGCAAGATACAATAGGGGCTCAAAACCCAAGTTTCACATACGGACTCCGATTCTTTTGAATTTGGTCTTGTTTTGAAGGTAATTAAACGTACATTAAATCAAAAGTGAGTAAGGTCCATAGGAGACTGTATGAGAGCGATATACATGTTATAAGGTTCTTGGTCTCAAACTAGGGTTTGGGTTTTATTGGTCAATTTTACAAGTTAGTATTTTTTTGGTATTTTCTCTTTATTAATGTTAGTAGTATATACTTGAAGATAAGACTTTGAGATCACTATCTCTAAGTCTTGTCATCTTTGAAGATATTGTTAGTATTGCAACTAAGTGTTTTATCTCCATAGAAGGATTAGCAACAGTTTACTACTTCCACTGCATGGTAGACATCTGCCTTTTGTACACATTTAGCATACACCCGTCTTCTCATAACGGATGCACAAGGGCAAGGAGTTTTAGCATTCACTTCCACAACTCTTTGAGGTGTTATCCCTTTGTTGAGATTTTTCCCTAAAATGGAACATGTCCAAGGTGTACCACTAATGTGATGGTCCCAATACCCTCTTCTCTTTGCCTATGAACAACTTCAGAACTAAGATCTAAGAGATATCCCTGAGATCTCATCTTAAGGTATGGAACAACCATATTATAAAACACTTATTATCATCCTTATATCATTCTACATTTAGCATGATGAACACAATGGAACTCCCACTAAGCTTCTCATGGTTCATAGAGATTCTATCTGAAATCATAACCTTTATAATCTCATCAAATCTGATGTTCCAAGTACAAGAAGCTTATTTGAATCCATAGATGGAATTCCTTAGCTTGCACACCTTGCTTTCCTTAACTATGAAACACTGGGGCTACTTCATATGAATATCCTCAAAGAGGTATTCATAGAGGAATGCAACCTTGACTCACATCTTGATAGTCAAGTTGTGTAGCTATAGTTAGCAATATTCTAATGGGTTTTTAAGCATGGCCACTGAAGAGCAAGTCTCATCGCAAGCGATATCTTCTCTTCGATGTGTAGCTCATGGCTACGAGCCGTGCTTTGAAGGTCTCTACCTTCTCATCAGGTTCCCTATTTTTCTTAAAGATCCATTTACACCTTAACGGGTCTTACCCATATAGATGGATCCTCGAGGGTCTATATACAATGTTTGTATATGAAGTCTACTTTATACTTTACAGCTAACATCCATCTTTCCATGTCATGATCTTCAGAATCTTCATCACATGAAGTCAAATCATTGTCAGACTTAACTGTCACATGGAATCAATCCTCAATCTCATTTGAAGAGGTACTAGTGTTTCAACTTTAATTGTCCTTTTAGTTTTTTTATTTCAGGAGCCTCATTATCTTCTCAAGACTAAATGAGTTCCTTCACTTCATTTTCATCTTGATTCTCAAGAGAGACATCGTCTAAGAATCATGTCCTTAGAGATGAAATCTTTTAAGAATCTCAAGGTCATAAAGTAAGTATCCAATACCCTCCTTTATTTTCCTAATGAAGTAGCACTCTTTGGTGCTAGATTCGAGCTTACTTGCATACATAACAAAGTTATGGACCAAGCAACCCTAAATCCTCATGAGTCCAACACTAGGCTAGATTCCAAACCATAACTTATGAGGATGTTCGGGTTTAGATTTACATGGAATCTTTTTAAGGATATATATTGTAGTCTCCACTACATTTACACCTGGAAACTAAGATGTAATCATGCTAAGATTCATCATTGATCAAAGCATGTCATGCATGATCAATTGTATCTCCCTACAACTCTATTGAGTTTAGGTGTATCTGGAGGAGTGAGATAGGAATGATATTCTTTTCTCCATAAGGGTATTCCTTGAATTGATCTAATAGGTACTTGCTACCTAAGTTAGATCAAATTCATTTCATCTTCATTCAAACTTTGGTTCTAAACCAAAATTGTGAACTCTTTGAACATTTCAAAGCTTTCTAAGGTGAAGGGAAGAAATCTCATATCACAAATAATCATCAATAGATATCACATATCCATAATGTTTATTATGTTATCACTTACATCAATATGTATGAGATATTGAATACCTTGACATCTAACACCATTCCCAAAGAAGGGTGTATTGGATATTATACTTTGACTACAATATTCACGAGTATGTAATATTTGAAATTTCAGATAATCAAAAGGTTCATCTCTTACTAGTCTATTCATCAATAGAAAAATGTCCAAGGCTTGATGCCATATCATTGTCAAATGATCTTCATTCTCCTATTGATCTTTAAAAGGTTTAATTTCAGTATTAGAAATGTTAATGAACCATTCATTAATTTTCTAATTTGGTAGAGTCCTCTAGACATTAGATTACTATATGAAATATATCCATCATAACTCTTTATGATAGGTTTATTCCAGAATTCATGTTTATTTCCAACATTTAGAAATAAACTATGAGTGTATTCTAATATCTAGGTCATAGAGACATTCTCTAAGATTAAGGGCTCTCCCACTGAAAATATGAAGTCTATCTATCTAGTAGAGATTGTTCCAACCATTGCATCAATATACATGGATGACTATTAAACCTTAAGATCAAATATCTAGTTTTCTAATGCATATGCAACCAATTGCAAGTGTTATTTGAAGAATGATATATAATTATTAGACTTTTAATCTTATCCAATAAGTAAGTCTTTTTCAATGATGATATGTAGATGTAGATTATTTCGATGCACTATCTGAGTCCTCTAAGTATCCAAGATAATATAGATAGTCACACTATCAGTACATCGACTTATTGTAGTATTGGCATTCATATAACTATTTGGATGTCATATGAAAGTTACAGAAGTACAGTCAACTCCTTGACTTTCCTTCTTGCTTGGGTCAGACCCATACTTCCACTACGCTCCCTTCATATATAAACAACCATTACTTAAGATAAATGATCTCTTATATTAAATTCAAAGGATTTCAATATAAGGGTATTTCAACATTTATACATGCATCATTCAATTCATACAATATGAATATTTTGAAGCTTCATGAATGATTAAAGTATAGATAGTTGAATGATGACAATCACTGTATCTATATCCATCTAAACTCTAAAAGACTTTGGTTCAGATAGGTACTCAAAAATTTTCAGTACATCTTCTCTTATAGAGCTACCATTCTGCATAATGCAGTGAACATTGTCATTTATGATTAAATATTGAGAGCACATATGTATGTGATGTCACGAGATTCTCGGGTTTTGAATTATTGATATGAAAATCAATGTGCAGTTGTCATTGTAACCCTAAAAGTCCCGCAACAAATAATTTTTTTTGTTTTCTCAAGCCCAAAATAATTACATAAAAATCTAACAAGAGAAATTTTTGCTATTTAATTAACATGTATAGTAACAGGATCGAACTGAGGGAGGCTACAATTCACGAGGGTTACTCTATCTAATGAAATAAATTAATGAAGGAATGAAGGAATCTCAATGTACACTACTCTTGGTTTTTTTATAAGATTTTTTTATCTTTTAAATTTTTTAATTTTATATTTCTATTTTTAATTTTTTTGATTTTCAAATTTTTAGAGATTTTATTCTTTGCAATTTTTTATTTTAAAAAATAAGGAACAATGTGCACAAGGGAAGAAATACACGTATCACTCTTTTTGTATTTTTTAAATTATATCAAAAATGCTCAGAAAAATTCAGAAAAAATATTTTGGGTTTTAAAGGATTTGACATATTTTTAGGAATTTTTGTATCTTTCTAAAAATCAAAAAGTGGCAAAAATGATAAATAGTGCACAACATGGAGTAATTTGCAGCTTTAAAATATTTTAAGTACTCAAAACTCCTAGAGATTATTTTTATGCTAAACTATAGACAAATATCTACAAAGAAGAAGTGAAATCACGATTTTGGTTTTTTTTAGAATTTTCTGTGATTTTTCTAAGATTTTTGATATTTTTCATTTTTTTTTGATTTTGTAAAGAATTAATGCATGAAATTTGCACAGAAATTAAAAGACAATAAATAAAACTAATCTAATTTTTTAAAATTTTAAGAGCAATATTCGAATTTTTAGGATTTTTCAAAGTTCAAATAGGGAAAAATTGATATGTTTTTTGATTTCTTAATACTATATAATGATGATAAATTAAATCCAAAAATTTTACAATAGAGAGATACAAAGCAGGAGATAACACTAATTTTTTGCAAAATTTATTGAGCAAGTTTGCTATTTATTTCAATCAAATGAACATGCAATTTCTAAGTCTGGATATCTGTAATTTCTGAAAAGATTTCAACCAATAGATAATACAGAAATTAAGCAGTGCCTTGCATGCGATTTTACTACCAAGAATGTGTGTATCACGTGAGTGTGGCTGACCAAGATCTATAAGCAAATACATATAAGTCCAAGGTTGAAATAGAAAGTGACCCTGTGAAATTGAATCTGGCGAGGGTCTCTTTGTAATTTTCAGAACTTCCAGCAGCTTCTTCATGATTTTTCCAATTTTTTAATACTCTGGTATCTCATTCGTTCAAAACATAAGGAAGCAAAGGGGAGCCGCCCCCTCTCTTCCTTCCTCCCCAAGCCAACAACGGTGGCAGCGGTGATCGGCGTTGTGCGCACAGGCGGGACGTCTGGCGACGTTGGACGGAGGACAGAGGTCCACGGCGCACTCGCGTGCAGACGGTGATGAGGAGGGCCGCGGTGGCGAGTGCGTGCAGGCGGCGCATCTGACGGCGAACAGCGTGGAGGTGGTGCCCGCATCAGGGAGGGTCGCGCGCGGTGTTGCCCGGCGGTGCGTTGGAATTGTGAAGGTCGGCGGTTGGCTTCAGGGGGAGGAGACGTGCAGACGGTGGTGGGCGTCGACGGGTGCGGCGGGGCGACACATGCCCCACGACGGTTGGTGGAGGGCGCGAGTCTCGCGGGCGGCGGCGGAGGAGGAGCTGATGAGGGTTGGTTAGCTGGGCCCCGCGGGCGGAAGCTCCTGGAGTCGTCGGCGGTGGCTACGCCGCTGGATTGCCAAGGCGGCGATGCCTGCCGACGTTGGGTTGTCCAGGCGAAGGGGAGGCGCGGTGGTGGGGTGGCAACCCTGTCGCCCGACCTTTTTATTTTTTTTTATTTTTTTGTATCAACAGAACAGGAAATTTTTTCAAAACAAGATCAGGAAAAAACCCTTTCTTATTTTTATTTTTTTTCAAAAACAGAAATTGCATAGATATATATTTTATATTTTTTTATTTTTTAATTATTTTTGTAAATTCATGTAAAACAAATATTAGAAAAAAAGAATATATTTTATTTATTTATAAACAAACACACGATAACACAAGCACAATGGCTCGGTCCATAATTATTGGATGGAAGATGTGAATGAAAACACGGATCTCTCAAGATGAGAGAAAAATCTGGAGATCCGACCACCATGCGTGATCGGATGTGAGAGGTCGTGAGAGATAGAACGTGAAATGTAGGGGTCTTGATGTGAGTGAAAAATCGGATCGGAATAAAATATGATGAGGACAATTAACTGTGATTAAAATCTACGAATTAAAATTGAGAAAATGACAACAAAACTAAACTACAAATTACTCTACGATTAACATAGATTAAAAACTAGAAATAAAATGAACCTCACTAATGGAAGCAGATGAATGCCGTGATGGCCTCCACGAGGACCGACTCGCTGTCATCGGGCGGCTTGGAGGCTCGGCACCTCTCTACGATAAGAACGGTCTTAGAAAATAGGTTCCTCTTCAAAGGATTGATTAAAGAATAATGAAGGAAAGGAGATCCATTAAAAATAAGATGAAATCCGAAAAAGAAGATATTTGCAAAAGAGGAAGGTGTTTAGTGGTGGACTTAATAAAATAAAATAAATTAATTAAATAAAAATGAATTTTCATAATTACAACAACAATAATAATTAATAATTGTCAAAAATTAAAGAGCCATATTAATGGTGGCTAATTAAGGTAATTATTGAATTATACACATATGGTATATTTTTATATACAATTAATTAATTAAATGAATTATTTTCGTCACTTTATTTAATTAATTAATAAAGGTTAATTATTTATTTTTTTTGAGATAGTTATTTAAGGAAAAAGTTTATATACATATGATACATACATATAGTACATTATATATATATGTACAAATAAAGAAATAATTTATTTTTTTTTAAATAAATGTTTTTATTTACTTTAAGTTACAGTAAATAATATTTACAATTATTAAAAAATGAAATATGTATAAAAAATAAAATAATAAGTATAATAAAAATGATAAAATTGCACAAACCACCCCTGAAAACTTTTCAACCATAACTACAAAAATGATAAAATCATAGCCATTTTAAGGATAATTAAATTTAGAATACAATGGAAGTGAGTTTGATTTAATTTGAGTTCATATGGAGCCGGAATTTGTCTTTCAATTATCGCCTAGTTGCTTTTTCCAAGTGTGGTTGCTTTTATTCTGTACATGATTTTATTTTGTAATTATTTTTATTATTTACAAAATATTTTTATTTACAATTTTTTTTTATAAATTTATTTTATGTGTGGTCAATTTATGTACAAATAAATTAGTGTAAGTTTTATACAAGTATAAACAGAATAAATGAGAACTATTTACAACACACATTTTTTGGATTTTCTGATTAAGGACCCTATCTCCCCCTACTTTATTTGTGGTCGATCAGGTCAAGTCCTGACCTTCTCTCGGGGTTCGGGTTAGCCTGTATTTATTACATATATAAAGTCTTCTTCTTCTTTTTTATTTCTTTATTTTTCCTTTATTTCTTTATTTAATTATTTTAGGTTAAAATAACAATATGTATAATATTTACACACAGATGCAAGTTAGTAAGAATATGGAGTTAGTATTATATACTTGTGTTTTATAAGAGATTTTAAGCTAAAATAAATGAATAAAGATGATGAAATGCAGACTCATCAGTATGCCATAACATCTTTTTAGATTTTGTACGGATTATTCGAAAATTATGATCATTATCGGCATGATACTTCCAAAGAATGCCTAATGAGAAATCAAGACTATACAGACACACAAACCCTAGGTTGTTCTCGCATTGTCTATTTAATTGTCATTCCTCATTCTTATGAGGAACTTGCATATTGCAACAACATACATTATATGTCCAACTGCAAGTACACTATCTTGATCACGAATCCTATTCATGATATTTTACTGGTTGTTGTTGAATATAGTATTAAGTGGATTTAATGAGGATTATCTGAAATAAGAAATTTGCATATATATATATACATACATATTTTACTTTGATTTAGGAATGTTTATATCAAAGTTGTCATGCCTTGTCAACACTGAAAGTTCATTCCCTTATTCACTTTCAATGTAAGAGATATACTTACCATTATATCTCAAGCAAGATCTGGGTTCTCCTTTCTTATCTTTGTTACATTCCAATAATATGAGAAACTACAAATCGGATAAAAATAAGAGGGAACTCATTTCACCTTGCAAGTCCAACTTGCATTTTCCAATTCGGTCTTTAACACCCAGGCCCACCACCCATAAGGAAATGTTGACCTTTCGTTAATTGAACCAATTGTCAACAAGAATAGAACTCGTTGTGCCCAATACAATATCACCCCAATAATATGACCCAATATTGCGGTCACTACGCATACGACCTTACTCTTTAGAGAAGCAAAGAGCCCGATCCAGATGCGCTTGTATGCGGGAGCCGTCAATTCGAACATGCATCTCCTACATACAATCCCTGGCTACGGAACCGATGAATCTGCGATTCGTCATCTTTATTCATTTATTTTAGCTTAAAATCTCTTATAAAACACCTGAATAAAACACTAACTCCATATTCTTACTAACTTGCATCTATGTTTAAATATTGTACACTTCTTACTAATTTTAACCTAAAATAAATAAATAAAGAAAGAAAGGAAAAATAAAGAAAAAAAAATGGAAGACTGTATATATGTAATAGATACAGGCTGACCCGAACCCTGAGAGAAGGTCAAGACTTGACCTGATCGACCAGGAATAAAGTAGGGGGAGATAGGGGCCTTAAACAGAAAATCCAAAAATAATTTGTGTGTGTTGTTGTAAATACTTATCACTTATTTTGTGTATATCTGTATAAAACTAACACTAATTTATTTGTGCCTTAATTGACCTCAAATCAAATAACGTTCAAAACCAAAATTGTAAGTAAAAATGTATTCTAATTAATAAAAATAATTGCACAATTAAATCATGTAAAGAATAAAAGTAGCCACACTTTGAAAAAGCCACTAAGCACTAATTGAAAGACCAATTCCGGCTCCATATGAGCTCAAATTGAATCAATCTCACTTCCATTGGATTCGAAATTAAATTATCTTTAAAATAGCTGTATTTTCATAATTTTTGGAGTTACGGTTGAAAAGTCAGTTTTCCAGGGTAGTTTGTGCAATTTCCCATGTATTTTGTAAATATTGTATTTGTATATATTTGTAAATCATTCTTACTAATTATTTAAAATTAAAAATAAAAAAATTAAAACAAAAATGCTAATTTCCTCATTTACCCTTATATATATGTCATACATGTATAGTTGCTATTTTTAATTAACCACCATAAAAAAAATAAAAAAAATACCATTTTTTAATTCAAATAAATAAAGTGACGAGAATTCAAAAAATTAGATAATTGTGTAAATACTTTTATCTCTGTTTATCTTTACCTCTTTTCAAATCTCATCTCTATTATTTCTTTCACAAAAAAATTCAAAAAATCATTTCAATTTTCATTTCTCTTTCACTAAAAAAATTCAAAAATTCATTTCAATTTTCATCTCTCTTTATCCAAAAAATTTAAAAATTCAAATTTCATTCTACCTTTTCTATTTATATGGCTCCTTCTCCCTCATTTCACCTTGATCAATCTATAGAGAGAGGAGCCCGATCTCCGGGAGAAAATTTCGTCGAGAAAGTTGCCTAGTCTCCAAGCCATCCGATGACAGCGAGTCGACCTTGTCGAGGCGATCACGGTCTTTTTCCGCTCCTAAGGTGAGATCCACATTTTTCTTATGTTTATCTCGGTTAATCGTAGTTTATTTCTCGCATTTTTTATCTCGTCATTTTTTGTTTATCTAGATCTTAAAATCTGTCACGATTTATCCTGCCATTGACTCGATTTTTCATCTCACTTCCTCGATCTCCACGCGTTCTATTTCTATCGTTCACGATCTCTCAACTCCGACCGTGTACGGTGGCCGGAGATCGGATTTGAATCCCTCATTTCCACCGAATCCCCGTTCATTTTTCCGTTATTGTAAATAAAAAAATTGTTTCGTTTTCTCTAACGTTTGTTTTGTAGGATTATATAAAAAAGGAAAAAAATAAAAAAAAACATATAAAAAAGGAGTTTTCTATATTTTTTCTCCTATTTTAGGATTTACCAAAAAAATAAAAAAAAGATTTTTTTTTCTTTTACTGTTTACAATTTCCGTAACATAAAAAAAATAAAAAAATATAAAAAAAAGACGGAAGCATGGCCGCCACCCCCTGCCACCGCTGTTGTCCTCCTCCGCTAAGGGCGGCAGCCCACCGCGCCCCCTGGCCTGGACACCTCCAGCGGCCCGACCTCCAGCAGCTCCAGGCGTCTCCTCGGCCGCACGGCGCGCCTCCGCGTTCCACCCACAGCCAAGATCCCCTTCCGCCTGCCGACCGCCGTCCACCCGACGGTGCAGCAGACCGCATCTCGCGACCGCCCGCCACTGTCGATCGAGCCTCCCGCGGCCATGCTCCCTCCCACCGCCTTCAGCATCTGAAGAAGGGGGCGACGGCCCCGCTCCTCTGCTGCCCCATCGGGCCACCACCCTCTCCGTGTGTCTCTGAAACCGCTCCATCGCCCAGAAGCCCGACCACCGTCCAGGCGCAGCCCCCGCTCTGCCACGCGTCAGCCCCGTGACGCGAGGAGCCACCTCCCACAACGCCGCCCAACGCGATGCCTCCACGCCAAGCCACCATCGAGCCCAGCGCCTCCGTCGGCCCGAATCCCTAGTCCCGCGCTCGCCCGCGAGATGCGGTGCTGCCCGCACCTCCGGAGGAAGGAAGGGAGGAGGCGGCTGCTTTAGCCTCCTTGTGATTGAAGAAACGAAGAGAACACAGAGGAATTAGGGCTTTCAATTGAAAACTGGTAAAATTGTGCTAAAGATCATGTCAGTTCCTGATATTACAAGAAGATCCTCAAGCTCCAGATATTTTGGGTAATTTACAAATTCTTGCTTCTTATTTATTTATTGTTAATCTTTGACTCTAAGACTTTGAGTAATTACAGATCAGTCCCTGTGTTTACATACATTATCTTTGCATGCACTTTTCATTGAAATAAATGTTATTTGTGATCTAAAAATCTTGCAAAAATTATGCTATGCTCTTGATGTGATTATCTTCCTAACATAAATGTTTCATTGCATTTTGATTTCATTTATTATTATTAAAAAATTAAAAATATGTATTTTTTCCTGTTTGAAATTCCAAAATTCATAAAAATTCGAAAAATTGCTTAAAATTCCAAAAAAATTAAAGTAGGTCTCTTTCATTGTCTTTTAATTTCTGACCAATTTTCAAGCATTTATTTCTCTATAAAATTCAAAAAAAATGAAAAATATCAAAAATCTTCCAAAAATCATAGAAAAATCTACAAAAATCCAAAAATAGTGATTTCAGTTCATGTTTGTAGATAATTGCTTCTAGTTTGTCTTAAAAATAATTGTCAAGAGTTTTGGGCACTTAAAATATTTTTAAGTTACAAATTACTCCAGGCTGTGTATATTTTCGCATTTTCTTACTGTTTGATTTTTAGAAAAATACAAAAACATCTTAAAATCCCACGAAAATTCTCAAAAATATTTCAAAACTTTTAAAACTCAAAAATATTTTCTCTGTATTTTTCTGAGCATTTTTGATAAATTGAAAAATTACAAAAAGAGTTGGTGTACGTATTTTTGATCTTGTGAATAGTACTTCGTGTTATTTTTGAAAATAAAATAAAAAATTGCAAAATCAAAATCACTAAAAATTTGGAAATTAGAAAATATAAAAAAATTTAGAAATTAAAAAAATTAAAAAAATTAAAAAGATAAAAAAATCACAAAAACCAAGGATAGTTGTCCTTTGAGATTCTTGTTTTCTCTTAATTGATTTTCGATTAATTGAATAACCCTCGGGATTTGTAGCCTCCTTGAGTTCGACCCTGTCCGATATACATGTTAATAAGTAGAAAAAAATATTTTTTGTTTTCACAGGATTTTTGGGGACATCAACGACTTGTTTACCATTAATTTATTCCGTCCTCGCATCATATCTACCTAGAGGATGACTGTAAACCCTTCCGTGAATGTCAGCGCCGTCTAAATCCAAACCTAAGGGAGGTTGTCATGAAGGAGATCAAGAAATGGCGTGATGCTGGCTTTATATATCCCATTTCCGATTCCAAATGGGTCAGCCCTTTACATGTGGCCCTAAAGAAATATGGGATTACGATCGTAAAGAATGACCGCGGTGAGGAGATTCCGACCTGGGTACCTACTTCATGGCGTGTCTGTGTATATTACCGATGCATGAACTCAACTACCAAGAAGGATCACTTTCCACTACCCTTTATTGATCAGATTATTGAGAGGTTGGCAGGGAAAGAGTTTTTTTGCTTCTTGGATGGGTACTCGAGATACAACCAAGTTGCTATCGCTCCTGAAGATCAGGAGAAAACTACTTTCACTTGTCCGTTCGACACTTACGCCTTTAGAAGGATGCCCTTGGATTGTGTAACGCCCTCGCTACATTTCAAAGGTGTATGTGGTCGTTTTTGCCGACATGGTGGGTAATTTTCTCGAAGTCTTCATGTACGATTTCTCGGTCCACGGGGATAGTTTTGACACATGTCTTGCTCATTTAGACCAAGTTCTTCAATGTTGCTGTGAGGTAAACCTAGTGCTCTCATGGAAGAAGAGTCACTTTATGGTGACTAAAGGGATTGTATTGGGTCATGTCATCTCCAAACATGGTATGGAGGTTGACCCAACTAAGATTGATGTGATTTCCATGTTAGAGCCACCACAAAATTTGAAGTAGTTGAGGTCATTTTTGGGACACGTAGGATTCTATAGGAGATTCATAAAAGACTTCTGCAAAATCGCCAGACCTTTGACTGGGCTTCTGTGTAAGGAGACTGATTTTGTTGTCGATGAGAAAAGTTCTCCTTGCATTCAATCAGATGAAAGAAATGGTTACTAGTGCTCCTGTCTTACAACCACCTGATTGGTCTCTTCCCTTTGAGATCATGACGGATGCATCAGATTTTGCAGTTGGAGCGGTTTTAGGACAGAGAAGGGATGGGGTACCATTTGCTATACACCATGCTAGCAAGACTCTAGATAAAGCACATCGAAATTATACAGTTACAGAGAAGGAGATGTTAGCAGTTGTGTTTGGGTTAGAAAAGTTCAGATCTTACCTCATCGGTTCACACGTTATTGTTTACTCGGATCACACTACCATACGATACTTACAGGCAAAGAAGGATGCCAAACCACGCCTTATCAGATGGATCATTCTTCTCCAGGAATTTGATTTAGAGATTCGAGATAAACCTGGAGTGAAAAACGTTGTGGTAGATCACCTTTCTCGTATCACAGACACAGAGACCTCTGAGCAGAACATGATTCCTATTTTCCGAAACCCTTTCCAGATGAGGCCATTTTGTTTGTGGACTTACTCTCATTGTACGTTGATATTGCGAACTATCTTATCTCCAAGAAAGTTCCACAAGATTGGCCGAAGTACAAGGTAGACAAATTTCTGTCAGAGATTTATTATTACTAGTGGGAGGACCCGTGCCTATTTCGCGAGGGTGCGGATTGTATCTGGAGAAGGTGCATTCCTCAGGAGGAACACACCAGTGTACTTGAGCACTGTCACAAACTAGAATTTGGTGGGCATCATTTGGGGAAACGTATGGTAGCAAAGGTTTTACAGAGTGGTCTATGGTGGCCCACATTGTATAAGGATGCTACAGAGTATGTTCGACGTTGTACTGATTGTCAGAAAATGGGAGGAACTGTTGGTTCCAAAGATACCATGCCCATGAGATATATACAGATTTCTGATGTTTTTGATGCTTGGGGCATACACTTCATGGCCATTTCCTGTCAGTCAGGGATTTCAGTACATCTTGTTCGCCGTGGACTATGTTAGTCGATTGGTGGAGGCTATCCTCACCCGAGCCGCAGATAGTCGTACAATGTGTTCCTTTCTCAAGGAACATATTATTGCGCGGTTCGGTATTCCCAAAATACTGATTTCAGATGGGGGAAGCCATTCCATTAATAGAGAAGTAAAGAAGCTTGTGAAGGAGTACGCCATTGAGCACAGAGTTGCGTCTCCTTACCACCCTCAGACTAATGGATTGGCAGAAATTTCAAATTACTTATCACACTTATATACATGGTTCTCAATATAGTTTGAAAATATTTTTACAAACATTTTGAAAACTTTATTTTAAATTAATTTCTACAAATATTCTACAAACATTTACAAAGTTTGAAAATCATTACACAAAGATTGTTCAAAGGTGTAGATAGATTTTTCAAAGCATTTTACAAGCATTTTCCAAAATCATTTGCAAAGTAGTTTTCTAAATATTTTATTCAAATAGATAAAATAAAATTTGCAAACATTTAAAAGGATTTTTATAAATGTTTACCAATATTTTACAAAATAGTTTCCAAATGTTTTCTTGAGATATTTCAAGACATTTTACAATCATCTTTCAATTCATTTTGGAAAACATTTTAAAACCAGTTTATTTATTAAATGTATAAAGAATTTTGAAAAAAGTTTATATATCTTTAGAGTGTATTCTTTACAGTTGCCTTATTGTATACCCTTTCCCTAACGTAGTATATTAGGCATATTATTAAACAAATAGAAGTACAAGGTATGGCTAAATTATATACAACCTATATACGACCCCCTATACGTAGTGAAAACTATGCCCTCATAGTGATCATAGAGAAAAAGGACGACATAATTCACGTTGAGTATAGAAAAGACTATTCTACAATGACTTCAAAGAATGTGGAGTCCATCGTCCCCCTATAGGTTTAGCTAATTCTAAGTACATCGGACTGTACACCAAGCAGGGATGACCGAGGATGAGAATGTATGAAAGAATCAATAACTCGGCTTGTCCCTCCCCTATACTTAGGGTGAGATATCAACAAGTTGAGAGACAAGCAAGAAAGTAAAATAAAGAACAACTTGAAGACCATCATCGCCCCTATATTTATGATGAAGTATATCCTAAGTATAGAACATATGAATGCAATGACTAAAATAATGGAAGAACGAAAAAGAAATGAAAAGAAGAAAAGAAGGAAATCAAAGATGCTTTTAGAGCACATTGTCTAATCCATCTTCCTCTAGGAGCTCAACTTGAAATGCCACCATTATTGAATCTACCACGTACATGAATGTATCATGATCGATATATGGTTTCAGTAATTGTCCGTTAATGACAAATGGTTGTGTGTCAGCTGACAATCCTGATATAATGATGTTACCATTGTCATGCACATTTTTGACAATAAAGGGTCATGGCCGTTTTCTTTTCAATTTGTCTGGAAACAACTCCAACTTTGCATCAAACAACAATACTTTCTGACTTGGCTCGAAAGTCTTTCGTCTGATATGCTTGTTGTTCCATCTCTTGACTTTCTTTATATACATGAGGTTGTTGTTCCATGTAGAGTCTTTGAATTCCAACAATTGATTAAGGTAAAGTTTTCAATATTTATCAGCTTTTTCTCTGTCCAGAGTGCATATTCTGACTACCCATAATGATTTATGAATGAGTTCCATGGGTAAATCACATGGCTTGCTGTACACTAGACGCTAAGGAGACATTCCTAGAGGAGACTTGTACATTGTACGATAAGCCTAAAGAATTGAGTTGCGAACCTGTGACCAGTTCTTTCTGTTAAGACCAACAAGTTTTTGCAAAATCATTTTGATCTCCCTGTTACGACATTCAGCTAAGCCGTTAGCCTGCGGGTGGTAAGGAGATGCGACATGGTGTTCAATGTAGTACTTCTTAGTCAACTTCTTCACTTCTTCTTTGATAAAATGGCTACCTCTTTCTGATATGACAATCTTCAGAATCCTTAACCATGCAATGATGATGTATTTAAGAAAGCCATATACTGTACGACAGTCTACGTATCGAGCGGGGATAGGCTCCACCCATCGACTAACATAATCCATAACAAGTGGAATGTATTCAGCCCTAATTGTTAGGGAATTTGCCCATGAAGTCGCTACCTCATGCATCAAAGACATCAGATATCTGAATATACTTAAGATACATGGTTTTTTTTATAATGATGGTGCTGGCCATCTTCTGGTAGTCAGTACAACCTTTAACGTATTCCATTGCATCCTTGAATAGAGTCGGTAACCAGAGGCTACATTGAAGAATTTTGTTGTCTTACATTTTTCATAATAGTGCCCTCTTGATTATAATTTGTAACAATGGTTCATGACACTTGTGTACTCCTCCTCAGGAATGCATCTTCTCCATATACAATTTTCACCCTCACGAAACAAGTATGGATCTTCCCATTGGTAAAAATGTATCTCGTACATCAATTTGTCCACTTTTACTTTTGGCCAATCTCGTGGAACTTCCTTGGAGACAAGGTGTTTTACAATATTGGCGTACTAGGGGAGAGAGGAGAATGCTAGGATAGCTTCATCTAGGAAGTTTTCTGTGATTGGAATGATTTCCTGTTCAGGAGTTTCTATCTCAATGATTTTGTAAGGACGATCTTCCACAACATTTTTGACTCCAGGTTTATTGTGTATCCCTAATCAAACTCCTGGAGTAATAAGTTTCAATACAGTAACAACGACTTAGCATCCCTCTTTCTTTGCATGCATCGTATGGTAGAGTGGTCATTATATGCAATCAATTTTGATCCAAGCAAATGTGACATGAGTTTCTTCAACACTAACACTATAACTAGCAGCTCTTTTTCTGTGATTGTGTAACTTTTCTGCACCTCATCTAGTGTTTTACTAGTGTAATGAATCATAAATGGAAATCCATCACATCTTTACCCCAACACAGCCCCAATAACATAATCTGAAGCATCCGTCATCATATCGAATGATACAGACCAATTCAGTGGCTGTAGGTCATGAGCTAAGGTGTTTATTTCGTTTAGCTAATTGAAGTCATGGAGCACTATCATTTATAATGAAATCAATATCCTTGACTAGAAGCTCTGTCAGGGCTTGGGCAATTTTGCTGAAATCTTCGATGAATCTTTTGTAAAAACCCACACACCCAAGAAATGACCAAACTTACTTCGGTGATGTAGGTCACTTGAGCTTGGATATGACTTTCACCTTGTTCGGGTCGACATCTATGCCTCACTTGGAGATGACATGGCCCATTACAATCCCTTCAGTCGCCATGAAGTGACTCTTCCCATGAGAGCACCAAATTAACCTCACAACAATGTTGAAGAACTCTATCTAAACATGCCAAACATTGATCAAAATTATCTACTTAGACCGAGAAGTCATCCATGAATTTCATGAGAAAACTTCCCACCTTGTAAGCAAATACAACTAGCATACATCTTTGAAATGTACCAGGGGCATTACACAGCCCAAACAACATCCTTCGAAATGCGTACACCCTAAATGGATAGGTGATAATGCCTCCCGCACCCTTGGTTAATTCGGTCAGATTAATGTCTAAATTAATTATAAGTGTTCGTTGCAGTCAGATACGAGAGTGAATATCAAAAACCACTTTTTAATTAGATTCAAGTCAATTTCAAGCGGCAAAATTTTTTTTACTTGGTGAAGTCCAAGGTCGAACTCAGGGAGGCATCTGTCTCCTTAGATGAATTAGTAGCAAAGTCCAATGTTCGATTTTCAGGGAATTATTTTTTTGGTCTTTTTTCTATTTCTATGCAAGACACATGAAACAATCAAGCCAATTTAAAGTTAAATCAGTTAAGATATCAAATGAAGTCCAAAAATTATAAAAATTGGCCAGATGATGAATTATGGTGAAATTAAGCTATCCTAATCTTTTTGGAATTTTTTGATACTAAATGAATTTACTATGAATTAAACAAAACTGCAGGGTGATTTTCACTAATTTAATTTTAATAAATAACAAATCACAAAATTTTCAGGAAATAAAATTATCCGAGATAGATCTAATGATGAGGAATCTAGGAAAATTGACAAACCTTAATTTTAATGTGAAATGAACCTATTAAAATTAAACTAAGGAAATTACCAATTAATTTATTTAGGCATCGATATGTGTGCAAATGAGATGAAATTTTTATGCAATGTTAAGTTAACTATCCTAGAGCTACTGTGTTTTTTGAGAATTGTTGGATTTACAGAGAATTAATTAATAATTAAAAGGTCCAACTAGGCAAAATATCACAAAAATCAACCAATTAATTAATTAAAAATTCTACTGATTCCACAAAAATATGACAAGTGTCACAACAGATAGAGGACAAGCTAAGCTACAACATGCAATTTTTGAAATTTCAAAAATGATGAAATATGACACCTAGGGATGCATACAAAGACAGGGGTGTAATTTCAATACAGGAAATAAAAATTACATAAAAATAAACATGCTGACAGGTATTTAAATGCAATTACCTATAATGCTGGGGTGTGGAATGCAATTTCTCCACTAGGCACGTGCTCGTCACGTGGGGACGCTTCACAGGGACCTATTTGCAATTTTGGAAAGTTCCCAGGGCCTCTATGCAAATTACCCAGGCCGCACGTGCTCCTCACGTGGGGCGACCTAGGCTCGGGCGACGTCGGCAGCTCGGGTCTTGGCTTGGGGGCTTCTGGAGGTTCGGCTGGAGGCTTGGATAGCCTCGGGTGGTCCGAGCCTAGAGGTCGGGGAAGAGGCTCGTACCCGTCTACGTGGCGTGCTCTGGACCCTTGGATCAAGATCGATCCAAAGCTTGTCGTGGATGGCGCGTGACGTGATCAGAGACCATCAGATCTAAGCTGATCCAACGGTGCCAGGGGCTTCGATGAAGGTGGCGACGTGGCTGAATGCGGACCGTTGGATCACTGATCGATCCAACAGTGATGTGCTGCTCCGGTGATGACTACGTGGCTCGCTACACACCGTGGGATCTAGAAGGATCCGGCGGCTCTTCGATGCTCCGGTTGAGTGGTGACGTGGATGGCTAGGGACCGTTCGATCAAGATGATCGAACGGTGGCTGGAGCGTCGTCCTCAACGGTCCTCCGCCACCTGCGGAGGAGTTGGCGGGGCTCCGGCGAGGCGGCCTTGGCTCCGCTCGATCCTCCAGGTGTCGATGAAGGTCGAAGTCGGGTCTGATGTAGCTCGGTAGACGTGCGACGGTGCGGCGAAGGTTCTGGAGGTCTCAAGAGCGAAGGAGATGTGCTGGAGCACTGTGGCGGCGAAGCTCAAAAAGAGCTCCGATGAGCTTCTGGCCGATGAAGGATGCGAGTACCTGCAGGTGTTAGGAATATAGCCGAAGCAAGTGGTGCGTTCGTGGAGGTGTGGGAAGTAACGGCGAGGCCTAAGGCGAACGAGGGTGGTCCGGCGATGGTGCTCCGCCCAAGTGGCAGAGCTGGAGTTGATGGAAGGTGGAGTGCGTCGTCGGAGGGTGTAAAGTGCGGTGCGAAGTTCAGAGCTCCGTCGCGGAGCTCGACGAGGTGAATGCGGGGCGAGACGATCACGGTGGAGGTGGAATTAAATCGGAGAAAAGTCAAAGAAAAATCAAACGAAGATCAGAGGAAGATGGAGGGAGTTACCTGGGATTTGGAGCTCATATTGAAGCTCCAGGTAGTCGCTCGAGGGATCGATAAGGTCCCGAGCTCAAGCAGCTACGCGGAGGGTGGCTGCGACACGACGGTGGCGCCGTGGATCTCACCGGAGAAGAAGCCCTTCGTCGCTCGAAGATTCACTCGCTTGCTGTCACCAAACGAAAGCTCTGAGCTCAGGAAAGCTCTCTGGGGTGGCGGATAGCCGTGACGATGGCTGTAGGTGGAGGATTTAGGATGGAGGTGGCGGCAGTGCTGGTGACAAGGTAAGGTTCATGGGCGTCATGGAGCGACTCTGGTGGACGTAGTGGGGAGTGAGGTAGCTGGCGAGGATGAGGGAAGAGTGAGGGTGATCGTGGGAGCGTTGGTGGTCGACGAGGGTGGATGAGGTGCGACTGAGAATAGGAAGGGGCAATCCCTCCCGCAAGGCTGAGATCGTGGGAGAGAGGGGTGCCGAGGTAGGAGACGAAGTCCTCACCGTTGGATCCTGTGATCCAACGGCTGAGAAGAAGGTGGGATGGAGCGGTGGGATTAGATCTGGGGTGAGGTGATCCGAGGGACGTGATGACGCCACGTGGTGCGATGGGAACGTAGCGCGAGCGGGTGGCTGAGATCAAGTCAAGGAGACGCGATCTAAGGGTACTGAAGGTGCCACGCGTCGTGTGGAGGAGAGGGCGCTGACGAGCGGCGGAGATTAGATTAGGGCTTCGATCGGGTGGTTGAAATCAAAGCGCTAGTGGACGGTGCAGATCGAAGAGCTGAAGGCGTGATCGAAGGGCTCAAGATGTGCCACGTGGAGGACTGCGGTGAAGGCACTAATGGATGGCCCAGATCTGAGGCGGGATGGGATCAAACGATGGTGGATAAAGGTGTACGTGGAGCGTAACTGGTCGTTGGATCAAGAAGTATATCCAACGGCTGAGCGGCGCGGCGGCTAGGGCAAGGGGAGCGGGCCGCGTGGTGCGACCAGAGGGCGCCACGTGGCCAGCTATGATTGGCTGCGAAAAGAAATGAGTGTAGAGGGAGAAGGAGGCCGAATTCGGAAAAACTCAAAACATGAAAGTTGTAGATCTTGATGAGATCTACAAGTTTCATGTTGACCAAAGACGGGGATGATGTCAAATATGATACAATAATACATGAATACAAATATACACATCCATAGTATACATAGAGGCCCAAAAACCCAACTTTTTCATACGAGCTCCAAATTGGATGAAATTAGTCTCATTTTAAAGGTCTTTTAATGTGTATTATTCTGAAGTGAGTAGACCTATTTTGGAGGTTGTATGAGGGAGTTATGGGCTTTCTAAGAATCAGGGATTCTAGGTTTTTATTGGATATTTTTACAAAGGGGATTCCTGCTTTTCTTCCTTATATTATTAACTATGGTGTACATAGTATAAGGGAAAGGTTATTTTTATAAGTGGATATTTTACATGTGATTTTTGGCTTCTTATTTAATGCAAATGAAGTGCTAAAATGCATGTATTATGAATGTATGTATGAATGCTATTTATGCATTATAAAGGGAAATATGCCTCTATTTACTCGGGAACAAGGCTCTATTTTAACTTTTAGAGTGATGAATCACAGATTCATCAACCCCCTATACTTAAACCTTGCTCGTCCCCGAGAAACTAAATGAAATGCAAGAGTGAAATGATTTTGGGTTCCATACCAAGGTCATGAACAAAAGTTAAAAATGGAGCTTGACTCGACCTTTGGATTAATTGTGTGGTGGAACCTTATTAGGATCTGAACTTAGGACCTAACAGACTTCAAGTTCCACAAGTCTTCTATTCAAGACTCCTCAATAGTCAAGTCAGAACAAATCCTCAAATGCAAATTTTCTGATGACTATGATTCTTACTTATACTATGTAAGTGAGATATAGCTCTCCACATCAGAAATGACTCGGAACCAGCCTCCTCTAACAAGGTAACTCAATAACCCGGTCCAGTAACTCTTTCCTCGAGGAGCGGGGTATTCCCTTCTAAGTTCAAGTGCGACCAACTCAAGAGGAGGGGGGTAGAGAAAAGAATGGACGGTAGCCAGTGTAGCTACCTATCCCGGGATGCCTGACCAGTGTAGCCAAGTCATCCAGCTGCATTTCTTTGCTAATATACAGACTCCGACAGGTATTTTATTTTCACTTGGACCTGTCTGATTTTTTTGGAGTTTTTGCATTTTTTTTCAAACTCATACAAGGTGCAACATGCACATCAGGAGTTTTTTCTCTTGAGCCAGTAGACTATCCCTCTTTTGAAGCATTATTGCAACCCACAACATCACGTCCTTAGACGTCAACACCACCAGACTAGGTTGAGATGCACTACCCTCCCTAGAGGAGGACGGATGTTTCCACCCGTGTGCTACTCCAAGCTAAAGGATTCTACCTCCTCACCACCTCATCAATGAAGAGCTACGTGCATTGTGCTTGTCCAAGTTAGGTCACTGTCTTATAAGAATCATGTGTATGCACGAGATATTCTACTTAGACTAATCAAGATGACATGTGAACATAGACTTGCGGATTCAAAGAATTAAGTCACTTGACCTGAGAAATCTTAACTCCAGTTCCTATAAGGTTCCTCTGAAATTAGGTGGATTAAGGTCAAATCAAGTCCATCCTCAATATCTACTCATAACTTGGTTCAGAACCCACTAGCTTTCCACCTTGCATATGCAAGATATGCAGATGAGATGCAAATGTCATGCTATGTAGATGAATGTAAATGCAAGACTCTTTTTCTTTTCTTTTCAGATGCAGAGATGATATGCAAGAGTAAATAAGAAGCCTATTTTTTTATTTTTTATTTTTATTTTTTGTGTTTTTTCAAAACTTTGGTATACCTCCTATGTTACAAAAATTTACAAGAGTTTTATAAGTGTTATAAAATATACAAGTATACAATTTTTTTTCAATTTTTACCCACCCGTAATTATTGCAATATATATACAAAAATACGCAAAAGTACGAGCTATGGGTAAAGTATATATGTAATATATACATGCCCCCTATACTTAGCATGTGCTATGTCCTCAGAGCACGAAAAGCGAGGGAAAAAGACATAGCTTGTGCTAAGCGTAGGAGAGCTAAAGAGAAGGAAAAAAGTATAGAAATTGATCGGCCCTGCTATACTTAGGCTCTGGCAGCCTAAGTGTAGAAGAAAGTCAAAAAGTGGGGCGGACGAGGTCAAAGAGAGAAGTGGATGAATATACAATGCGGGCATCGGGTCCCCCCTATACTTAGGCTCAGGTCAGCCTAAGTATAGGACGGAAGTGAGTATGAGGACCAATGTGATCTGGAGAATGTACAGTGAACCGACTCAGGTGACTCATCCCCCCTATACTTAAGATCTGGTCATCCTAAGTATAGTCCAAGATAGTGATTCGATGAGGTGGGGATGGGTTACTAGAGTCATGGGGGAGAAAGGATATGATGTACAAGAACGATGATATATATACAAATGAGTCGGTCTGAATCTTTCGAGATGCTGCGGATGGCTGGAGCTCACTGCTGCAAGGTCTCATACGCAGCTCGAGGTGTATCTGCTGAATCTGTCTCGTGCATGAATACAATCTCCTCAACATGGACTAACTGCTCATTGGATTCGACGAGGTGCTTCAATAGTTGTCCATTTACAAGGAATGTCGGTGCGTCATCTGGGAGATCTGAGATCTTGACACATCCACTATCATGCACCGTACGGACGACAAATGGGCCCCGTCCACTTGGACTTCAACTTGCCTTGGAAGATCTTCAGCCTATCATTGAACAACCATACCTTCTGTCCAGGAACAAAGGTCTTTCGTCTGATATATCTATCATGCCAATGCTTCACCTTATCCTTGTACACCAAACTGTTGTCATATGCGCGGTTTCTGATTTCCACAAGCTCATTCAGATCCGATTCTCTCTGCTTTTGCCCAAGGTGTGTGTTCCAATTGACCTTCTTAATTGCCCATTCTGATTTATGCACTAACTCTGCGGGCAAATGACACGGCTTTCCGAATACCATTCGGAATGGGGAGGTTCCTAACGGTGTCTTGTAAGCTGTCCTATACGCCCAGAGGACTTGATCCAAGATCTGAGACCAGTCCTTCCTGTCCAGGCGGACAAGCTTTTGCAATATAGTTTTCACGACCGATTTGACACCTCAGCCATACCATTGGTCTGTGGGTGGTAAGGGCTAGCGACACGGTGTTCGATGCCGTAGTCCTTCAGGAGTTTCTTCACCTCTCGATTCACAAAGTGGCTACCCCCGTCTGATATTATCATTTTGGGGATCCCGAACCTAGAGATTATGTGCTCTCTGATGAATTTACAGACAATCCTGCTGTTTGCGGCTCGGGTCGGGATAGCCTCCACCCATCTGGATAAATAATCTACCGCAAGAAGGATGTATTCAAATCCATGGCTAACAGGGAATGGGCCCCTGAAATCGATGCCCCAGGCGTCAAAGACATCACAAATGATGACAGGTTGCATCGGCATCTCATCCTTGGAACCAACGGTTCCTCCCATTCTCTGGCATACTGGACACGACTTCGCGAAGGCGATGACATCACGAAATAGGGTCGGCCAGTAAAAGCCACACTGAAGTACCTTCCATGCGGTCTTCTTCTCGGAGTGGTGTCCTCCTACCTCCAAGCTGTGGCATAAAGAAAGGACACTCTGGTATTCCTCCTGAGGAATACACCATCTCCAGACACAATCCGATCCTTCAAAGAAAAGGATCGGTATCCTTCCAATGGTAGTGTCTAGCGTCCGACTTCAGTCGGTCAATTTGGCTTTTGGGCCAATCTTCGGGAACTTTCTTGGAGACAAGATAATTCACGATATTGGCGTACCATGGGAGTGAGTCGACAACAAAAATCGACTCGTCAGGGAAGGAGTCTCGAATTGGTGAATCCTTGGAAGTATTAAGATCTTCGAGACGAGAGAGATGATCGACTACTACGTTCTTCTTTCCAGGTTTATCATGGATGTCCAAATCAAACTCCTGGATAAGCAAAATCCACCGAAGAAGACGCGCCTTCGCGTACTTCTTCTCCATCAAATATGGTAGTGCCGTGTGGTCAGTGAACACGATTACCTTGGATCCAATTAAGTGAGATCTGAACTTGTCCAAGGCAAACACTACCGCAAGCATTTCCTTTTCCGTAACTGTATAGTTACGCTGAGCGGTGTCAAGCACTTTGCTTGCGTAGTGAATTGCGAACGGGACGCTGTCTCTTCTTTGTCCTAACACAGCCCCAACACCATGATCTGAGGAATCCGTCATGATCTCAAAAGGTAGAGACCAATCTGGGGCTTGTAGGATGGGTGCGTCCATGATCATTCCTTGTAATAGCTTAAAGGCCTCAAGACATTTGTGATCAACAATAAACTCCATGTCTTTTCCTAAAAGCTCAGTTAGCGGTCGAGTAATCTTAGAAAAATCCTTAATGAATCTCCGATAAAATCCAACATGCCCGAGGAACGATCGCAACTGCTTGATGTTGGTTGATGGCTGGAGTCGTCTGATCACATCCACCTTGGCAGGGTCAACCTCCATTCCTCTCTTGGAGATGACGTGTCCCAACACTATGCCCTCCGTCACCATGAAGTGACTTTTCTCCCAGGAGAGCACCAGATTGACCTCACAACATCTTTTGAGAACTCGGTCCAGATTCCTAAGACAGGAATCGAAGGAATCGCCGTGGACCGAGAAGTCATCCATGAAGACTTCCAGGAATTCGCCGACCATTTCGGCGAATACAGCAATCATGCACCTTTGGAAAGTACCTGGAGCATTGCATAACCCAAAGGGCATGCGCCTGAAAGCGTAGGTACCAAAGGGGCATGTGAATGTGGTCTTTTCCTGGTCCTTTGGAGCTATGGCTACTTGTTTGTAACCCGAGAACCCATCTAAGAAGCAGAAGAATTCTTTCCCCGCTAGTCTCTCCAAGATCTGATCGATGAACGACAGGGGGAAATGATCCTTCTTCGTCGCGGCATTCATGCGTCTGTAATCCACACAGACGCGCCACGATGTGGGTACTTGCATCACAATCTCCTCTCCGTCCTCATTGGTGGTCATCTGAATTCCCGATCTTTTCGGGACAACATGGATTAGGGCCACCCACTTAGAGTCGGAGATTGGGTAAATGAAACCCGTGTTGCACCATTTCTCTATCTCCTTCTTCACGACCTCTCGTAAATTTGAATTCAACCGACGTTGGAATTCACGAGAGGGTTTGGCTTCATTCTCCAAGTAGATATGGTGCGAACACAGAGCGGGATTTATCCCATGCAGATCGGAAATGCTCCAGCCTATCGCCTTACGGTTTTTCTCCAGGATCTCTACCAAGCGAGATTCCTGCTCCTCGGTCAATCACGAACTGATGATGACCGGATATTTCTTGTCCCGACCCGCAAGGAAGGTGTATTTTAAAGTTGAGGGTAAAGGTTTGAGCTCAGGAATAATGTGATCGTTTAAGAAGTCTGGCTCAATCTGATCTGGTTCGGTGTTGGAAGTGGCTGGATCTTTCTCTGTGATAGCTGCCACCAAGTTGTTCGGCTCTGGAGTCGGATCGTCAAAGGTCTCCATACAATCGGCAAAAGCCTCGTCCGACTCATCATCCTTATCTTCTGATTGTCCTAAAGATGTAAGGACTGACAGGCCCAATTGGGCCTCTAAGTCATCGAAGATGTAGGGCGATGCAGGTTCTGAGCTGTACTCGTTTCTGAGGACCTCGCAAACTGACTCATGCACTGGATCATCTCCGGAGGGGATGGACTCATCGGTGCTAGCTGGGTTCTGTCTCCATGGCCCAACTAAGTCTACATGCTCGCAGTCTGCTTCGGTTGAAGAGTACTCGGTGCTGGATTCGGAATTCGGTCTCAGCCATCTTGTCTGCTTCATCTCAAGTTCCTCATCTCCGCCTGGAGTTTGGAACTGAATCTTCCTGATCTTATAATCAAACAAGGCCCCTGCTGTTCTAAGGAAGGGCCTGCCTAAGATGATCTGGGAATCTCTCCAATTACGAGGGGTTTCCATATCCAGGACAGTGAAGTCCACCATGTAATCCTGTCCCTCGACTTTAATCACAACATTCCTTAATTCTCCTTGGGATCTCTTGGTTGATTTATCAGCAAACTGTAGAAGGGCTCTAGATTTCCTAAGAGGTCCGAGATTAAGCCGCCTATAGAGGGCTGTAGGCATTAGATTGATTGAGGAACCATTGTCCACGAGAGTGCGTGCAAATGCGATGTCATCAACATGACTCAGTACATAATGTGCACCCATGTCTCTTTGTTTCCTGGGAAACGAGTTCTATTGCACAAGTCGTGGCTACTGATAGAACGTGTTTCTCAACACGGCTTTTGGTTTTCCTGCTAACCCTAGTAGGTGTGCATCTACCTTAAGGTATTTCTGGAATGCAGGGGTCATCTCCACGTACTTGTCAAAAGGGATTGTGACCTTGATGTGTTTGTTGCAGAACTCTGCCATCTCAGGGTCATCTTTTTGGATTTTTTTTCATTTTCTTCTTTCCACCCTTGAGAGCTCGGGGGAAAGTGATTAGTGACTCCAACTCATGTTCGGAAACTGAAAGATTTTCATTAAGATTTGGAACTGAGTTCTGTACATGACTCGGACTCTGAAACATGCTCTGACTCTGACTCTGACTGAAAGAAAAATGCTGAGGCGAAACTGGTGCTGCATCTTCCACGACTTCTGGACAATCCTCCTCAGATGGAGGTGCGGGCTCCTCATCGGTTCCGTCTGATTCTATGCTGATGCGAGACTGCTGCTTCGAGGACTCAGATGTCCTCTTCTTCTGTCGGTGATGATGGTGGTGCTGCTCCTCTTCTTCCTCCAAGTTCTCCTCAGGTAGAGACTTGGCGGCTCCTTCCTTCGGCGCCCGTGCCCGATCAAGCATGGTCACGGTCCTTCCGCTCCTGAGGGACATATGATTTACATTATCGTACGAAAGGATCTCATGTTCAGATAAATAATTATCTGAATAATATACCTGATCTCGAGGTCGGTTCTGGCCATGGTTTAAGCTATTCGGGTTGGCCTGAACCTGTGCGGGAATTGGGGTATTTGGCGCCATCTGTTGGTCCTGGGTACGAGAGACACGATTAATATCGGTTCTCATATCCAGATAATCGTTCTGCATCTGTTGGACCCTATCAGACAAGGTCTGGATCGTCAAGGTGAGGGACTCCAATTCGGTGGGCTGGGCTGGCTGATTTACGTGCGAGGTTCTATAATGGCCCTGCTGGCCATGCCGGTACTGCTGCTGCTGGTGGGACGGTGCTGGGCCCTGCTGATATGTGCGCTGCTGCTGCTGGTGCTGCTGAGGATGGTACCCTTATTCTGGCCTGGACTGAAAGCGCGGTGCGGGGACGGAGCTGGTTCCTTGGTAAGCTGGGGAAGGTCGGTAAGGCTGACCATTCCCCATCCCCGACTGTCTACTGATGGGGTCACGGCTGTACCACAACCCGTTGATCTCGAACACCTGCGGAGGCTCCTCGTATCCGGTCTCCCCTTGTGGGGGTGCATGCTGGTCCTGCTGGGTGTAAGTCTGATCCTCCACCTAGCCACTCTGAGGCCCTGGTGTCTGTTCCTGTACAAGATGGACTCGATGTACAGGTGCAGGTGGTGCAGAAGGGGCAGGTAGCTTCATCTTAGCTACCTTCTCAGTAAGTTCCTCTACTTGCTTCGGTAGACGTGAGAGAGACTCAAGGTCAGTGACCCTCTTGTGGATCTGCTTGACCATGGTTAACTTGTCAGCAATCATCCCCATGCTGGGGATGAGGTCCTCGGTCAGATCCGCTACAGTCCTTCGGGTTGTCTTGTTGGATAGGATTGAGGGAGACAACTGATAGGCCCTGGTGGCCTGCGACCTGCCGGTTTCCGCCATCTGCTCCAGGATCTTCCATACGACGTGCTCGTTCTTGTTCAGATAGATTCCTCCACAGGCGGCACTGATTAACCCCTGCATCTCTGGGGTTAGACCACAGAACAAGGTCTGGACTAAGATCGCCTTAGAAATGCCGTGGCAGGGGCATTTCTGCACTAAGTCATTGAACCTATCCCAGGCATCATGGAAAGGTTCACTGGGTCCTTGGGAGAAGCTGGCGATCTTCGTTCTCATTTGGTTAGTCCTACTGAGAGGGTAGAACTTTTTCAGGAATAGGTCCTTGAACTGCATCTAGGTTGTACATATCTCCCCTAGATTTTTCAGCCAATGTGCTGCATTATCTCCTAAGGCAAATGGGGTGGCCTTCAGTCTAATGTAATCTTGGCCAACATTGGGATGGCTAAGATTGTTGCAAACCAGCTCGAAGTCACAGAGGAAAGTATACGGTTCTTCATTGGTATTTCCGTTGAACTTCGAAAGCAGACTAAGGAAGTGGGACTTCAGCTCAAATGCTTCGGCGGGAACCGCTGGTGGCAACCAATTCTGTATCTCGTTCTCCGTCGGATTGTAGGCATCAACCATTGCTCGGTCGATACCTCCTGCTACAATGATTTGTCCCATCCTAGCTGTGAGATCTGCATTTCTTTGTTCGGCTTCAGCAAGGCGATTAAGAATCTGTCGTAATTGCTCCTCATCCGGTGGTGGCTGCTTCAGCGGCATCTTGTCCTCTAGTCCTGGGTGTGAAATAAGATCGATGTCAGAGGACAAATCAAGGAAGGGATTACCGAGGCGATGGTTTTCCTCGGTAAGCTCGAAGGAGAGGAAAGGGTTGGTTTGAGAGTAACCACCCTGGGTATGAGGGAACCAGGACTCAAGAGGGTCATGAGTCCTGGGTGGTCCAAGGTGTGCTTGGGCCGATGAAGAGGAGTTTCGTGGGGGACTCATAGAGAGATCGGTGAATAAAGAGTCGAGATCCCCCAGGTCACTCATCTTGATGTGGAGAGAAGAAGATAGGATTTTACTCCTACCTGAAGCAAACAAATCAATCCAAGACCCTAGGTTCACACTCAACACAGTGAAGGATGACGTAGCGGATATCTACCCTTTCTAATGTCGTATAATTGACTAGTGCATTGCAGTCGGATAGATCCGCGTCGATAAAAAATTACCATACAACTCGATGAATCGTCGAATTAAATTAATATGCGGTTTGATGTTTGTTTAACCTGGGCAAGCCCCAGGGTCGACTCAAGGAGGCAAAGGAACAACTCGGGATCAAGTTAGATGAATTAGATTACGGTTTTCCAAGTGGTTTTTTTGGTGTTTTTTTATGCAGGACACATGAAAAATCAGGCCAGATTATGAGTTAAATCAGATATATGATCAAATTAATTCTAAAAATTATGAAACTTGGCCAGATTATGAAATGGGATGAAATTAAGTTACACTAATTTTTTAGAATTTTCTGATGCACGGATAATAAAAAATGCAGACTTTAGTGAAAATGAATAAACCAATTTTAATAATTACCAAACGATGATATTTTTCAGAAACAAAATTAATCCAAATAGGTCTAAGTGAGAGCTATCCAAATCAACTTAAATTTCGTTAAAACACTTCACGATTTATTAACTAAAAATTGATTAAGGTTTTCACTAAATAATTTTTCTAGGACAAACTATACATGCAAATGGGATGATTTTTGAATATGTTGTAGCATAAACTTTTATCTACCAAAGAAGATTTTTCAGAGATTTTTCGATAGCAGATAATACACAATAAATTAATCAGTCAAAATGGACAAAATGTTGCAATTTTTACCAAATTAATTTCCATAAATATTCTGCAAATCTGAAAAATACAAGAAAATGATAAAATGGTAGAACAAGAGTTATGCTACACAATGCAATTTTCGGAATTGAAAATGAATGACAGAATGATGATAAAATAAATGTGCAAATGCAGGGGTATGAATGCAATACAGAACATGGAAGTTAAATGAACAACTGTGCACATGGGCACTTGTGTAAATATGTAAATATGCAAAGACACTAGTGCAATTTTCACAACTAAAACAAAATAAAAAAAGGAAAATGGACCTCTTCTTTTCTTTCTTTCCACGCAAAGATTTACGCATGGGCGGCTAGGGCTTCGTGAGGCGTGCGGCACGAGGGAGTTCCGCGGCGGCGCCGCACGGGGCAGCGGCCGCCGCACGAGGTCGATGAGGCGGAGAGCGGCGACCGCTGCGCGAGGGCACGCGCTGGCGGATGAAGAGGGCTAGAGGGATCGCGGGTGGCGGCCCAGGCGTTCTGGAGGAGTCACGACCTGAAGGGCCCAGGCGCTGAGGGGCGGCGCGCGGACTGCTCGCGGAGGGGAGGGAGCTGAGTGGAGATGGCGTAGCGCCTGGGCGGCGCGGTAAGGGCGGAGGGCATTGGAGCTCGGGGCGGCTCGCAACCGTGGGCGGAGGAGTGCGCCGCGGACGACGCTGGGGTGGAGGCGCAGGCTGGAGGTGGGACCTGCGGGGGCGGCGCGCGGATGCGCGTGATCAGCGGGAGGGCAAGGTCCACGCGCATAGAGGAAAGGTGGGCGCGCGGCTGTGCGCGAGGGGCGGAGTTGACCGCACGTGGAGGCACGAACGACGAGGCGGAGCACCGGCTGGCGGGGCGGACGTGCTGGGGGCGTGGGGAAGGAGGATGACGGCCTGACTGGGGCGTGGCCGACGAGGGCGGACGCGTGGCTGCGGCCGCTTGAAGGGGACGGGGACGGGGACGCTTGCGGCGGAACGACCTGCACAATTATTTTTTTTTGTATTTTGTTTTTTATATTTTTTTAGTTTTTTTCTAACAGTGGAATGGATATGTGAAAAGGCAGAGGGTGATGATGGTTGTTGTGTTGAAAAATATGGTGATGGAAATATGATGTTTGTGAATGTGGTGTTTGATGAATATGGGCACTATGATGATGGTGATGATGGTTTTTGTGTGGTGGTTTGTGGATGAAACAATAAGGAAGAAAATTGTGAGATAAACAAAAATGAAAAGATAAGATAGAAGATACTTACCTGAAGTTCGCCGAAAGTGGAGCCGCGTCGTGCGGCTTCCGTCATCGTCGCCTTGATTCGATTCGACAAAAAATCGAAGAAGCTCGGTTGTGATCTGAAGTGATGCACAACGACACGAGGAGGAGTCCTCGTGGATCTCGCCTTGAAAACCGTCGTTGCTTGACCAAAAATGTTGACGCTGTCACCGAAAACACTCGGGGGCTGGTGGTCTCTCCCTCTCGATTGAAGAAATGGCGGATAGGGAAAAATGTTGGAGTGGAGGGGTTTATAAAGAAATAGGAGAAGGAAGTTGGAGAGAATGGAGTGGTGGAGAGAGTGGAGAAGGTGGAGGCTTGGAGTAGAAGGCAAGTAAAGAAGTGGTAAAAGGGAGATTAAATAAATAATTAATAAATTAATATAAGTAGGCTACTTAAAATAATTAAAATAATAATAATAAAATAATATTAATTATAAATTTGAAAATAATAAAATAAATTCGAAAATAAATAAAAAAAGGGGTGACATGTGGCGGCTCCAGGAGCGGCCACATGTCGCTCCTAGAAAATTCCAAAAATAAATGTAAAGAAAATCAAAAAGAAATAACAAAAAGGATTAAATCAAAAAGTGGTCAACACGAAAGTTGCTCGTCTCGACGAGATCTAAAACTTTGGTGAAGGGTCGAAAATCAAAAGAAATCATCTGTACAAAAACGTATTTTTGGGTGGTACCTTATAGATATAAAATACCGTATTTTATCTTTTGTAATTTTTTTGTCATTTTTAATAGAGAGAAAAATCAAAATAAAGTTAGAGAAAATATGAAAATAATATTTACAACTTAATCTATTTTTTTAATTTTAATAATGAAGAAAATAAATGGATAAAATACAGGGGTAAAACGGTTAATATGTACAATATACAAAAGGGGCCCAAAACCCAAGTTTCACATACGAGCTCCGATTTTAATGAAATTGGTCTTTTTTTGAAGGTCTTTGAATGTATATTACTTTAAAAAGAGTAGACCTAATTCGGAGACTGTGTGAGAGAGATATGTATATTTTAAGGCTCCTAATTTCAAACTTGGATTGAGGGTTTATTGGGTAATTTTACAAGTTAGTATTTTTTTGATATTTTTCATTGATTAGTGTTAGTAATATATACACTATGGAGTTAATTTTATTAGATTCAGAGTTAGTATAAAATATATACAAATAAGGTATTTTAGCTAATGTACATGTGAATATTTACAAGTGAATTTGGCTTCTTATTTAATGCAAATATGAATGCTAAAATGCAGATATTAGTTATGCATGCATGAATGCTAATTATGCGATATAAGTAGAAATATGCTGCTATTTACTCGGGAACAAGACTCTATTTTCAACTTTTAAAGTGATGAATCACAGATTTATCAATCCCCTATACTTAAACCTTGCTCGTCCCCGAGCAACTAAAATGAAATGCAAGAGTGAAATGATTTTGGGTTCCATACCAAGGTCATGAACAAAAGTTGAAAATGGAGCTTGACTCGACCTTTGGATTAATTGTGTGGCAGAACCTTATTGGGATCTGAATTTAAGACCTAACAGACTTCAAGTTCCACAAGTCTTCTATTCAAGACGCCTCAATAGTCAGGTCAGAACAAATCCTCAAACGCAAATTTCTGATGACTATGATTCTTACTTGTACAGTGTAAGTGAAATGTAACTCTCCACATCAGAAATGGCTCAGAACCAACCTCCTCTAACAAGGTAACTCAAATAACCCGGTCCAGTAACTCTTTCCTCGAGGAGCGGGGTATTCCCTTCTAAGTTCAAGTGCGACCAACTCAAGAGGAGGGGGTGGAGAAAAGAATGGATGGTAGCCAGTGTAGCTACCTATCCCGGGATGCCTGACCAGTGTAGCCAAGTCATCCAGCTGCAGACTTCTTGCTAATATACATACTCCGACAGGTATTTTATTTTATTATTCTTTTTCTTGGACCTGTCTGATTTTTTTGGAGTTCTTGCATTTTTTCTTTTTTTTTGAACTATATACAAGGTGCAACATGTACATCAAGAGTTTTTCCTCTTGAGCTAGTAGACTATCCCTCTTTTGAAGCATTATTGCAACCCACAACGTCCCTTCCTTAGACGTCAACACCACCATACCAGGTTGAGATGCACTACCCTCCCTAGAGGACGGATGTTTCCACCCGTGCGCTACTCCAAGCTAAAGGATTCTACCTCCTCACCACCTCATCAATGAAGAACTACGTGCATTGTGCTTGTCCAAGTTAGGTCATTATCTAAAAGAATCATGCGTGTGCACGAGATATTCTACTTAGACTAATCAAGATGACTTGTGAACATAGACTTGCGGACTCAAAGAATTAAGTCACTTGACCTGAGAAATCTTAACTCCAGTTCCTATAAGGTTCCTCTGAAATTAGGTGGATTAAGGTCAAATCAAGTCCATCCTCAACATCTACTCATAACTTGGTTCAGAACCCACTAGCTTTCCACCTTGCATATGCAAGATATGCAGATGAGATGCAGATGACATGCTATGAAAATGCAAGACTCTTTGTTTTTTTTGCAGAGATGATATGCAAGAGTAAATAAGAAGCCTATTTTGTGTGTTTTTTTTTGTTTTTTTTGTTTTAAAAAAAAACTTTGGTAAACCTCCTATGTTACAACAATTTACAAGAGTTTATAAGTATTATACAAGTGTTATACAATATACAAGTATACACATTTTTTTTCAATTGTACCAAAGGGTTTAAAAAAAATTTTAAATTTTTACCCACCCTTGATTATTGAAAAATATATACAAAAAGTACGTGAAAATACGCGGAAGTACGAGCTATGGGTAAAGTATATACGTAATATATACACGCCCCCCTATACTTAGCGTGTGCTATGTCCTCAGAGCACGAAAAGCGAGGAAAAAGACATAGCTCGTGCTAAGCGTAGGAGAGCTAAAAGAACAGAAATGTAAAGAAGTCGTCCTGCCCCCCTATACTTAGGCTCTGCCAGCCTAAGTGTAGAAGAAGATCAAAAATGGGGCGGACGAGGTTAAGAGGGGAAGTGGAGGGGTATATACACGGCGGGCATCGGTCCCCCCTATACTGAGGCTCTGGTCAGCCTAAGTATAAGACAGGAGTAAGTATGAGGACCGATGTGATCTGGAGGATGTACAATGAATAGACGCAGATCACCCTCCCCCCTATACTTAGGATCTGGTTATCCTAAGTATAGTCATGAAATGATATCGAACCGGGGTGAGTGATTCGAATCACTGGGGAGGGAGGGAGAGAAAGTATATACAAGAAAGAGTGAGAATATACAAGGATTAAGAAGGTTTGTGACGAACCTTCTTGCGGACGCGAGGAGGTGGATAATATACATATGTGTCGCTGTCGGAATCGTCCTCAGATGAATAATAGAAAGGTGTAGGGATCGTCCAACGCGGGTCGACACACGGCTGCTTGCTTAGATACGGCTTAAGAACAGCCGAACTGAGCTCACTCATATAAATCACCTTGTCCGGACCTGATGAGGACTCTTCCAAAAATTCCTTCTCCGGTGTGTTGAAGGAAATTTTCTTAGTCGGTTTTCTAGAACCTGAATCATTGAGAGGGAGTGGAGAGCGACGCGCCCTGAGAGGTTCGGGGGAACATCTCGAGGAATCAATTCTCGACTTCCTCTCACTAGATAGCTGATTAGAAGAGGAAGAAACCGTGTTTTTATGTGGAATCAATTTAGTCTTGGTTGTTTCCTTTGAAGGTCCAGGGTGTGGTGCGGTGTTGACCATTGTTTCCTCATCAGACTAGTTACCATATAGATGGGAATATTCCTGAAGGGTCAACACGCGTCTCGGGAAGGAGCTAGTGGTCTCAGTTGTCTTGGCATTATTGGGCTCTTGTGTCGGATCATTGAAATGATCAAGGAAATCCTCAAATATCGTGTCCGACTCAATGATAGCTTCTGGTCGTGAGTCCTCCTTAGAAGCTGTCACGGTGGTGGTGCAAGCAGTTGATGAAGTAGAGGTGTGGGGAGTCTCTGATCCAACGGTTATCCAGACAGTCGGTTTCTCAGGTGTAGCAGAGAGGTGGGACTCATCTACCTCTCGATGGTCATGACTGTCAGCGGATGTGCGGGTTACCTTAGCGTAAAGTTTATCAAAGAATGGATGAGGTCGAAGCGCTCCCAATGCTGTAAAATCGATTTCCCGAGTCTCGCAATCTATAGTCACCTTAGCCAAGGCTAAAAACGGCTTTTCAAGAATAATCGGAGACTGGGAAAACTCTCCTCGGTGCTCAATGTCAATGATTGTAAAGTCCACCTGGAGTAGAGCACCTTGAAAAGTAACGATGACTGAAATATTTCCTCTCAACCGTTTGATGGATCGATCAGCCAGCTGAACAATCTCTCTTGACTTTCTAAGTGGCCTGAGTTTGAGCTTGTCAAACACAGAGGTCGGGAGGATATTTATCGGTGAGTCATCATCGATTCTTGCATGGGTAAAGATGGTGTCTTTGATTTCACATTCAACTCGGGGCAACCGCTTCACTCTGCGGCTCTTGGTCTTTCTCCCCATCACCAAGGAGGTGGCCATAGACACTATGTGTCTTTCAGTCCTTGTCCTCTTATTACCCGACCTCTTGGGCATCAATTTACTTCTCACAAATTATTTGAGGTCGGGAAAGTGATCTATGACCTTTATTAAGGGAAGTTTGAAAATCAGTTCTTCATCGAGTGCTTCCCTTAGGGCAGGATCCAATTTTTTTAGGTCTTTTTCATTTTCAATTTTTAAGTGGTTTTTTAGTTTTTCAATTTTTTTGGTATTTTGGATAGATGAATGATCAGACTCTGGATTGGAAGGCAAGGGGTTAGTAGAAGAGGGAGATAGAATGGACTCCAGCTGTACAAACGGTGTGGGTTCCCTGATGTTTGCTTGGTTTTCAACCTCAAAATTACTCATATCCTTTTCCACTTTCATTCCCAAGCTGGCAGAAATTGAGTTCAATATTTCCATGACATTTCTCAAGTTGTTACCTAATATTTTATTTTTCATGATAAGTCGAGAAATGTCATCCTCCACAAAATTCTCATGACAAATCATGGGAGAGTTCTGCTCAAGTGGAGGACACTGCTGAGATATTGGGGTTTCATACTCAACATACCTAGACTCTGACATGTAATTCCGGGTCGAGTATGGACCATCTATATGGCAAATATTGGTCGGAGCCTCATATGATGAAACATGGACTGATAAGTCTAGCTCATGAGTCCAATCTTGTGAGTGTATAGGCTCTTCGAATGAAGGCTGGTTAATGGAGGCTTGATCACTAAAGTCAATCAAGTCTGGAAAATCATGATATTCAGGCCTCTCAATTCGGGTTGTTTGATCGATCAAATGATGCCCTAAGGTCAAGTCGGGATGTGTATATGCAAATTGTTGTATGGTCCCTACTTGATGTGAGAATGAAGTATGTGAGGGCATATAATTTTGCCAATCATCTATCTCAGCAGTGGCTTGCTCTTCATTCGATTCTTTGATTCCTGCAAGCTCTCGAGAATAAGGACAGTCAGCCCAAGATGGAAGTGGATCCGGAGTGTTGGAATATGGAGTAGGTGAGAAATGCGAAGAAGTGGAGAAGTCAGTCGAAGTTTTGACTTCGTAATCAGGTTGAGGTGGAACTGACCACCGGTAAGGGTCTCCCGTGGATGGAGGAGGATACATGGAAGAATGAGAAGGCGAAGATGAATGGTATATGGTCGAGGAGGATTGACCAGCGGTCACAGTGTATGGGGACCAATATCCCAACATCTTTGAAGAGGAAAGGATAATTGTAAGCAGATGGAGGTAGAAAATGTGCAATTACACAGGATAACACATACAGACAGACTCAAAGACAAATGCAAGAGTAAACCCCGAGTTCACACTCAACACGATGAAGGACCCGAAACTGAGTCCAATTAATCTTGTAGATTTTAAGTGTGATTTTCAAGCAAGATAGCAAGGATTACGCGGCTTATAGGGAAGTCGGCTCAGAGCCGGATGCTTCTTCCCTGTTTAACCTATCACCTAAGATACCGCCGGTCCTTCCTTTCTTCGCTCCTATCCCAAGTCGATGGATTCAAAGGCCACACCCCTATCTACCTACAAGTAGGCGGAGGCTGACAAGGTCGGAACTTCACCCTGGGGGGTTACTGGCAGCTTGTCGCAAAGTACCGCAATTTCGCCCCTATCTACCTGAGACAGGCGAGGCTACTTGGTACTAGTCAGTGAATCTGAAATTATTCGACTTGTGATATTTGCTAGGATCAGTTGGAACGTGATATGGAAGGGGGGATTTGGGCTCTGCCTTAAGGTGTTCACACACACTCAAGTACCCTCACTCAGCCTGAAAACAAGGTCGGGGATTAATCTCCCGCAAACAATTTTCCAATTTTATTGATTTTTTTGGTCAATAGTGTTTAGCAGTCCCGGTTTTAAGTTAAGTTATCACTTTGTTAGTCAACCACACAGCACGCCTATCGTCCAGTCCCAATTTCCTTTTTAATTTAAATGTGAAAATTAGAGGGGGAAATCGAGAAAAGCCGATGCAAGTTAAAAATAATGATGCGTATGCTGAGTTAAAAAGACTTACAGTGATCCCTTCGCTTTTATGCAGGATGCAAAACAGAATTGAAATCTTTACACTACATGCAAATGCAAGCGACAAAATCTGCTCCTAGGCAAGCAGTTCTATTAGCGAGTGAAGCACAGGTTGATTTGACTAGTTCTGCAGTGTAGGTGCGTCTTTTAAGTGCAATGTGTGGTCTTAAAGAATTACGAGCACAAGCAAATCCTAGAGTGGCTCGAGGAGCCGCTAGTGCAAGCCTAATCTAAAATTCAATCCATACAGCACACGGGGACATGGTTCCACTATGTTTACACACGCGAGAACCCAAACAAGAACTGCTGTAAATGCAGACACTTTTTTTTACAAGTTAAAAAAATTGAAAAATCTTTTTGGCGTCTCAACAGCCGACTTGATCCACAAATAGTCGGCCTCCGATGCACTTCGAGATGCGTCGACTTCAAGAAAGCCGCTCCAACTCCACCGAGCCCTTGCACAAAAAGATAAAAATGTTAGAGAGATAAAATAAATTAAAAAAAAAATAAATAGAAAAATAATTGAAAAAAGGAATAATTACAAGATGGATCGGGGATCAGACTACCCGAGTGTGTGGAAAATATAAATCTAATTTTCTAAAGTGATCCTAAGACGTTTGCCTCCCCAGCAACGGTGCCATTTGACTAGGCAGAAATCTACCCTTTCTAATGTCGTATAATTGACTAGTGCATTGCAGTCAGATAGATCCGCGTCGATCAAAAATTACCACACAACTCGATGAATCGTCGAATTAAATTAATATACGGTTTGATGTTTGTTTAACCTGGGCAAGCCCCAGGGTCGACTCAAGGAGGCAAAGGAACAACTCGGGTTCAAGTTAGATGAATTAGATTACGGTTTTCCAAGTGGTTTTTTTGGTATTTTTTTATGCAGGACACATGAAAAATCAGGCCAGATTATGAGTTAAATCAGATATATGATCAAATTAATTCTAAAAATTATGAAACTTGGCCAGATTATGAAATGGGATGAAATTAAGTTACACTAATATTTTTAGAATTTTCTGATGCACGAATAATAAAAAATGCAGACTTTAGTGAAAATAAATAAACCAATTTTAATAATTACCAAACGATGATATTTTTCAGAAACAAAATTAATCCAAATAGGTCTAAGTGAGAGCTATCCAAATCAACTTAAATTTTATTAAAATACTTCACGATTTATTAATTAAAAATTGATTAAGGTTCACTAAATAATTTTTCTAGGACAAACTATACGTGCAAATGGGATGATTTTTGAATATGTTGTAGCATAAACTTTTATTTTTCGGAATTGAAAATGAATGACAGAATGATGATAAAATAAATATGCAAATGCAGGGGTATAAATGTAATATAGAAAATGGAAGTTAAATGAACAACTGTGCACAGGGGCACTTGTGTAAATATGTAAATATGCAAAGACACTAGTGCAATTTTCACAACTAAAACAAAATAAAAAAAGGAAAATGGACCTCTTCTTTTCTTTCTTTCCCGCAAAGATTTACGCAGGGGCGGCTAGGGCTTCGTGTGGCGTGCGACACGAGGGAGTTCCGCGGCGGCGGCGCACGGGGCGGCGGCCGCCGCACGAGGTCGACGAGGCGAAGAGCGGCGACCGCTGCGCGAGGGCGCACGCTGGCGGATGAAGAGGGCTGGAGGGATTGCGGGTGGCAGCCCAGGCGTTCTGGAGGAGTCGCAGCCTGAAGGGCCCAGTCGTTGAGGGGCAGCGCGCGGACTGCTCACGGAGGGGAGGGAGCTGAGTGGAGATGGCGTAGCGCCTGGGTGGTGCGGCAAGGGCGGAGGGCGTTGGAGCTCGGTGCGGCTCGCAACCGCGGGTGAAGGAGTGCACCGCGGACGACGCTGGGGTGGAGGCGCAGGCTGGAGGTGGGACCTGCGGGGGCGGCGCGCGGATGCGCATGATCGGCGGGAGGGCGAGGTCCACGCGCGCAGAGGAAAGGTGGGCGCGTGGCTTTGTGCGAGGGGCGGAGTTGACCGCGCGTGGAGGCACGAACAGTGAGGCGGAGCACCGGCTGGCGGGGCGGACGTGATGGAGGCGTGGGGAAGGAGGATGACGGCCTGGCTGGGGCGTAGCCGACGAGGGCGGACGCGTGGCTGCGGCCGCTCGAAGGGGACGGGGACGCTTGCGGCGGAACGACCTGCACAATTATTTTTTTTGTATTTTGTTTTTTTTATATTTTTTTAGTTTTTTTAACAGTGGAATAGATATGTGAAAAGGTAGAGGGTGATGATGGTTGTTGTGTTGAAAAATATGGTGATGGAAATATGATGTTTGTGAATGTGGTGTTTGATGAATATGGGCACTATGATGATGGTGATGATGGTTTTTGTGTGGTGTTTTGTGGATGAAACAATAAGGAAGAAAATTGTGAGATAAACAAAAATTAAAAGATAAGATAGAAGATACTTACCTGCGGTTCGCCGAAAGTGGAGCCGCGTCGTGCGGCTTCCGTCGTCGTCGCCTCGATTCGATTCGACGAAAAATCGAAGAAGCTCTGTTGTGATCTGAAGTGATGCACAACGACACGAGGAGGAGTCCTCGTGGATCTCGCCTTGAAAACCGTCGTTGCTCGACCAAAAATGTTGACGCTGTCACCGACAACACTCGGGGGCTGGTGGTCTCTCCCTCTCGATTGAAGAAATGGCGGATGGGGAAAAATGGTGGAGTAGAGGGGATTATAAAGAAATAGGAGAAGGAAGTTGGAGAGAATGGAGTGGTGGAGAGAGTGGAGAAGGTGGAGGCTTGGAGTAGAAGGCAAGTAAAGAAGTGGTAAACGGGAGATTAAATAAATAATTAATAAAATAATATAAGTAGGCTACTTAAAATAATTAAAATATTAATAATAAAATAATATTAATAATAAATTCGAAAATAATAAAATAAATTCGAAAATAAATAAAAAAGGGGTGACATGTGGCGGCTCTAGGAGCGGCCACATGTCGCTCCTAGAAAATTCCAAAAATTAAATGTATAGAAAATCAAAAAGAAATAACAAAATGGATTAAATCAAAAAGTGGTCAACACGAAAGTTGCTCGTCTTGATGAGATCTACAACTTTTACGAAGGGCCGAAAATCAAAGGAAATCATCTGTATAAAAACATATTTTTGGGTGGTACCTTATAGATATAAAATACCGCATTTTATCTTTTGTAATTTTTTGGCATTTTTAATAGAGAGAAAAATCAAAATAAAGTTAGAGAAAATATGAAAATAATATTTACAACTTAATCAGATTTTTTTTATTGTTAATAATGAAGAAAATGAACGGATAAAATACGGGGGTAAAACGGACAATATGTACAATATACAAAAGGGGCCCAAAACCCAAGTTTCACATATGAGCTCCGATTTTAATGAAATTGGTCTTGTTTTGAAGGTCTTTGAATATATATTATTTTAAATGTGAGTAGACCTAATTCGGAGACTGTATGAGAGAGATATGTATATTTTAAGGCTCCTAATTTCAAACTTGGATTGAGGGTTTATTGGTTAATTTTACAAGTTAGTATTTTTTTGATATTTTTCATTGATTAGTGTTAGTAATATATACACTATGGAGTTGATTTTATTAGATTTAGAGTTATTATAAAATATATACAAATAAGGTATTTTAGCTAATGTACATGTGAATATTTACAAGTGAATTTGGCTTCTTATTTAATGCAAATATGAATGCTAAAATGCAGATATCAGTTATGCATGCATGAATGCTAATTATGCGATATAAGTAGAAATATGCTGCTATTTACTCGGGAACAAGACTCTATTTTCAACTTTTAAAGTGATGAATCACAGATTCATCAAAGGACTCGAAATCGAGTCCAATTAATCTTGTAGATTTTAAATGTGATTTTCAAGCAAGATAGCAAGGATTATGCGGCCTATAGGGAAGTCGGCTCAGAGCCGGATGCGTCTTCCCTGTTTAACCTGTTGCCTAAGATACCGCCGGTCCTTCCTTTCTTCGCTCCTATCCCAAGTCGATGGATTCAAAGACCACACCCCTATCTACCTGCAAGCAGGCGGAGGCTGACAAGGCCGGAACTTCACCCCGGGGGGTTACTGGCAACTTGTCGTAAAGTACCGCAATTTCGCCCCTATCTACCTGAGACAGGTGGAGGCTACTTGGTACTAGTCAGTGAATCTGAAATTATTCGACTTGTGATATTTTCTAGGATTAGTCGGAACGTGATATGGAAGGCAGGGATTTGGGCTCTGCCTTAAGGTGTTCACACACACTCAAGTACCCTCACTCAGCCTGAAAACAAGGTCGGAGATTAATCTCCCACAAACAATTTTCCAATTTTATTGAATTTTTTTGGTCAAAAGTGTTTAACAGTCCCGGTTTTAAGTTAGGTTCTCACTGAATTAATCCAACCACACAGCACGCCTATCGGTCAGTCCTAATTTCCTTTTTAATTTAAATGTGAAAAATCAGAGGGAGAAATCGAGAAAAGCCGATGCAAAATAAAAACAATGATGCGTATGCTGAGTTCAGGAGACTTACAGTGATCCCTTCACTTTTTTTATGCAGGATGCAAAACAGAATTGAAATCTTTTTAAACTAAATGCAAATGCAAGCGATGAAAGCCGCTCCTAGACAAGCAGTTCTATTAGCATGCAGAACAGGTTGATTTGGCTAAGTCCCGCGGTCTAAGTGCGTCTTTTAAGTGAATTGTGTGGTCCTAGAAATTACGAGCACAAGCAATTCTTAGATTGGCTCGGGGAGCCGCTAGTGCAAGCTAAATTACATTCACCCACACAGCACATGGGGACACAGTTTCACTATATTTACACGCACGAGAACCCAAAAGGGAACCACTGGAAATAATGCGAAAAAAGAAATGAAGAAATAAAATGAAAATTACAAAGCCTCTCTATTCACTCAATAAATTTAAATGCTAGATCCTCGAAGCGTCTTCGACTCCTCACGTTCCTCGCATAGAAAAAGATTGAGGTCAGAGAGTGACACCGAAAATAATGAAAAGAAATAAAAGAGAGAAAAAAAATAATTACAAGAAAACTGGGGGTCAGACTACCCGGGGAGAGAAAATCAAACAATCAGAATTATACTGCAAATTAACCTAAGCCGTGCCTCCCCGGCAATGGCGCCATTTTGATAACGCCTCCCGCACCCTTGGTTAATTCGGTCAGATTAATGTCCAAATTAATTATAAGTGTTCATTGCAGTCGGATACGAGAGTGAATATCAAAAACCACTTTTTAATTAGATTCAAGTCAATTTCAGGCGGCAAATTTTTTTTACTTGGTGAAGTCCAAGGTCGAACTCAGGGAGGTATCTGTCTCCTTAGATGAATTAGTAGCAAAGTCCAATGTTCGATTTTCGGGGAATTATTTTTTTGGTCTTTTTTCTATTTCTATGCAAGACACATGCAACAATAAGGCCAATTTAAAGTTAAATCAGTTAAGATACCAAATGAAGTCCAAAAATTATAAAAATTGGCCAGATGATGAACTATGGTGAAATTGAGCTACCTTGATTTTTTTTGGAATTTTTCGATACTAAATGAATTTACTATGAATTAAACAAAACTACAGGGTGATTTTCACTAATTTAATTTTAATAAATAACAAATCACAAAATTTTCGAGAAATAAAATTATCCTAGATATAGATCTAATGATGAGGAATCTAGGAAAATTGACAAACCTTAATTTTATTGTGAAATGAACCTATTAAAATTAAACTAAGTAAATTGCCAATTAATTTATTTAGGCCACGATATGTGTGCAAATGAGATGAAATTTTTATGCAATGTTAAGTTAACTATCTTAGAGCTATTGTGATTTTTTGAGAATTTTTGGAGTAACAGAGAATTAATTAATAATTAAAAGGTCCAACTAGGCAAAATATCACAAAAATCAACCAATTAATTAATTAAAAAATTATACTGATACCACAAAAATATGACAAGTGTCACAACAGATAGAGGACAAGCTAAGCTACAACATGCAATTTTTGAAATTTCAAAAATGATGAAATATGACACCTAGGGATGCGTGCAAAGATAGGGATGCAATTGCAATACAGGAAATAAAAATTACATAAAAATAAACATGCTGACAGGGACTTAATCAGAATTACCTATAATGCTGGGGGGTGGAGCAATTTCTCCACAAGGCACATGCTCCTCACGTGGGGACGCTTCACAGGGACCTATTTGCAATTTTGGAAAGTTCCCAGGGCCTCTGTGCAAATTACCCAGGCCGCACGTGCTCCTCACGTGGGGCGGCCTAGGCTCGGGCGGCATCGGCGGCTCGGGTCTTGGCTTGGGGGCTTCTGAAGGTTCGGCTGGAGGCTCGGATAGCCTCGGGTGGTCCGAGCCTAGAGGTCGAGGAAGAGGCTCGGACCCGTCTATGTGGCGTGCTCTGGACCCTTGGATCAAGATCGATCCATAGGTTGTCGTGGATGGCGCATGGCGTGATCAAAGACCGTCAGATCTAAGCTGATCCAACGGTGCCAGGGGCTTCGATGAAGGTAGCGACGTGGCTGAATGCGGACTGTTGGATCACTGATCGATCCAATGGTGATGTGCTGCTCCGGTGATGACTACGTGGCTCTCTACACACCGTGGGATCTAGAAGGATCCGACGGCTCTTCGATGCTCCGGTAGAGTGGCGACGTGGACGACTAGGGACCGTTCGATCAAGATGATCGAACGGTGGCTGGAGCGTTGTCCTCAACGGTCCTCCGCCACTTGCGGAGGAGTTGGCGGGGCTCCAGCGAGGCGGCCTTGGCTCCGCCCGATCCTCCAGGCGTCGATGAAGGTCGAAGTCGGGTCTGATGTAGCTCGGTAGACGCGCGGCGGTGCGGCGAAGGTTCTGGAGGTCTTAGGAGCGGAGGAGATGTGCTGGAGCACTGTGGCGGCGAAGCTCAAAAAGAGCTTCGATGAGCTTCCGGCCGATGAAGGATGCGAGTACCTGCAGGTGTTAGGAATATAGCCGAAGCAAGTGGTGCGTTCGTGGAGGTGTGGGAAGTAACGCCGAGGCCTAAGGCGAGACGAGGGTGGTCCGGTGATGGTGCTCCGCCCAAGTGGTGGAGCTGGAGTTGATGGAGGGTGGAGTGCATCGTCGGAGGGTGTAAAGTGCGGCGCGAAGGTCAGAGCTCCGTCGCGGAGCTCGGCGAGGTGAATGCGGGGCGAGACGATCACGGTGGAGGTTGAATTAAATCGGAGAAAAGTCAAAGAAAAATCAAATGAAGATGGATGGAGTTACCTGGGATTTGGAGCTCAGATTGAAGCTCGAGGTCGTCGCTCGAGGGATCGGTAAGGTCCCGAGCTCAAGCAGCTATGCGGAGGGCAGCTGCGACACGACGGTGGCGCCGTGGATTTCGCCGGAGAAGAAGCCCTTCGTCGCTCGAAGATTCACTCGCTTGCTGTCACCAAATGAAAGCTCTGAGCTCAGGGAAGCTCTCTGGGGTGGCGGATAGCCATGACGATGGTTGTAGGTGGAGGATTTATAGGATGGAGGTGGCGGCAGTGCTGGTGACGAGGCGAGGTTCATGGGCATCATGGAGCGACTCTGGTGGTCGTAGTGGGGAGTGAGGTAGCTGGCGAGGATGAGGGAAGAGTGGGGGTGATCGTGGGAGCGTTGGTGGTCGGCGAGGGTGGCTGAGGTGCGGCTGAGAATAGGAAGGGGCATCCCCTCTCGCAAGGCTGAGATCGTGGGAGAGAGGGGTGCCAGAGGTAGGAGATGAAGTCCTCACCGTTGGATCCTGTGATCCAACAGCTGAGAAGAAGGCGGGATGGAGCGGTGGGATTAGATCTGGGGCGAGGTGATCTGAGGGACGTGATGGTGCCACATGGTGCGATGGGAATGCAACGTGAGCGGATGGCTGAGATCAAGTCAAGGAGACGTGCTCTAAGGGTGCTGAAGGTGCCACGCGTCGTGTGGAGGAGAGGGTGCTGACGAGCGGCGGAGATTAGATTAGGGCTTCGATCGGGCGGTTGAAATCAAAGCGCTAGTGGACGGTGTAGATCGAAGAGCTGAAGGAGTGATCGGATGGCTCAAGATGTGCCACGTGGAAGACTGCGGTGAAGGCGCTAATGGATGGCTTAGATCTGAGGTGGGATGGGATCAAATGGTGGTGGATAAAGGTGTACGTGGAGCGCAACCGGCCGTTGGATCAAGAAGTATATCCAACGGCTGAGAGGCGCGGCGGCTAGGGCAAGGGGAGCGGACCGTGTGGCGCGACCAGAGGGCGCCACGTGGCCAGCAATGATTGGCTGTGAAAAGAAATGAGTGTAGAGGGAGAAGGAGGCCGAATTTGGAAAAACTCAAAACATGAAAGTTGTAGATCTTGATGAGATCTACAAGTTTCATGTTGACCAAAGATGGGGATGAGGTCAAATATGATACAATAATACATGAATACAAATATACACATACATAGTATACATAGAGGCCCAAAACCCAACCTTTTCATACGAGCTCCAAATTGGATGAAATTAGTCTCATTTTAAAGGTCTTTTAATGTGTATTATTCTGAAAGTGAGTAGACCTATTTTGGAGGTTGTATGAGGGAGTTATGGGCTTTCTAAAAATCTGGGATTCTAGGTTTTTATTGGATATTTTTACAAAGGGGATTCCTGCTTTTCTTCCTTATATTATTAACTAAGGTGTACATAGTATAAGGGAGAGGTTATTTTTATGAGTGGATATTTTACAAGTGATTTTTGGCTTCTTATTTAATGCAAATGGAGTGCTAAAATGCATGTATTATGAATGCATGTATGAATGTTATTTGTGCATTATAAAGGGAAATATGCCTCTATTTACTCGGGAACAAGGCTCTATTTTTAACTTTTAGAGTGATGAATCACAGATTCATCAATAGGTGAATGTTGTCTTCTCTTGGTCTTCAGGGGCAATAACAACTTGATTATACTCGAAGTATCCTTCCAAGAAATATAAATATTCTTTTGTGACTATTTGGTTGATTAAAGGAAATGGAAAATGATCCTTCTTACTGGCTAGGTTCAGGCATTTATAGTCCACACAGACGTGCCATGATGGCACTCGGGTCATAATCTCATATACTTTGTTGTTTATTACAATCATAATCCATCATTTCTTAGGAATTGCATGTACCAGACTCACCCATTTGGAATCTGAGATTGAATATATAAAACATGCATCACACTACTTTGTGATCTCTTTCATTACAACCTCTTGAAGGTTAGGGTTCAGACGATATTGAAATTCATGGGAAGGCTTGTGGTCTTCCTCCAAGTACATGGGTGTAAGCAGATTTGATATTTTCCAATCGATTACCTTGTCGTTTCTTTCCAAAATCTCAAACAGACAAGATTCTTCAACTATGGTCAGCTAAGCATTAATAATAATCGGAAACATGTTTGGTTCACCCGCAAGGAAGAAATACTTCAATATTGAGGGTAACTACTTTAGCTCTTGAGTGGTCTGAATACATTCAGTAGTGACCTCTGCAACATTGGTAGCTGTAATATCGATTGACTATTCACTGTCCACAATGGTGACTTGAGGCTCTGAGTTTAGTGTATCACATAGATCTGCAACTAATTCTTATTGCTCCAGCAAGGATGGATGATTCTCAAACAGTTTGGTTGGAATATCACCATTCAACTCATCTTCAAGGATAGGGGGGAATGCGATTGTGCTTTCCTAGCATTCCTCCTTAGAGAGGAATTATGGGGTCGCATTATCAACCCAAAAGAAGAAGTGTATCTGATCTTTGCTAAAACGTTACAGTCCTCTATCTCAATCTTCTTGGCCTTACTCTCGTCTGACACGAGTTCAACATGCTTTGGTACATATATCGTCTCTATTTGGACCTTGTCACTGCCAGAGCTAAAGGTGATCTTGCTAGTTCCATAGTCCACTACCGCTTTGGCAACTCGTAATAACGATCTTCCCAATATGATCAGGGTCTTGAGAAAGGGGACAAAGGTGTCCATATCGAGGACAATGAAGTCCACAAGGAACTACATCCGTTGGATTATGACAATGACATCCTCTAAAATTTCCCTTGGTCGCTAAACTGAAGTGTCTGCAAACTACAGAATCATTCTGGTTGACTTAAGTGGTCCTAACCCAAATTCTTTGAGTAGCGAAGTAGGCATGAGATTGATATATGACTCACTATCAAGAAGCATTCATTCGAATTCTTGATTGAAAATCGTGCATCTGACGAGGGGTGTTCCACTGTCCTTCTTCTTGGTGGGGAGGTTGCTATTAGTGCTCATAGTTGCCATGGTAAAAATATGTTTTTCAACATGATTATATCTGTTTTTATGGGGTTGATGTTTCGAAGTACATGCCTCTTCTAGACCTTTCTTCAAGTTGGCATGTATTCCATGGCTTTTAGCAGTGGTATTTCTAGGAAAATATTTGGTAAAATTTCAATCAGATCTAAATGAAACAAAGCAATTTTGAATTTTCTCATTTTTTTGTTGTTTTTCATTACCTCGAAAAATAGCACATGTCCATCTCCAATAAAAAATTGTTCATGTGGATCATCTTTTTCATGCAAATGATCAAAAGGGATACAATCATTTTCCCTAATGAAAAACCTAACAAAAGAAACATCGACTTCGTTGACTCGCACATGATCTGCTACTGGTGCTGACATCCCTTGGCTGCATTGGCTCGACCTTATCTTTTATCCTTGGAGTTTGATTTTTGATTTTCTTCATTTTTTGCAATTTTTTTGCATCTGGTACTACATGCTTTTCTTTCTCATCTTCTCCATTCAAACTTGATGCGGGCACAACTGATGACAACATGCCCTGTGAAGCTTTATTCTTACCCTTCCCACTAGCAGATGGTCATAGTGTCATACCACTCCCGAGAGTCAAAGAGTTAGATAACATAATTACAACAATCACACCTGACTTGCACAGGGATTGGACATTGCAAACTACATGCTATTTGAGTCGAAATTTGTTCCTATTCGCCTCACCTATGTTGGGATGATCGTCTTTGCTGCGGTGAGGTCATCCAGCTTCTAGCTCATTTCACTCAGGTTTTTCACCAATTGTGCCAGGAAGTCAACTTCGAGATTCATGGGAGCTACTTCTGAATTCTTAGCATCATGCAATTGCTGAGGCTGGTACTACTTTGGGGGCTGAGACTAATGACTATGATAAGGAAGAGGAGGGAAGGACTAGTAGTTATGCTGAGGAGGGGACTGGTATTTGCTATGATAATAAGCACATGGCTGCTGATGGTACTGCTACCTGTATGCATGGTGATGGTTATGGTAATTATGTCTCCATGGTTGGGTGTACGGTGGAGACTGATGGTTCTATGTCTTATGGAAGCCCCTTCTAACCTATTGTGAGTGATATGGCTGAATTGCCAAGTTCTAACCCAGATTTTGTCCACCTGGACGGGTCAGGTTCTGATCATTAGTCTGTGCGGCATTAACCTCTTGGATCAGAGGTGGAGGTGGATAAGAGGGTTTGACAAAAGCCGGGGCCTTTGGGGTGATATACCACCATCTGCGCCTATTGTGGAGACAATGATCACTGGTCTGGTGCTTGCATGTAGTACACGTACTAGAATGATTGGGGTTGCCCTTAACTCGACTGCTCGGATTACCACGGTGCTGGTTCTTTAGGCTCAGCGGGAGTCTCAGCCAGTGCTACAATGGAGTTGCAGAATATATTGGTACTCACTCAAGGCTCCAGTTACTTCAAGATTTGGTCCATTTTATCCAATTGTCTGGTCCTTTGTTCTATCACATTCAGTTTTTCAAGATCCAGTGACCACTTCTCAATAATATCGACCTTAGAGAGATGGCTCTCGATGATGCTAAGGTTGTAGCTTTCATCTCTCCTTCCTTCATAAGATGCTTCCATATCAACATGCTTGGGAGGAATCTACAAGTTCTTTTAGAAGGTGTGCGAAGAAGACAAGGCGATCGATCCCTCTGTCATTTCCTCAAAGATTTACCACACAACATATTCATCTTTAATAAAGTGAGATCCTCCATAGGCTGCATCCACCAACTTCTAGGATTCTTGGTTCAACCACCGAAAAGTTTCGTACCAGACTGGTCTTTGGAATTTTTTGGTGAGGGCATTTCTCCTATAAGTCTCGGAATCTTTCCCATGCCTCATGGATAGGATCATGGGATAACTAAAAAAACTAGAAAGAGATGATCACACACATTTGGTTCAGATGATCCAAATGATATCACTTGTGTAGGAAGGCAGACTTGAGGGCCTCCAAGGTCGTCACTACCTTCCCAATATTATTTACCCAGTAGAGTGCATTATCTTACAGGATGAATGGGAAAGTAGTCATCTTGACTACCTCCAATGGGATGGAGAGGTAATGCATGGTACCGAAGATGTTGTTGAATTATTGATGTATACGTAGGGATCTTCGTTTGTATTCCAATGGAAAGTGAGAAGAAGTGGGAGCAGTTGTGGCTTGAGTTCAAAATGACATTGGATCATAGGAATTTGGATCCACTCCCTGATCTGCCCATCTCCAGGATTTTAGATCTCATTGAGAGGGCTTTAGTTATTGCCTCACTTCATCATCACCTTCAGAGTTTCCTCCTTTTTATCAATCTTCTCCATAATTCTAATCTCCTCCTCCTATGTTTCCTCTATCCATCCTCAAATCATTCACCATATATTAAAATGCAACATGGGAAAGTGTCTGATCTATAAACTATTGTTGGATTGCCTGAATGGAATTGAACAGTTGGTTGTTGACTTTGTTCTGATCAACCTATTGTCCCTTGTCTTCGGGAGCGATCTCTAGATTATAGTTTGATAAACTGATCTCCAAATCGATGTCAATGTCTACAATTGAAAATTACCCCTATCAGTCTTGAAATAGGTACCATATGTGGAGAAGAGTTCATAGATATGGTCGATTCTGAACTTTATTAAGGATGGAGATGCATATGGAGTAAAATCAATCTCCATCCAAAAATGAACAAATTCAGGACAAGATGAATAGTGATTTATTTGAGAAGGATGCTGGGAGTCCTAGGTGTGGTTCGCAAAGTCCGAACCGTGCTCTTCGGAATAGCCTCGAGTTATTGGATATGTTGACATGGGTGACTCGATGAGGGTGCTCGCAGACTCCGAATAAAGCCATCTTGAATGTGACATCGTAGAATTAGAGAGGAGTGAAAGGATTTGGAACTAGAGCACGAATGAAGAAGTGAAAGAGGAAAATAAATGAAAGGCTCTAACCGAGCAAAAGAAGAGAAGTATGAAAATAAGTACAAATAAAATACACATGTGCGCAATTTTTTTGATCTTGACGAAAATGTAAGAAATCAATCAAACGTCAATACAAGGGTGACTTCATCTACTCAACACAATGAGCTATGAAGGTTCAACAATTATCTTATCATTTTTATTGGTTTTCAAGCATTCTTTTCAAATTTAGTCCTTAGTGTCTATCCGTAGAAGTGAGTAAGGACTACCAGACAATTGTCTTATACTTGACACTTCCTTTTTAACCAGTAGCATGCACTTTTTTAAGGTCCTTGCTCTTGGGTATGGATACACTACTCAAACAAAGAATAGAGGAGGAAGTCTATAGGAGAAACGACTACTTCAAAACCGATCTGCGTGAGGAGATGGTCTATGCTCACTACATTGGACTTCATCTGCAAGTACACAAAGCCCTACTTACCCATGTATGATAGAAGCGCCAATATTTCTTGAATCCAGTCAATAACAAGGCAGTACCGAAGCTGGGATTCGGGCTCTATTCCTTAAGGGACGGGCCTCACTCGGTCTGGAGAGTACCTAAAAATGAGGGTATTGTTCACCTAATATAATGAAGGTTCAATTAATTAATTTTATATTGCTCAAGTTTTCTTAATAATCATTTTAAAATTTTTGGTTGTCACTTTTTGGATATTTTTATGCAAAGGCTTATTGATTTTATCAATTCTTTACTTGGCTTATGTGCTTAAAACCAGAGGGAGAGGATGATAAAGTAATACAAGGTGAAAAATAATGATGTCATGCTTAATCATAATGCTCACCTTTCTTCCCAGCTCTCTTCATGCCGGATGCACAATAGATTGAAATTTACACTAAATGAATGCAAAGAGGAAATCACCGTAAATGAGCTGCTATTATCGTGAATAACTTGTTCAATTTAACTAAGTCCAAGTGAGAGACTATAGGTACATGCATGATATTAGGGCTTTGGACTTATTTTAACCAAACATCCACTCCTAAGATCTAAGGGCTAATTCCACAAGACACAAATGAGAAAAATATGGAAATCTGAAATCATGGGAAACAAGTGAAAATAAAAGGGAAAATAAGGAGGAATAAATGAAGAAGGTGAAGAAATCAGTCAAAATCGCGCGGGCCCCCAAGTGCACAAACACTTGGTAAACTAGGCCCAACGACTCTAAGTGTTCTTATCATGTATTATTACAAATCAAGCATTAAATCACTCTCTCACAACAATTTAAAGTAAATCTATTTATCAAATCATACCAATATAGTTATCTATATATTCTCACTTTTATGGTAATTTCCTGTGGAGCAACATGGGTCGTGCTATATCATAATTTATCTTTTCTATTCCATATATTCAATGAAAAATGAAAGCACAACAATTCCCTATAGAAAAATATGTAGATAAAATACCTGACTTGTATCCGTGTAACAATTTCTGTTCTAGGGTTTACATATATATATATATATAATTTTTGTTATAATACTAATCCACTCCACAAAATTCATTTTCTTCTTCTACTCTCTCTCGTTGGTGAGTAGAGAATCACCAACCTCCACATCTCGCGGGGGCCTTGAATCTCTTTGGAAACTCTCCCTTGATAAGCATGCCCTTGCAAAAATTCAAATGAGAAATATGGTCATAACATGTTACATAGAGGATAGAATAAAAGAGAGTAAAGCAAACAATGTAAATGAAGCAAATAAATGAAAAGATGATAAGATGAATACTCTACTCAATCCAACCATTGCACCCCAGTAAAGGCACCATTTGGTGAACGACTGGGAACGTGACATCTAACGTCTAATCTAGGAGGGCATGTGGTCCGACAAGTTGGATCTGATAATCATTGTATCAGCACCTCTCTCTGCACTCGGTTCCCTAACCAAGCTAATTCAACCAACAATAAACCCATAAATAGATAAATTAGTGAAAATGTATGAGCTAAAATTTATTATAACAGTACTAAAATGTGTGTATAGTGACAAGTGTAGAATGTCACCACAAAGAGCCGAGGTGAATAGAGACAAAAATGAATAATCTACTCGTGCAATTTCTTTTGGTGTTTTTGCTTTTAAATATGTTTGTGGATTTTTAATTATATATTTTTTGCATTTTTTAAATTTTTAAAATTTTTAATTGGTTTTTAATTTTTTTAATGATGTAAATATAATATATATAATATATAATAATGATATATAGGTATAAAGGAACAATAAAAGACACTAGGATTTTTTAAAAGTTTAAATATCAAAAAAGTCAAAATTTATCAAATAAAATATTTTTGTACAATTAGAATTTTCTCTGCTTTTGGTGATTTTTAAGAAATTTTTGAGAAAATTTTATGGATTTTTTAATAATAGAAAAACTCAAAATAGTGTAAATAAGAAAATCAGGGAATTGAAATGGGCTTAATAAATAACTAATAAATCATGTAGGGCCCAAGATTAATTTTCTTGCAAACTAGATATTATAAAGAAAAATCATATATTTAAAACATTATTTTTTCTTTTTGAGGATTATTTATGATTTTATAATACTTTTAGTGTTTTTCAATTTTTATGTTTTTGTTTTATATTTTTTATAATTTTGGGATATGTATTAGTACATTATAAAATATAGATAATATATTTTTTTGGGAATTGTTAGAGAGGTTTCGAAATTTATATATTTTCCTAAGTTAAAATAGGGAAATATGTAATGTTTTTGGATTTTTTTTATAAATATGAATGTAACTTTAATTAATTCAAGGGAATATATGTGATTAAATACAGTTCCAGGAATTAAGATATTTTTCCTACGATTGTTAGACAAAAGGTGTTATTTGAAACACTTAAAATACATATAATAATTTATTTCAGAAATTAAAAGACCTAAATGCAATTTCTAAGAAGCTTTAAATTATTTCCGAACGATTTAGCAAAGCTCAAGACCAATCTTGCAAAGAACCCAATATATCACATTAAATAAGCACTAACTGGGGTATTTTTGCAATTAAAATAACTTCCATGGAGAGACATGTAAATATAACATTACTACTAAAATTGATATATAATTTTTTGGACCAAAACAAAATAAAGAAATGTCGGAGGGATTCCTTGCAAAATACCCCGGGCTTCACGTGGAGAGACATATGAGGTGACTTAGCATGGACCGAAGTGCAATTCCAACAAGTGCATGGGTCCTGGTGTAAGTAATACAAAATAAATCACACTATAGATGAAAGTTAAAGGACTAAATAAGAAAACAAAATTGCAGAAGGGTGAAGCTGCAAAATCCCCAAGATCTGCACGTTGATCAATGACTAAGATTGAATCACTTAAATATTGGACGACCAAGCTGTTTTGATGATGCTTTGTCGATGGATGGGTAAGATCAGATTCTCAGATGGATCCGATGGCTTTGAGGTTGCTTCATTTGATGATTGTCTTCTAATTTGGAGTGCAGCACTTCATCTGGCGACTGTTTACCTTACAAAGAATAGGGAAGAACAAGGTGTCTTCCATGCTTCAATCCGTCAAATATCCTGACTCAGCCCTCAATCTTTGATCCTGAAGGTTGATTTTCGCTCCGGGAAGTCTTGTCGACTTGCTGGAACAATCAAACAAGTCCAGGACTCGCTCAGAGAGGCTTGGCACTTCAAGCGGCTACTGCAAATTGCAGGTCTGAGTCCGATCAACCCCAAATGAGTCCTTCAATGTTTAGGGCCTACACGATCAGATGTATGTCTTAAGGGAAAAGGCTCTCAACCGTAAAAGAATAAACTGGATGTAAAATGATATGAAATGTATTGATATCTTGAGAAGATGGTGGAGGAGATCAGATACCCTTGATTCATGTAAAATCGAAGGGTAAAATGATGTGGGTTAAGTGCATAAATGTTGAGATATGAAAATGAGAGTGAAACAAGGGGCAAAATATAAGGTTTGGATAGTGAACAGGAGGACAGAGCTCTAGGCCCCCATCATCGGATTTTTAGGATTTTCCGAGTTTTTATACAAAATCAAACTTAACTAACTACAAGTCTACACTAAAGATAGGAATCAGATATAAATGACTAAGGAAAAGGACTCACATGGCTAGGAACCGAGGAGGAAGGACCACGCGATAGAGTTCACCAGTGATGGGTTGAATTACCTCAACTAAACCTTCTCCTCTCAAGGAAATAGGTGGATTCTCTTCTTGTCACGAAGAGCCCACACTTGGGAATTATCTCAAGGGGTTACGATGTATAATGAGGGATTAAAGTCGAAGGGAGGTGGTCTCTTATAATCAGGATTTATCTTGGCTCAAGAAAGATCGATTCGATTAAAGGATTGGGCGTGATTTAGGTGAATCAAATCAACAACTTCCATTCAGATATTGGAGCCAGATATTGACTAGATCGAACGAAAGAAGGGCAAAATCTCAGGGGTCTAACAGATGTAGAGAGACTTGGGAGGAAAGGAAAGAGAGAGAGATAGGATGTTGACCCTAGGTCAACAGTCCCTCGCCTGTGAGTGGTCCACGCAAGACCACTACGGGCTAAACCAAAAATCAAAAATTGAATAAATTCAAAATAAAATAGTAAATGATTTTATTCTAAAAAACATAAAACATAAAATGTTTATTATTTTATGTACTATTTTAGGTGATTTGTATTTATTTTACAACCTTATTTATTAGTTGTTAATTTTTACGAGTAAACTTATAGAATAAATGCCTATGTTTAAAGTATTTTATTTTTATTTTGTATTTTTAATTTATTATGATATGTATATATTTTATACATTTATACTTTTTTAAATAAATGTTTTTGTATTTATTGTATTTTTCTGACTTTATTTATATACTAAAATAAATAGGGGTATATATATAATATGTATAGTTCACCTGTATATTATATACATTATTTTGTTGAGTGCATTTTTTATTCTTTTAGTTTCTATTTTATATTTTTAATATGTTAAAATAATATTTACAAGTATATAAAAATAAGAGATGTGTAAAAAATATAAAGAATGAATATAATGGATTGAATATACTTATATATATAGGACCATGGGAGCCTAGAAAGCTGGCTTTTACATCCTAACTCCATTTTTAATGAAACAATCTTCATTAGATAGATGATTTAATTTTAAGAAAAATGAAGTGATATTTATGAATTTTGAGTTCATATGGAGGAGATCTTAACTAGTGAAGTTTTATTTGAGGGATTTTCCTTTGTGTGCCCCAAGTGCATTATCCATCATTTTTAAGTGCACATATTTTTGTATTTTTCTTTGTATTTTTATGTACAAGTTTTATGTTGAGGGTTTTCTTATTTGTGATGTGTATAAAAGAAAATAAAATTGTGGTAATAATGAGTATTTATAGAGTTGAAGAATTAGGGTTTCGAGTGTATTTATTGTACAATTAATTAGCCCTATCCCCCCCCACTTTATTCTTGGTGGACCAAGTCAATATTAACTTGGTCTCGGGGTTTAGGGACATTCAGTATCTATGATATTTCATTCGTTTTCTCTATTTTGCAATTAAATACAAGTATTTATACAATAATTAAATATCAATTGATGAATGCTATTTTGTACAATTTAATGCTTTTACATGCATTTAACTAGGGATTTAAGGCCAACATGAAAGTACAAAGGTGATGAGATGGTGATTCATTAAGGCAATATGAGTGATACGAGCTCTTAAAGAGATAATATAGATTAACTATTGAACCGGATGACATGAGCTGACTCTTGAGATATTGGGATAAACCAATTTCCAATGCTGGTCATCTTACTTTGGAGACAAGACATGATTTGAAGGCATGATATATGCTTTTAGAAAGCATATGATCAATACTCATTCCCAATGAGCAAATGAGAAACTTACTGATAAAACCATGAAGGAAGTAATCCAAAATGGGATCAGAACTTCTGGTTAAATCATGGTCTTACAATATGTAGGATGTACGGGTATTAGGGATACTCGAGGGTGATTTTATCTTAACCAATTGTATAAAATGACACTTCCATTTTGAGGGAGTGAAAAAAATGTATGGATTATAGTGACTCCACTCAATAGAACAATTACCAAATCTTAGTCCAAATGTTGAATATTGATCTCAATAGGATTCAGATAAAATGAGAAGATTGGATATAATGTCTAATATGGTTGACATCTCTGAGAGTTCTTCTAATTTTGGATATGAGATTAGATATCACTATCCAAGCCACTATATGTGACTTATACAATCGTCCTATTCTTTTCCAAGTATCCGCGGAGAAGGCACGCTATTCTTGAAAGAGTTGAAGAATTATTCCATTAGAGACAATATGAACATTGGAAAATAAAGAGAATACTGATAATTAAATTGTATTTAATTATCATAAGTAATTCAGATATGATTCACATTATTTAGACATAAGTAGAGATTAGATTTGATTATCATAGATGTATGAAATTAATGTGGATAATACAATACACTACAAATATTGATAATGTGGATATTATCCACAATATCATAGAGAGAATTAATTTTGAACAGGATTAGCAATTTAAATATGAATGCGATTTGGATTTACATTGAGCAATTCAATATAGAAGTAATTTACATTTAGTTTTGGTCGGATGAATACGATTAATCAATATCAATGAACTATTTGTAAATGTCAAAAAATATGCAAATTATTTGGTTATATTTTATTGATAAAATACTTCTATTTATAAAGATTTAATGTAATAAGATTGCATTAAAATGATATTGCAGAGAGAAAGCCTCTCCAATTCAAGGTGGGTGTCAACCAATAATATGGAAAGGAGGTTTTCACTTTCCATGAAGGTTCTTTCCTTTCCGCTTTATTCATAAGAGAAGATTTATTTTGAGAATAAATTTTGGAGCATGAAGTAATAATTAATTTACATATTTTAGTCCTAGTTTACTTGGAGTACAAGCATAATCTTTGACGATTACATTTAATCTCAACCATTCATCATTCTTAGAAGTGAATCTCCATAATCATATGTATACCCTCTCTCCCTCTCTAATCCTTATGGTCATTTACATTAGGTTCACGGAGATTGCGATTGTTGTTGTGTTGGCATCGTGCGGCTGAACTAATTGCTCATGAATCTTCATTTTCTTTGGTGACACATTCTCTTGAAGAATATGCCGGAATTTGTGAGATGAAATTAGGTGATTCTTTGCTCATATCATGACCTTGGACTACGAGAAGCACACATCTCATCTACGCATCTACAAGTGCTCTCTCAATGGATCAGATTTGAGTCATGAGGCCTCTTCCTATATAGCGTTTGAGATCGCAGTCATTATTCAAGAGGTAAACCTTATAATCATGTGATCATGATGAAACATAATCGGAATTGTTCCATGCAATGTGGTTTCATCGAATTGTTGTTATAATTTTGTTGAACCATCGACTAGTATGACTAGTCTGCGTAGATCAGATACGATTCGATCTTCACTCCTCTGTGATGTGCATGGCCAAATCACCTCCCTTCAAGTGGTATCAGAGCATTGATCAAAGGCCCTAGATGTGATTCAAATACTAGGAATACGAGTCTATGGATATTGGATTGCGGGAATATTATTTTTGAAGGATATGGGAAAAGCCTTAAGCGTATCATGGAAGCGTGGAGATCGCATCATATGTGATCAGGAGCGACTAGTCGCATTAGTTGCTCGGGGTAGCGGGATTTAAAAATTTTAAAACTGATGAAACCACATGATCCGAGAAAACTTCTCGGATCATTTCATCTAAACCACCAATAGTTATTAAGGTTACCTATTAAAGTGTGGTTACGATCGAGTCTCTAAAAGAAGAGACCTTCTGCCTCAAGTCCAATCCCACGGAGGAGACGCTTGCGAGTGCGTTGATGAAACATGTGCTCCTTGCAATCCATGTTGATGATCCAAACAGTGAATCTCCTAATCTCGTCTCACAAGATCTGACGTCTTCTTCACGAGAAAGATGCACTGAAGGAGACATAGATCCACAAACGGTCGAAGCGACGACACAACAGTGTGGTGATGATGGCGACTCTCTCTAGAGCATAAGGTGGATGGCCACAAAGAGAGAGAGAGAGAGATATGGATAGGGTACAATAAGAGATAGAGATAGACTTACAAAAAAATGTTTTAAAAGAAGAACTAGGGTTGCCTCCTCTTTTATAGTATTTTGGGACTCCATGGATCACAATCCATGTGAAACACAAAGTCAATGGTTGAGATTGATTTGTGTTTCTATTCAATGGCAATGATGTTTTTATAAAAAATACAATAATAAATAATTAATTTAAATCAAATTAAATATATAGATAATATCAACATAATTTAATTTGATTAAATCAATAATTAATCAAAGGATAAGGAAGGAGGCAAACCACCTTCCACATATGGTGGGGACGTCCACTTGACCAAGTCGCGATGGCCGTCCACCATCCACATATGGAAGGTGTTGCCCTTCTAATTATGTGAGATTAATTAATCTCACATAATCCCCTAAATATTTATAACAACATTTGTTGTAAATAATTCACAAAAATTATTCCAAATTAATTTTGTTAATATTACAATCATGCCATTAAATAAATGTGAATCGTATTCATAACCCAAAATAAAAATGTAAACTGTATTTCCAATTACTTTCCAATGTGAATCCAATTCACATCAACAATTAATTTGAAGATACTATTTACAATAAGCTCTCTCTAATATATTATAAATCACATTTATAATATATAGAAATAATATGGATAACACTATTTATAGTATTCATATCATTGATAACTAAATCACATTTAATTATCTTGGATCATCATTCTCATGTGCCCGAATACTATGAATCACATTCACATTATTCATATCTTTGATACTTAAATCACATTTAATCATCTTAGATAACTTTCCTAATATGAATCAAAGTCATAATATTCATGATAATTAAATCACATTTAATTATTAATTTTTCAATTCTCTGATACACAATTCAACAATGGAATTATTCATGACTCTTTCAAGAAATGCACTTTCTTCGAGGATATTTGGAGATAAGGACATGACGATTGTACACTCTGTGTCTAGTGACTTGGACATTGAGATCACATCGCAAATCCAGATCTTGGGGAACTCCCATAGATGTTTGGACTAAGATCAGATCACTGTAGATCTAATCTTCTCATTGTATCTGAATCACATTCTGATCAATGTCTAACATTTGGACTAAGATCAGATCACTTCTCTATGAGAGGAGTCACTAAATTCCAGACCTGTTACATCACTCCCTCGGAATGGAAGCATCATGGTTATACATTTTTTATGATCACATCACCCTCATGTATTTTGAATACATGTACATCTGTCATACTGGAAGACCTAGAATAGACCTGATGTTTTAGATCTATTTAGATTGTCTTCTTCTGGGTTTTATCATTAAGTTTTACGTTTGATCATTATGAGTCAGTATCAATCATATACTTTCCAAAGGCATATATCATGCGCAGATATTGATCATGTACTTTCCAAAAGCATATATCAAACCTACAAATTCTATCAAGCTTCCAAAGCGAGACGAGTGTGCAAGGAATTTTATCCCAATATCTCATGAGTGACCTCATGTGTTCCGATTCAATAAATGAACCTGTTTGATCCCTTTGAGAGATCATATTACTCATATGCCCTTGTATGCACACCAGCGCGTGCTATGTATAAACCTTGATTAGGCCGTCAACTTATTGATCTGCCAAATGAACATACTCAGACATATAGTAACACATCTGTCTTCGATCAGAGGATGCACACCTATATCGTGATAACATACAATATAAGTCTTTGGTTATCTCGATCTTGTTAAGTCAACTCTTTGACCTAACTTATTTAATACATCTGAATCTCTATTCCTATGCAGAGGACCTGCATCAAGAAGTCTTTCATATATCAATCAAAAGAGAAAGAATTGCCATCTCCTACTCAGGCTGGAGATCATCTCTTCATAATCATTTGACGGTGCTTGATGATTCCTCAATCTAACTCTTTATAAATTCATCCAAGGACCAATTTCTATGATTCAACAATTGAATCAACAATTGTATGATCATCAAGCTGGCCATCTTACATATCCTAATTGTAATAAGGTACCTATTATGCAAATTAATTACTCTTCATTTTAGACCAGGGAATGGTATTTGCAATAACAAATTTTGCATAATGGCTCTCCGTGGGATCACATGTCCAATAATCGCCCACTAGCCCAAAGAGCCATTAATGGGCTAATCTTTATACCCACACTCATGTGACAATCATAAGCTATTTAAAATAGTTAGATAAGATGATTATTCACTCTGATCTCGAAAGACTATACAAAGTCCTTTTGCAGTACTTGCATATCTCCTAGTAATAGTGCTCGCATCCAATGCGAGTGTTGCATCATATGCAACCAATACTCAGTCTTGTTAAAGCAGTTTTAGTGTCTTTGACACTAAAACTCTATAATCATTATAACTAGTATGTAATTTCCGTCATCCTTATCAGAATACCCTTATTCATGGAGATTTTTCTCTCCTAAGGTATCTCTAGTTAAGAGCTTTTAGATCACTATCTATAAGGTCTTAAGTTCAGATAAGACTTTTAGATCACTATCCGAAAAAATTTTGTCTTCTTTGAAGATATTGTTATTTATACAATTAAGTGTTTTATCTCCATAGTAGGATTAGTAACAACTTACTACTCCCACTGCACGATAGACATCTGATTTTTGTACACATCTAGCATACACCCGACTTCTCATAACTGATGCATAAGGGCAAGCAGTTTTAGCATTCACTTCCTCAATGCTTTGAGGTGCTATCCTTTATATAGGTCAGTATCATATCTTAAGGGAAGGAAGCCTTCCTTGGTGTTTTCTCAAAATTGGAATATGTCTAAGGTGTACCACTAATGTGACGGTTCCAATACATTTTTCTCTTTGGCTTTGAACATTTTCAGAACTAAGATCTTAAGAGGTATCATTGAGATCTCATCTTTAGGTATGGAACAACCACATTATAAAGCACATATTATCATCCTTATATCATTTCTAATTATTAGTATTTCATCTACATTTAGGACGATGAACACAATGGCACTCCCACTAAGCTTCACGAGGTTCATCAAGATTGTATCTGAAATCATAACATTTACAAATTCATGAAATCTAATGTTCCAACTACAAGAAGATTATTTGAGTCCACAGATGGAGGTCATTAGCTTGCACACCTTGCATTCTTCAACCATGAAGCCATGGGGCTACTTCACATGAATATCCTAATTGAGGTATTCACTGAGGAATGCAATCTTGACTTACATCTTACAGATGTCATAGTCAAGTTGTGTATCTATTATTAGCAATGTTCTAATGATTTTAAGCAAGGTCACTGAAGAGCAAGTCCTATCACAAGCGATGTCTTCTCTCCGTGTGTAGATTTTAGCTACGAACCATGCTTTGAAGGTCTCTACCTTCTCATTAGGTTCTCTCTTTCTCTTTAAGATCCATTTACACCTAACGGGTCTTATCCTTATTGGTGGATCCTCGAGGGTCCATACACAATACTTGGATATGAAGTCCACTTTAGAATTTATTGCCAACATCCATCTTTCCATGTCATGATCTTCAGAAGCTTTATAATACAAAGTCAGATCATTGTCATACATAACTGATACATGGATTCCATCCTCAAACTCATTGGAAGAGGCATGAGTGTTTCATCTTTAAATGTTCTTTTAGTTTCCGATATCAGGAGCCTCATTATCTTCTCAAGATTCAATGAGATCCTAACTTCATTTTCATCATGATTCTCAAGAGAGTCATCCTCTAAGCATAATATCCTTAGAGATGAGGTCTTTTAAGAATTTCAAGGTCATAAAGCATGTATCCAATACCATCCTTTATTTTCCTAATGAAGTCACACTCTTTGGTACTAGATTCCAACTTACTTACATGGAATCTTTTTAAGGATATATATTGTAGTCTCTACTACATATATACCTGGAAACTAAGCTGTAATTATGTTAATATTCATCATTGATCAAATCATGTCAAACGTGATCCAATTGCATCTCCCTACAACTCCATTGAGTTTAGGTGTATCATGAGGAGTGAGATAGGAATGATATTCCTTTCTCCATAAGGTATTCCTTGAATTAATGTAATAGGTACTTGCTACCTTGATTAGATCAAATTCTTTCATCTTCCTTCAAACTTTGGTTCTAAATAAAAATTATGAAATCTTTGAACATTTCAATGTTTTCTAAGGTGAAGGGAAGAAATCTCTTGTCATAAAAATCATCAATCAATATCACATATCATTGATGTTTATTATGATACAAATGATCCAATACATCAATATGTATGAGATCTTGAAAACCTTGACATCTTACACCATCCCAGAGAAGGGTGCATTGGATAATTTCAACTTTGAATATAGTATTCATAAGTACGTAAGTTTTGAACCTTTAGACAATCTAAAGTTCAATATCTTACTAGTCTACTGATCATATCAATAGGCATATGTACAAGCTTTGATGCTAGATCATTGTCAAATGATCTTCATCCTCCTATTGATCTTTTAAGGTTTAATTTTCAGTATTAGAAATGTTAACGAACCATTCATTATTTTTCTAATTTAGTAGATTCATTCATATGTCAAATTACTATCTGAAATATATCATAAATATTTATGATAGGTCTATTCAAGAATTCATGTTTATTTCCAACATTTAGAAACAAACAGTGAGTGTATTCTGATATCTAGGTCATAGAGACATTCTATAAGACTAAGGGATCTCCCACTGAAATTATGAAGTCTATCTATCCAATAGAGATTGTTGTAACAATTGCATCAATATACGTGTGGACGACTATTAAACCTTATGATTAAACTTTCTATTCTTCTAAAACATATGCATCCAATTGCAAGTGTTATTAAAAGAAGAGATACAATTTTATACTTTAATAAAATCCAATAATCAAGTCAATTTCAATGATTATATGTAGATATAGATTATTCCAATGCATTATCCAAGTCCTTCTCTAAGGGTCCTAGATAATCTAGATAGTCATGCTATCAGTACATCAGCTTATTGCAGTATTGGCATTCATCCAACTCTTTGGATGTTACATGGAAGTCATAGAAGTACAATCAACTCTTTGACTTTCCTTCTTACTTGGGGTCAGACCCATGCTTCCCTACGCTCCCTTAATCTATAAACAACCATTGTTTAAGACAAAGGATCTCTTATGTTTAACTCAAAAGATTTCAATCTAAGAGTATTACAACATTTATACATGCTTCATTCATTCATACAATATGAATATTACAAAGCTTCATGAATGACTAGAGTATAGACAGTAGAATGATGGTACGCATCGTATCTACATCCATTTAGATTCTTCAAGACTTTGGTTCAGATAAGAACTCAAATATTTTGAGTACATCGTCTCTTATCGAGCCACCATTCTGCATAATGCAGTGAACAATATCATTCATGATTAAATGTTGAGTTCACATATATATGCCAAAACATCTTAGATTTTATAAAGGATTATTTGACAATTACGATCATCATCGGTATCATACTTCAAAAGAACACTTTATGAGAGATCAAGACTATAGAGATATACAAACCCTAGGTTGTTGTCATGTTGTCTATTTAATTGTCATTCCTCATTATTATGAGGTAACTAGAACATTGCAACCACATACATTATGTGTCCAATTGCAAGTAGAATATCTTGATCATGGATCCAATCCATGATATTTTACTATTTATCATTGAGTATAATATTGAATGGGTTTAATAAGGATTATCTGAAATAAGATATTTTTATCAATACATATTTTACTTTGATTTAAGAATTTTTATATCAAAGTTGTCTTGCCTTGTCACCACTGAAAGTTTATTCCCTTATTCACTTTCAGTGTAAGAGATATACTTACCATTTTATCTTAAGCGAAATCTGGGATCTCCTTTCTTATCTTTTTTACATCTCAATAACATGAGAACTTGCAGCTCGAATAAAAAAGAAGCGAGAACACATTCCGCCTTGCAAGTCCAACTTGCATTTCCAAATTCAGTCTTCAACACACGAGCCCACCACCCCTAAGGTGATGTTGTCCCATCGTTAATTGAGCCAACTATCAACAAGAATAAAACTCGCTATGCGTAATCCAATATCGCCCCAATAATATGACAACTCGATATTGGGATCACTACGCATACGATCCTACTCATTCAAGAAGCAAAGAGCCCGATCTAGATGCGCTTGTATGCATGAGCTGTCACTTTAGACATGCATCTCGCACATACAATCCCTAACGACGAAACCCTTCGCCTTGACAAAAAAATCATGGATGTCACTTATGTGATCCTCCATATCATTTTTAAATTCTAATTACTTATTATGAATCTTATTCACAGAATTAATTCTTCCAAGGTTAATAACAACTCTATTCATAATAGAGTGTTTAAATTGGATATAATTAATTCAATCATATTAAATCAATTATAATTCTAATTTATCAACCAACAAACAATTTTGATCATTACTTAATGGATGGTATAATATCAAAATACATATTATTCGAATTTTAATAATTAGAAAAATAAATCATGATTGCTTCAAGCATTATCCTTTTCTTATCCGTTGTCATGGCCAGTACCGAAGGGGGTGGGATAGACCGCTCACGGAGTCACCTACTACCCCAACGATCCCCGACTAGACACCATATTCGCCTCATTTCAGGATAATATGATTTTGTCATTTTATATTTGAGATGATAATTGATCTTTCAACTGAAGTTATACCATATAATATTTATCAACCTACTTTTGAGTAATATTATAAGTAGATTTTCTAAACAAATTCCTAATCATATTCAAGCAAATATGTTTGTTCGAATTGATGTACCGATTGTGATCAAGATAAATTATCTTATCATTTTTGGTTAAGGCAATGTCATTAAGGAAATAATAATCATCATTAAATATTTCACAAATATTCATCAATAATTATTCTAGAAAATTATTCATTAATTTCTATTAATTTAGTTGAATGACAATCACAAGGTTCATGATCAAGTATGTAATTTCCAACAGTGACCATACTTACTAAAATTAGCATAATTTGATCTAATAAAATCCAAATCACGTAAATTAAGTTTCTTTAATATGCCAATTTGTTTTATAATAGAACCTAAGTGATAAATACATATTTCTAGGCATTTTAAAATCGTGGTTATCTCTTGATTACGTTCTAAAAAACCATTCCCGCAACAGTGGATACGCGTCTACTAAAAAAATCATAACTTAAGCAAACGGATTCCAAATAATGCAAACATAATTCCTACGATTTGCTAATTTTATAGAGAACATAATCCATGTGATAAAATCACATTTAAGGCATTTAAACTAGGATAAAAATCACACAAAACATGGTTGCGTGAATAAAATGAGATGAAACTTCACACAACTTAAAATGCCCATGTCAGCTTAGTTAAATGGATCATATCCTAGACCTCCAACCTGGATCTGATATCACTTGAAGGATATGAGAAAATCTTTACGTGCATCATGGAAGTGTGGAGGTCACATCATATACGATCGGGGGTGACTAGTCGCACTATTTGCTCGAGGCATCGGAGTTTTAAAATATTAAAACCGATGAGACGACATCATTCGAGAACACTTCTCAGATAATTTCATCTAAATCACCAATAGGTATTAAAGTTACCTCTTGAAGCGTGGTTGTGATTAAGTCTCTAAAAGAAGAGAACTCATGTCTCAAGTCCGATCCAATGGAGGAGACGCTTGCAAGAATGTTAATGAAACACGTGCTCCTCGCAATCCATGTTGATGATCCAAGTGTCGAATCTCCTGATCTTGTCTTACGAGATCCGATGTTTTCTCCACGAGCAAGATGCACCTAAGGAGGTGGAGATCCAAATGGTTGAAGAGGTAGCACAAAGCGCGACAACGACAACGACTCTCTCTAGGGTATAAGGTGGATGGCCACAAAGAGAGAGAGAGATGGGGCTTGTACAATGAGAGAGAGAGAGATAGACTTGCAAAAAATTGTTGTAAAAGAAGAGCTAGAGTTGCCTCTTCTTTTATAGTATTTTGGGAGTCCATGGATCACAATATATGTGCAATACAAAATCAATGGTTGAGATTGATTTGTGTTTCTATTTAATGGCAATGTTGTTGTTGTTAAAAACACAACAACAAATAATTAATTTAAATCAAATTAGATATAGAGATCATATCAATATAATTTAATTAGATTAAGTCAATAATTAATCAATGGATAAGAAAGGTGGCAACCTGCCTTCCACATAGGGTGGGGACAACCACTTCACCAAGTCAATGTGGTCGTCCACCTTCCGGATATGGAAGGTGGTTGTCCTTGCAATTGGGTGAGATTAATTAATCTCACATAATCTCTTAATTATTTAAAACAACATTTGTTGTAAATTAAATCACAAAAATAATTCTAAATTAATTTTGTGAATATTGCAATCATGCCATTAAATAAATGTGAATCATATTCACAACCCAAAATAAAAATGTAAATTGTATTATTAATTAATTTCCAAGTGAATTCAATTTACATCAACAATTAATTTGAAGATACTGTTTACAATATGCTCTCTCTAATATATTATAAATCACATTTAGAATATATATAAATAATATGGATATCACTATCCACACTATTCATATCCTTGACAATTAAATCACATTTAATTATCATGGATCATCATTCTTATGTGCTCGAATAACATGATTCACATTCACATTATTCGTATCTTTGATAATTAAATCACATTTAATCATCTTAGATAACTCTCCTAAAATGAATCAAATTCATATTTATTCATGATAATTAAATCACATTTAATTATCAATATTTCAATGCTCAGATACATAATTCAATAATGGAATTATTCTTGAACTCTTTCAAGAACAATGTACTTTCTCTGCGGATACTTGGAGATAAGGACATGCCGATTGTATGTTCCACGTATAGTGACTTGGACATTGAGATCACATCTTAAATCCAGATCTTATAGACCTTCCATAGATGTTTGATTAAATTAAAGCCATATATTTAATCTTCTCATTGTATATGAATCACGTTCAGATCAGTGTCCAACATTTGGACTAAGATCAAATCACTTCTCTATGAGAGGAGTCACTAAAATCCATACCTGTTTCATCACTCCCTCATAATGGAAGCATCATGGTTATACAATCGTTTATGATCACATTACCCTCATGTATTCCTAATACATGTACTTCCTGCATTATGAAGGATCTAGAATAAACCCAGAGTTTTAGATCTATTTAGACTGTCTTCTTTAGGGTTTATCATTAAGTTTCTCATTTGATCATTAGGAGAGTCAATATCGATTATATACTTTCCAAAAGTATATATCATACCCAAGTATTGATCATATACTTCCCAAAAACATATCAAACCTATAAATACAGTCAAGCTTCCAAAGCGAGATGATAGTGCACGGAATTTGATCCCAATATCTCATGAGTGAGCTCATGTCTTCCGATTTAGTAAATGAACCTGTATGATCCCTTTGAGAGATTGTATTACTCATATGCCCTTGTATGCACACCAGCGTGTCAGTGTATAGATCTTGATTAAACCATGAATCTATTAGTCTGCCAAATGTACATACTCAAACATGTATTAGCAAATACATCCCCAGTCAGAGGATGCATGCCTATATTGTGATAGCATACGACATAGGTCTTTGGTTATCTCGATCTCGTTATATCAACTCTTTGACCTAACTTATCGAACACCTATGAATATCTATTTCAATGCAGAGGACCTGCATCAAGTGGTCGATAGAGAAATGATTGTCATCTCCTACACAAACTGGAGATCATCTCTTAATAATCATTTTACGATGCTTGATGATTCCTCAATCTTACTCTTTAGAGATTCATCAAAGAACCAACCTCTATGATTCAACAATTGAATCAACATCTGTATGATTATCAAGATGGCCATGGTACATAATCCTAGTTGTACTAAAGGACCTGTTATGAAAATTAATTATTCTTCATTTCAGATTAGGGAATGATATTTACAATAACATTTATTGCAAAATGGCTCATCGTGGGCTCGCATGTCCACGCTTATACGATTTCAAATTGATTTCGTGCATATCTGAAATGACTATTGTTCTTTACAAATGTGATTGGATTTTGAGATCCAAAATCGTGTTTATAATGGCTATACATGACCTCAAAGTCGACGATGGAGTCTTAATTCTGATACAAAAATTTCCCATAATGTGTTGCTTTTGTAAGAATTTCGTAACTATAACTTAACAAATTTTAGTTATTATTTTTCTGTAATGAAATTTGCTCAAAATGTAATAATTGTGTAAAAAATAAAACCAAAACCTCTCTAATTTAGTTCAGGCGATTCTGAGTCCGAGTGCCCTAAATATACAATATTTAGTGGGATTAGATCAGAAGATGATTAGGTCATCTAGATGAATATTTTTATTGCGATTTTTCATTCAATATAATTCACCAAAACTTGAATTTTTGTATATCATATGTTGTATCATTTATTTTGATAAATAATTGATAAGCAACAACTTGATGGAACGATCTCTTTATGGAAAACCCTAAATGGGAAACTATATTAGGTGTAATCAAACAATGTTCATGCAAAACAACTTGATTGCTTGATATCACAAGAAATTTAGGGAAATTAAAAGGTTTAAATTTCTTAAATTTCTAAGTGATTAATATATAGTATCATATATAATTGAAATATTGATAAAATCCCTTCGTACAATTTGTACGCAATTATGTTGTCCCGAATTGGAACACTGGTGGTGTCTAAACCTGAATATGCTAATGGATTTCGTAATTGACACTCTGCACCTCATGATAGTGGAAGCACTCCATGTTCGACATGTGAGACCACAACGAGGCATTATGCAATAAATGTAATTATAAATCATTTCATAAATTGAAATAAATAATAAAATTTGCATAATATGTCCATTATTACAATTAGGATTTTGTACTATCGTCATTTAAATGATCATACAGCTAATGATTCAAATGTTGAATCATAGAGGCTGGGGTTTAATCAAGTGTTAGATTAAGGTGTCATCAAGTATAGTCAAATGATGTTAAGATAGGATCTCCAGTCTGAGAAGAAGATGGCAAATCTTCTTAGAAGGATGATATCTAATTGACCTCTTGACGCAAGTCCTCTGCGTATGAATAGAGATCCGGAGCTGTTAGATAAGATAGACGCAGATCCTCTAACCAGAGATAGATGTGTTACGATGTGTCTGAGTATGTACATTTGACAGACTAATAGGTTGGTGATCTAATCAAGGTCCATACAACTGCGAGGTGGTGTACTTACGAGGGTACATGAGTAACACAATCTCTCAAAGGGATCAAGCAGGTTCACAACTGAACGTAAAGGCATGATCTCACTCACAAAATATTAGGATCAAATTCCATGCATGGTCGTCTCGCATTGGAAGCTTGACAGAATTTATAGGTGTCATATATGCTTTTGGAAAGTATATGATCAATACCAACTCCCAATGATCCGATGAGAAGCTTAATGATAAAACCCTGAAGAAGATAGTCTAAATGATATATAAACTTCACGTTTAATCTAGGCCTTCTAGTATACAGGTTATATAGGTATTAGGAATAATCAAGGGTGATGTAATAGTAAACAATTATATAATCGTGACACTTCCTTTCCAAGGGAGTAATGAAACATATTTGGATTTTAGTGACACCTCTCAGTAGATCAATTAACTAATCTCGGCCCAATGTTGGACATGGATCTGAATATGATTATGATGCAATAAGAATATTAGATTTACATTTTGATTTAATAAAATATCCGTGAGATGTCATGGAGATATGGATTTGAGATACGATCTTAATCCAAGTCACTATATATGGAATGTACAATCCCTTATCCTTATCTCCAAGTTTCAACGAACAAATCACATTATTATTCAAAGAGTTCAAGTATAATTCAATTGTTTATAATATATTTGAGTAATGGGAAATAGATAATTAAATATGGTTTAATTGTCACGAATAATGTTAATATGATTCATATTATTTTGGACACTTGAGAATTGACATCTAAGATATTAAATATGATTTAGTTATCAAAGATGTGATTAATATGTATAGTACTATCCATAATAATCATAAATATTATAAATGTGATTTATAATATATTGGGGAAATTTAATTGTAAAAGAATTTATGAATTAAATGTTGATATGAATTGGATTCACATTGTACAATTAATTGTAAATGTAATTTATATTTTATTGGGTTGTTGAATTTAATTCATAATTGTCAATGGCTTTATTTGTAATTATCACAAATAATTTGCAATTATTATTTAGTGATATTTGTTAATAAAAGACTCTAAGAATTAAGATTTAATGTAATAAAATTACATTAGAATGTTATTGGAGAGTGATTTTTCTCTCTTCAATCCATATGGGACGTCCAAGCTCCTTAAAGGGGAAGGAGTCTTTCTCCTTCCCCCTTACATGGAAGGTGGCTTGATTGTCCTACTTCATTCATGAGAATCTTGTTGGTTTAATTGAAATTAAATATATTAATTATTTGCAACATATTTAAGTACTTTTAATTTAGTTAATTGTTGTTGCAAATTATTGCAATAAAATCTTAGTCATTGATTTGAATTAGAAGTGCATCTCCAGCATCCAATTTAGTATTAAAGAACGGGTAGACCTAGACTTTTTCTTTTAAATAATAATTTCAACACAAGTTGTTGCAATAAATCTTTCTCTCTCTCCCTCCCTCTCACATGGATTGCGGGATATTCTTTAGATCATCAACTTAGATTGTGGGAGCTACGCATCTCATCTACATACCCACAAATGCATTCTTCGTCAGATCGGACTTGATACAAGAGAATATCTTACTTTAGATATTAGCGATCACAAACATGCCTAAGAGGTAGTCCTAATAACTCTTTTGTGATCTTGATGAAATAATTTGAGAAGTGTTCTCGAATCATGTGGTTTCATCTTATTAAAATATTAAATTCCGCTTCCAGTTGCAACTAGCAAGACTAGCTACCCTAGATCATATTCGATGTGATCTACATGATTCCATGATGTAATAAGGCCCAAACCCTATCCTTCAAGTGGTATCAGAGCCTTGTTCAAATGTCTTTTATGTGATCCAAAACCCTAGGTGACCGAGGTTTTGCATATTGGATGTGCGAGGACTCGTTGGTTTGCATTTGATGCATGTAATGATTTTTTTCGCTGAAATGAAAAACCCCAATTTATGTACTACTTGGACAAATTTTTTTGATTATAAAATGTATTTATAATATCTAAATATTTCGTAAAAACTGTAGCAAATTTTTGGTACAATGGTGCATAAATTAAAATTCGGAAAGTTGTCACAGTCTTATTGTTTTTGCATGTATTCACAGATCAGTAACAAATTATTTTTTACTGCTATTTTACACTCATAAAATATAAAATAAACAATTTAATAAAGTAGATAATTAAATTTTTATACCACACAATTTTAATTTATGCGTTTCAACTCTATTTTCCCTAGAATTCCATGTTTAGTGGAGATGGGTCAGATGATAATTGTATCATCTAGATTGCTTTCTTAATTTGTTTATCATTCAATGTCAGTAAAGAAATTATGGATTTAACATGATTAATTGGTGATTAATATTGATTTTGAAAATATTTTATTAACATCAATTGCCATTGAATGAATGTCTCATGACAAAACCCTAGTTTAACCTACAATAGTTGTAGGTCAACTTTTACATGCAAAATATGTTTGCGTGATATGATTAGAAATTAGGATATCGAAATTATTTTAAGATGCCTAGGATTTAAGAGAGATTATTATATAGTATAATGTTGGTCATCAAAGTAATGATCGATAAAACCACAAATACATTAATCTAGTAATTATTGTTCTTGAGTCATTATGGTGACAGTGCCTAGTCTATGGACATTGTAATGGGTTACTTAATTGGCACCCTCTACAGCATTTGGAGTGTAAACTCTCCCTATTAACATTATCCATTTGACTTGGATTGATCCATCTCAATGATAGGGTGATTTGAGTAAATTAAATTACACTCTAATTAATAAAACTCAAGAATAATATGAACTTGTGTGAGAATAATACTATATGTTAATATTAATCAAACCCTAATTGTTTGTTGGTTGATTGAATCAATTGATATTTGATTTAATATGATTAAATTAAAATATCATTCTATTATGAATAAAGACGTAGTTCCCTTGGAAGAGTTAATTATGTGAATATGATTCATAATAATTAATTTAAATTTGAATGGGATATGTCGGATTATATAAACAACATCCATGGTCTTCTGTCAGTGCGAAGGGTTCCATCTCCATGGATTGTAAGATGGAGACACATGTCTGAAGTAATAGCTCCTGCATACAAATGCACATGGATTGGGCTCTTTGCTACTCAAAAGAGTAAGGTCGTATGCATAGTGACCCCAATATTGGTTCCTCATATTATTAGGGTGATACTGGATTGCTCATAGAGAGTTATATTCATGTTGTCATTTTATTCAATTAACAACAGGTCAACATCACCTTAAGGGTGGTGGGCCCAGACGTTTTATTGACTGAATTGGGAAATTCAAGGTGGACTTGTAAGACATAACGAGTTCCCACTTCATTTTATCTAAGTGGCAGTTTCTCATATTATTGGGTTGTAACAAAGGTAAAAAGGAGATCCCAGATCTTACTAAAGATATAACCGTAACTATATCTCTTGCTTTGAAATTCAGTAAGGGAATGAACTTTCATAGTTTAAATGGAAAGACGACTTTGATATAAAATCCTTAATCAAAGTAAAATATATTTATACAAATTATATTATTTCGAATAACCTTTATTAAATCCACTCAAATAGGTACTCAATCTTTACCAGTAAAGGATCATGGATTGGATATGTAATCAAGATAATGTACTTGCAGTTGGGCACATAATGTATGTGGTTGCAATGTGCAAATTTCCTCATCAAAACGAGGAATGATAATTAAATAGACAATAAGACAACAACCTTTGGTTTGTGTGTCTATAAAGAATGATTTCTCATTGAGTGTGCTTTGGAAGTAACATATCGATGATGATCACAATTTTAAAAAATTGTTATTAATTAAAGAAGATGTTTTGAAAAACATATGTGCACTCAACATTTAATCATGAATGGCATGATTCACTGCATTATGCAAGATGATAGCTCAATAGGAGATAATGTACTCAAAATGTTCGAGTACCTGTGAACTAAAGTTTTTTATGAGTTAAGATGGTTGTAGATATGATGAGTGCAATTATTCTACTATCTATACTCAAGTCTTTCATGAATAGTCATAATATTCATATTGTATGGATAGCATAAAGCATATATAAATGTTTGAAATACTCTTATATTGAAGTCCCTTGAGTACATATTCAATTTAAGAGATCCTTTATCTTAAGATAATGTTATTTATAGATTAAGGAAGCATAGTGGAAGCATAGGTCGGACCCAAGTAAGATGGAAAGCTAAAGAGTTTACTGTACTTCTGTGACTTCCATACATATGACATCCAAAGAGTTGGATGAATGCCAATACTACAATAAGCTGATATACTTATAGTATGACTCTCAGGACTTTCCACGATCCTTAGAGAAGGAATCCGATAATACATCGACACATATTCTACATCTGCATATCATCATTGAAATCGACTTACTTATTTGATAGGATTAAAATTTGATGATTGTATCATAGTTTTCTAGTAACACTTGAAATTTATTGCATAATTTTTAGAAGACTGGAAACTTTGTTCTTAAGGTTTAATAGTCATCTACATGAGAGTTGATGCAATTATTGCAACGATTTCCATTGGAGAGATAGACTACACATTTTAGTGAGAGAGCCCTTAATCTTAGAGAATGTCTCTATGACCTAGATATTAGAATACATTTATTATTTATTTCTAGTTTTTGAAAATAAATATATATTCTGGATAAAACCAATATTAAAGAGTTATGATGGATATGTTTATGATGTTAATCTAACATCTAGAGGACTCTGTTAAGTTAGAATAATAATGAATAGTTCATTAACATTTCTAATTCTGAAAATTAAACCTTAAAAGAATAAAAGGAGGATAAAAATTGTTTGACAATGATCAGGTATCAAGCATTGGACATATGTCTGTTAATAAAATCAATAGACTAGTAAGGGATTGAACTTTAGATTGTCAGGAAGTTCATGACTTATAGAATTATGAATAGAGTTTCAAAGTAAAAATTTCCAATGCACCTTTCTTTGGGAATGGTGTAAGATGTATATGTATTCAAGATCTCATACATATTGTTGTTGTGGACCATCTATACCATAATAAACATTAATGATATGAGCTATCCATTGATGATTATTTGTGGCATGAAATTCCTTCTTTCACATTAGAAACCATTGAAATGTTCAGAGATTTCACAATTTTGGTTGAAAACCAAAATTAGAAGGAAGATGACAAGAAGTTTATCTGACCAAGGTAGACAATACCTATCTGATAAATTCAAAAGAATATCTTATAGAGAAAGGAATATCGTTCCTATCTCAAACCTCCTAATACAACTCATGCCAATAGAATTGTAGGGAGATACAATTGAATCATGTGTGACAAGATGCGATCAATGATGTATCTAAGCATAATTACCTATTGGTTTCTAGGTATTTATAGTACATACTACAATGTATAAGATTCCATGCCAATTTGAACCAAAAAACCCTCATAAGACCATGGTTTGGAACCAAGCCAAGTGTTGAACACTTGAGGATTTAGGGTTGCTTGGTACATGGCCATAACAAGCAAGCAAGTAAGCTGGAATATAACACTTGAGAGTGTCACTTTATTAGGAATATAAAGGATAGTATTAGATACCTACTTTATGACCTTGAAATTCTTAAGAGATCTCATCTTTACGAATATGATTCTTAGAAGATGACTATCTTGAGAATCAAGATAAGATCCATTAGGTACAAATGGATCTTTAAGAGAAAAATGGAACCTAATGAGAAGGTAGAGACCTTCAAAGCACGACTCGTAGCCAAGTGCTACACTTGAAATGAATATATCACTTGTGATGAGACTTGCTTTCTAGTAACCATTCTAAGAACCATCAGAATATTGCTAACTGTAGCTACACAACTTAACTATGACATCTAGAAGATAATAGTCAAGATTGCATTCCTCAATGAATACCTCAATGAGGATATTCATATGTAGTAGCCCCAGGGCTTCAAAGTTGAGGAAGGCAAGGTATGCAAGCTGAAGAATTCCATCTATGGGCTCAGATAAGCTTCTTATAGTCGGAATATCATATTTTTTGAAGTTATAAAGGTTATAATTTCCTACGGAATCTTAATGAACTGTGTAAAGCTTAGTAGGAGTGCAATTGTATTCCTCATGCTAAATGTAGATAAAATTCCTAATCATTTAGAGTGATATAAGGATGATAATAAGTGTTTTATAATCTGGTTTTTCCATATCTTGAGATGAAAGATCTCAAGGATACCTCATAAATCCTAGTTCTAAAGTTGTTCATGAGCAAAGAGAAGAGGGTATTGGGACCATCACATTAATACCACATCTTGGAAATATTCCATATAGAAGGCTTCTTTCCCTTAATATATGGTAGTAACCTATCCGAGGGGATATCATCTCAAAATGTTTGATGATGCAGATAAAAAAGCTTCTTGCCCTTATGCATCAGTTACGAGAACCCTGGTATATGTTGGATGTGTATAAAAACCAGTTGTCTGCCATGCAGTGAGAGTAGTAAATTGTTACTAATCCTACTATGGAAATAAAGGAACTTAATTGCAGTACTAATAACATCTTCAAGGATAACTAGGCTTTTGAGAAAGTGATCTAAAAGTCTTATCTTTAAAAACTTAAGACTTTATAAATAGTGGTCTATAAGGTCTTACCTACATATGCCTTATAAGGCTTGAGACTATGTCTTAGTATAAGGAGATAGAGATCTCCACACATGAGGGTGTTCTAATAAGGATAATAGAAACTTCTTATTGGTTATAATAATTATAATAATTATTGATTTGTAGTGTCAAATACACTACAACAGCTTTAACAAGATTGAGTATTGGTTGCATAAGATGCAACATTCAATTGGATGCGAGCATTGTTAATAGGAGATATGAAAGTACCGTAAAAGGACTTGGTGTAGTCTCTCGAGAATAGAGTGATTGGTTAGATTACCAAGGTATTTTTCTAAATAGCTTATGATTAGAATAAGACTGTGGATTTAAGGATTATCCCATTTATGGCTCTTTGGGATAGTGGGAGATTGTTGAATATGCGAGCCCACAACGAGCCATTATGTAATAAATGTTATTATAAATCACTCTGTAATCTGATATAAAGAATTACTAATTTACATAATAGGTACCATAGTACAATTAGGTAATGTACCATGGCAATCTCAATGATCATACAACCGTTGATTCAAATGCTGAATCATAGAATAGTGTTTGATGATATCCAAAGAGTTATATTATCATCAAGTACCATTAAATGATTGTTAAGAAAGGATCTCTAGCATGAGAAGAAGATGACAATTCTTCTCTGAAGGCTGACAATTCTTCTCTTAAGAAAGGATCTAACCGACCTCTTGATATAAGCCCTCTACATAGGAATAGAGATTCATAGGTGTTAGATAAGTTAGGTCAAAGAGTTGACTTAACGAGATTAAGATAAAGAAGACTTGTGTCTTATACTTTCACGATATAGGCACACATCCTCTAATTGGAGATAGATGTGTTACTATATGTCTGAGTATGTTCAGTTGGCATACCAATAGCTTGATGATCTAATCAAGGTCTATACACCAGCGAGCTGGTGTGCATATGAGTAACACAATTTCTTAAAGGGATCATACAATTTCACCACTATAGTGGAAGACACAAGCTCACTCATAAGATATTAGGATCGTATTCTATATATGGTCGTCTCGCTTTGGAAGCTTGACAGAATTTATAGCTAAGATATATTCTTTTGGAAAGTCTATGATCAATATCGAATCCCAATGATCTGATGAGAAACCTAATGATAAAACCCTGAAGAAGACGGTTTAAATGTGATCTAAAATTTTAGGTTTAATCCAGGTCTTCTCGTATGTAGGATGTACATGTATTAGGAATACACAAGGGTGATGTGTTTGTAAACAATTATATAACCATGACACTTCCATTTCAAGGGAGCTATGAAATAGGTTTGGATTTTATTGACTCCTCTCAGCAGATCAGTAAATTAATCCTGGTCCAAATGTTGGACATTGATCTGAATATGATTTTGATGCAATAAGAAGATTAAATTTATACTTTAATTTAATCAAACATCCATGAGAGATCCTCGAGATCTGGATTTGTGATATGATCTCAATCCAAGTCACTATACATGGAATGTACAATCGCCATGTCCTTATCTCTAAGTATCAACAGAGATAGTACATTATTCTACAAAGATTTCAAGAATAATTCAATTGTTGATAATATACATGAGCAATGAGAAATGTACAATTGAATGTGATTTAATTATAATGAATAATGGGAATATGATTCATATTATTTTGGACACATGAGAATTGACATCTATGATAATTAATTATGATTTAATTATCAAAGATGAGATTAATATGGATATTACTACCATAATCATCATAAATATTATAAATGTGATTTTTAATGTATTGGAGAGATTGAATTGTAAATAGGATTTACGAGCGAATGAAAAATTGACACAGAGACTCAATAGAATACGAGGACCTATGTAATGGACTAACAGTTTCTAGCATTCAAAGAAAGGGAAAGGTCGATAGAAACACCAATCTAAAAGATTTAGAAGCACTTAATTACATATTAGTCGGGGGTCTCTTTTTTGCCTATCCTGTAAGAGGAAGCAAGCTTATAGTCTAGTTGGAAGGTCTATGATGGATGCGATTTTCCTAGAAGATTGTTAGCTAAATTGCGCTTAAAACAAGTTTCTAAACTATATAATAACTTGAACCATGCTACCTCTATCGCTATCTTTATGTAAGTCACTGCTCTTTCTACTTCTCCATTCTACATTAGGTTTCGGCCTCTGTTCGGTGATTTATGCACATAGTGCCTTTTTCTTATGGGGCCAAAAGTGTATACCTTCCTTCATTTCACATTTCATAAGTGTCACTAGTAAGCACAATTCACTATTTCTTCCGCAGGCTGAAGGAATTAAATGTTGATGTGAATTGGATTCACATTGTATAATTAATTGTAAATGTAATTTACATTTTATTTGGGTGTTTGATTTTGATTCATAATTTTCAATGGTTTTCTTTGCAATTGTCTCAAATAATTTGCAATAATTATTTGGTAATATTTGTTTTATATAAGATACTATGAATTAAGATTTTATGTAATAAGAATACATTAGAATGTGATGGGAGAGAGATTTTTCTCTCTCCGATCCATATGGGACGTCCAAGCTCCTTAAAGGGGAAGAAGGCTCTCTCCTTCCCCCTTACATGGAAGGTGGCTTGATTGTCCTACTTCATTCATGAGATTCTTGTTGATTTAATTAAACTTAAATATGTCTAATTTGTAACATATTTATTTCCTTTTAAATTAATTATTTATTGTTGTAAATTATTGCAATAAAATCTCAATTGATTTGAATTAGAAGAGTATATCTAAAGAACCATTGAGATACCCTATTTAAGTCTTCATTTTTATCGTAGTAGTTGGGCACTTAGTATTAATAAAAAAGACCTCTAAATTAATCTCACAATTAAATCGAGCAGTCAGATTTTATTTTACTTGAGCATGCCCAAGGGTGAATTCAGGGATGTTACTATCTCTTTAGGTTAGTTAATAGTCAATCTATAAATTAGGTTTGCAGAGAGGCATTTTTTAATTTTTTATGCATATAAAAATAAAAAGCAATATCAGGCAAGTTTATGGACTAAACTATAAATTTCAATTAAACAACATCCAAAAATCCTCTAACTTGGCCAAAATGTGAAAGAAATGTTAAAATTAAGCTAATGTAATTTTTTTGGAGTTTTCGGATGCAAAATGATTTTATTATGAATTAATGATGCATGTAGGGTGATTTTTCGTAAATTAATTATAATAAATAGCAAACCTATTCATTTCTCAAAAATAAATTATACTAGATAGGTCTATTTGAAAGGATCTATGAAAAATATTAGATCCAAAAAATAATAAGCCATCAACCTAATAGAAATTAATAACTCAAATCACCATTTAATTTATTGCGACCTCGATATACGTGCAAATGGAATGAATGTTGGGCTCAAAATAGAACACACTAAAAACTACCTACGGTTAACTTTTGTTAATTTTGGAGCAATAATAAATTTAATATCAATTTATGATCAATTAGTGGTTACATTATGCAATTTTACACTAGATTAATTATATTAAATAATCCACATTTCACAAAAATTAAACGATCATCCATAATGATAAAGCATAAGTTGTTCTAAAAAGAGCATTTTTTAGAATAAAAAGTTGATGCGAAATGAGTTCTCAATTAAACACGCAAATTCATGGTTATGAGTGCATACATAAAATGAATTAAATGAATTAAAACATGCTGACATGGACTAAGATGCAATTACCCAAGCTAGTGAGGGTCCAGACTACAATTTTCACTAGGGGGTGCGTTGCACGTGTCCTGCTGGAGCGAGGATCTTAGCGTGAATGGATGGAACTCTAGGGGGTGCGATGCAAATCCCCCCAGCATGTGCCTCTCACATGCCTCTCACGTTCGGGTGGAGGCCTGGAGTCTGGGTGAGGCTCAGTGCGGTGCTTTGGGCCTGCCTCTCCACATGGCACGTAGAGGGTAGGATTAGGTCCCCGAGGCAAGTGGCTAGGGGGCCAAGGCTCAAGACTTCGATCGAGAAATGGAGGGAGGCTTCGTTTGATGCAGAGAGAAGGGGGAAATCAGACAGTGGCTGGAGCTTCCCCCTTCCTCCCCTCTCTGATGCAACGTATCCTGGTAGAGGGTAGTCATGGCTCGAATGTGGAAGTAAGGTGCACGGTGTAACTGAGGACCGGTGGTTGGATCTATGGTTGGAGGGCAGCAGAGGTCGGCCGACACATGACTAGTGGTGAGCATACCGCAACTTGGTACACTACAGTGGAGAGAAGTCGATGTTGGCATGTAGACCGAGGTGGAGCGAGGTGAGCGGTGTAGATGGCACAGGTGGAGATGTGAGTTGTTGAAGGTCGGCTAGCGAGGGGTTGTCAATGGAGCTGAAGCATGGAGGCAGAGTGCACAATGGAAGGCGATGGCGGTCGATCGGTGGTTGGCGGAGTGCGGAGGCATACAACGTGAAATGGTGATTGGTGATGGAGTAATTTAGGAACAAAAAATGAAATGGAGCAAAGGTGGATAGGTTATTCGATGGAGGAGTGGAGGCGAAATGGAGGTGCGATGAGGCGGAGATCCGATGATCACAGATGGAGATGAGGACCTAATGAACTCACTCTTGTAGAGTGAAGTGAGCGTATGGAGGAAGATGATCATATAGGCGATGGAAGCCTTATATGATGATTCTTGAGAAAAGAAGATAAAAGAGGAAAAAGAAAACCAAGGGAGGGAAAAATGAAGAAGGAGGTGTGGAGAAATCACCTAGAGCAGATGAATGCATGCTTGTGAGTAGAGCTCAAAGTCAAACTCTGGTTATCGTTCAACATCACGGCGACAACGTAGCTCGGCAAGCTTTAAGAGCTTGCAGCAGTGAAGTGTACCTACGTTGGATCTTGCTGGAGAAGGAGCAGGTTATTTCTCACCCAGAAGGACTTATTATCACCAAGGACTTCTTGGGGGCTCTCTCCTCTCGCTCCATGAAGTGGCGAATGCGGGCGATGGGGGGAGATGGCGAGGGTTTTAAGGGTCGAGGGCCACGACGAGATGGACGGAGAGATGGAGGAGGTTGGCTATGGAGAGAAAGTTGGAGGTGGTTTGGAGTTGTGCGAGGAATGGATCAAGGGAAGAGAGAGGAAGTGTGGCGTGGGCAGTAAGCACGTGGCACCCGGGAGGCGAAGCATAAGGGGGAAGAAGGTAGTGCCATGTGGCGTGCACAGGGGTGACCATGTGGCAGAAAAAAACTAAAAACAAAATTAAAAATTAAATATAATTAATAATAAAATAAATAAAAATAAAAAAGGGAGCGTCATGTGGCTGCTCGAGGAGCTGCCACGTGTCGCTACCCAAAAATTTAAAAATTGCATCCCAAAAAATCCAAAATAAATATCAAACGAAGTCAAATCAAAAAGTGATCAATATAAAATTGTTCATCTCAACGAGATCTACAACTTTCATGAGGGACCCAAAATCAAAAGAATTCATCTATAAAAAGGTATTTTTGGTAGTACTCTATAAATATAAAATACCCATTTTTTGTATTTATAATTTTTTGGCATATTTAAATGAGATAAAAATTAAAATAAAATTGGAGAAAATATAGAACAAATATTTACAACTTAATCTATTTTTTGATTTTTTAATAATGAAGAAAATAAAGAAATAAAATAGAGGGGACATTTGTAGAAACTGTATATACAAATTCAGGTTGATTTATTTTCTATTATTGTTGCATCAATTTTTTTTGTATTTTACATGTTTTATTAAAATATAAATCAAAGAAAATAAATGCAAAAGAAATAAATAAAAAGAGTTATTTTTATACATAAAATAATAAGGTCAAATCAAACAATATGTACAATATACAAAGGGGGCCCAGAACCCAAGTTTCACATATGAACTCTGATTCTTTTGAATTGGATCTTGTTTCGTAGATAATTGGACATCCATTAATTCAAAAGTGAGTAGGGTCCATAGGAGACTGTATGAGAGAGGTATCCACATTTTAAGGATCTTAGTCTTGAACTAGGGTTTGGGTTTATTGTCAATTTACAAGTTATTTTTTGGTATTTTTAATTAGTTCTAGTAATATATACACTATAAAGTTAATTTTATTTAATTCTGATTTAGTGAAAAATAATTAAAAAAATAGTGGAAAATGTTGTATTATATAGGTGATATTTTAGAAAAGAACTTAGGCTTCTTATTCATGCAATTATGCATGCTAAAATGCATATATTAATTCTAAGTTCAAGACAGATAATAAAGCAAAATAAACAGAGAAATGCAGCTAATTACATGGGAACAAAACTCTATTTTCAACTTTTAGAGTTTTGAATCACAACTTCATCAATCTCCACCATCCAATTTAGTATAAAATAAAGAGTCGACCTAGACTTTTCTTTTACACAATAATTTCAACAAAAGTTGTTGCAATAAATCTCTCCCATGGGAGCTCTTTCTGTATGCAGTTGGGTCTCAGACACCCCCTTCAAGACCTGCAAAGAGGATATACACAATGGAGAGGCATGGGAGAAGGTCGACCTTTTTTTGGTGGAGATGGGGGTTGATATGGTGATGGAGCGAAGAGGTCCAGCGAAGGTGGCGCTGGTGGACGTTTATTCCTCGATTCAGAGTGAGTCAAGGTTGGCTGGGTGGTCTTGAAGGTGGATAAACGACAGGGGAAAGAAGTGATGGCGAAAGACAAGTCAGAACTATTTACTGTGAGTCAGAGGTCGTCAGAACTCTAATGCTCCCCCAAGGTTAAGATCGTAAAATAGGCAAATGCAATAATTAAATCACGAAATAAAATGCATAAAACTAAACCTAAGAACTAAAGCTAACATAAGAGCAAAGTAAAACGAACCTCAAGTGGCCGAAGGCCACGAGATGGACCTTGATGACGGCGGACCGTCGGAGATAGTGGGAACCTCCTCCTCTTCACACCTCCACTCACAAAAAATTTGAGCGAGCAAGCTACCACCTCGCTCAAGCCCTAGAGCATCACTGGGGGGCCAGAAAATAATTGGAAAGTGAACCAATTTAAAGATGGAGGAGGAGCTTGGCTATATACAAAGTGAAGCTCGGATATATACAATATGAATCATGAAGGAACAATGCGGACAACTCATGAAGAGAGTACAAGTCCTTGAGCCTTCTATCATGAGGGGAAATTTCAAGAAGAAAGGTTGGGGCAGCTACTTTTGACAGGTCTAGGGTTAAGTCAGAAGAGTTGACCCAAGTCAACAGTCGGAGCCCTTCTAGTGGTCCAGATGGGCCATTAAAAGATAAAACCAGCTGGAAAAATACAAATAAATAAAATAAATTTTTAAATTAATTAATTAAATAAAAACTAGAAAATAAAAATTATTTATTACTTTATGTAGTATTTTATTATTATTTTATTTATTTTTACAAGTTTATTTATTACAAGTTACTTTTTCCAAGTACATTTATAGGTATATTTACCTATATATTAGGCATTTTATTTTTTTTTGTATTTTTGGTTTTATTATTTTATATACATAATTTATATATTTATAAATTATTTAAATACACATAAATATATTTTTATTATATTTTTCTGATGTAATTTGTACTTAAATAACTATGTATTCTTATTTTATAGGTACAAGTGTAGTATATTAATCTTTATATTTGTATACTATTTTATTTTATTATTTTCTTTATAATTTTACTCTATTCTCAATATGTACATACATTATAAATAATATTTATAAAAATTTAAAGTAATAAAAAATATAAAAAATAAATAAAATGAATGTTTTATTTAGCTAAATAGTACAATAGGGGTCCAAAACCTAACTTTTACCTCTTTACTTCAAATCAAGTGAAACCACCTTCATTAAATAGCTATTAAAAAGTTATATACTATTAAAGGTGATTTTGATACATTTTGATTCATATAGAGAAGATATGGGTCTGGGAAGTTTGGGTTTTGGAATTGTATTCGTAGTATAAAATATATAATTTGTATTATTTTTGTGTAAAGTAAATTTTGTATTTTTATCTAAAATTTTCATCTACAAAGTTTCTTCATTTGATGTATAAATAACAAAGAGTAAAATGAGTCCCAAAAATGAATTATTGCAGAATAAAAATGAGGGTTTTTATTATCTTTTTGACCATGATCTCCCCCTACTTTATTCCTTATCAAACCAGTCATCAAGATTCCTAATCTCATGGTTTAGCCTCATAAAATACCTTTGGTATTTTATCTTTTTTCTTTTCTATTTTTATTCTTTTATTTTTGCTTTAAACCATGTATTTCATACAATATTTATACAATAAATCATGAATGTTAATTTATGAAAAATAATGCTATTTACATGCATTTGGCTAGAGTTTAAAGGCCAACATGAAAGAATAAAGGTGATGAAATGGAGATTCATCATTCCCCTATACTTGCCTTTGCTAGTCCCTAGAAAACACTTACGCCTATAAGTGTAGAAAAGAATATAAAGAAAAGAAAAGGAAAGGAAATAACTTGGATTGATTTTAACTCTTAACTTGTCTTCACAAAATCAATGTTTGGAGCTTAAGTCCGACCTTTGGATTTTAAGTGCAGTCGAAACCTTATTGGGAATCAGACTTTAAACACAACAACCTTCGAGAATCACAAAACTCTTCTCAAGTCTCTTCAATAGCCATGTCAAAATCAGTCAACTCGCATGCAAACCCTTATGGCTATGAATCTATCTTAGACAATGTGTGTGATATGTAGCTCTCCTCGGCTAAAGCGGTAAAAGTCAGTCTTCTCCAACATGGTGACCCTAATTTCCCAATCCAACAACTCTTTCCTCGAGAAGCTGGGTATTACCTTATAAGTTCAAGTACTACTGTCTCAAGAAGAGGAGGTGGAGAGAAGAATGGACGATAGCCAGTGTAGTTATGTATCCTAGGAGGCTCGACCAATCTAGCAATGTCATCTGGTTGCATGCTCACATGAATATGACTTTGAAGCTCAAGCTTGCTTATTAACTATACAAATATATACATACTCCTGTAGGAAATTTATTTTCATTCAGGCTTGTCTATTTTTTTGGACTTTTTATTTTTTTTCATTTTTTTGAATACTATATACATCATCATTTACGTATGACCTTTTTCCTCTTGAGCCAGTAGTATATCCCTCTTTTAAAGCATTATTGCGACCCATAGCTTTTGTCATAAGACCTCATGACTACTAGATCGTGTTGGGGTATAATGGTCACAAATGTGTGACTTCTGATGTTTCCATGGGCTTGTGTTTCATGCTGACAAATCCAACCCTCTATTACTTTAACAGAGGTAAGCAAAGTGTAAAGTATAGGTGTGTAAGTTAGGTCATTAACAACAATAGTCGTGTTTGTGCTCCGAGATATTCTATTTATGTAGTCAATAAGACATTGAACCAAGTCTTGTGATCTCAAAAAATTGAGTCTAATAGACCTGAAGTATCTCAATTCTAGTTCCTATAATGTTCCTATGACTAATTAGATTTAAGGTCCAACTACGCTCCAATCATCAGATTTTTTTAGACTCGTTCAATTATCAAACTAAATTCGAAAGATGCAAATGCTATGTACAATGCAAGGAAAATATTTTTGTGATGCAATTTGCTAATTTTGAACTTTTTATGGATTTTTGAGAAGTTTCGCAAATTTTTATGCAATTTTGTGAAAAGTTTTTTGCAAATATTTTTGTGATTTTTAATTTCATAACTTTTTAAGGATTTTCAAAGCAACAAGATTTTAAAACAAAGGGGATATGTTCATATATTTACATAGGAGTGCATTTTTTATTATTTACAAGAGTTAGGCTTTTAGGAATTTACAAGTTTGTATAGGAATTTTATTTTCTTGAATTATATACATAGTTCTCAAAATAATTTGAGAAGTATTTTGCAAACATTTTGAAAACTTTATTTTGCAATCTAATGTAACAAATAATTTTTACAAACATTTTTCAAAATTTGAAATAATTTTGCAAAGATTTTTCAAATAGTAAAGATAGATTTTTCAAATTATTTTTACAACTATTTTCAAAATCATTTGCAAGATTTTCAAAAGTTTTAGTTTCAAATAAAGAAAAGAAATTTTTATAAACAAAACATTGTTACAAAGGTTGAAAATATTAAACAAAACATTTTCCAAATAGTTTTTAATATTTTTTTAAAATATTTTTCAAACAATTTGCAAAAAATAGTTTAATGTGTTCTATTAATCAGTATATGCAAATAATTTTAACGTGTATATTAATTTTTATTAATTAGATAAATTATTGAAAATACAAAAGTACGAGTTATGGCTAAAGTATACACATAGTATATAGGACCCCCCAATACTTAGCATGAGCTATGTCCTCAAAGATCATAGAGAAAAAGAGAAGACATAACTTGTATTGAGTATTGAAGTCAACCATCCCCTTGATACTTATGATGAAATAATCCTAAGTATAACAGGCTGTATCTACATGCAAGTAGGGTGGAGGGTGGGAATAAACTGATCACAACTCAGTTTATACGAGGGGGTGGTCAAGAAAAGAATCCAATAAAAAGGAAATATACGAGGGAAGAATGTACGCATCACTCTCCCTATACCTAGGGTAAAAGAGCCCTAAGTATAGGCAACAACAAGAGTGATGAAACATAACTAAGAATGAACACCCGACTCATCCAACCCCACCCCTCCCCACATACTTAGGACAAAGTACATCCTAAGCAAGGCAAAACACTGAGTGGGCTAGATGAGCAATACGGTAGATGGAAAAAAGAAAATGAAAGTGGGGTGTAGGTCGATATGAGGGTCATCAGCAGACATAAATTAATCAAGAAGATAGAAAATGGGCCTTCTTGTGTGACCACTGAGGAATGTATCTCACAAGGTACAGGTCGATATTAGGGTCATCAACAAACACAAATCGATCAGGACCGACCCGATGAAGGTCCTCAATGGTCTCAAAGCAAAAAGGCACAAATTGGTCAGTGTAAGTAGTGTGGTCGTGCTCGGGCTGGGAAGTCTCTGATAGGTCACAACAGAAAGGCCCAAATTCATTTATGAAAGTAGTAAGGTCAAATTCGGCATGTGCAGTCTCTCGTAAGTCTACCCTTCACGATAAGGTGTCTATGGTGTAAATACCACTGATGCCATCAATGCATCTCCATTCATCGGAAGGGGGACTTCAATGTCTATGCTTTCCGGGTCATCCTCCCTCAAGAAGAATTTTCAAGTCTTAGTCTCATCCATCATAAAGAAAGCCTTCTACTATAAGCAGGTAAGTCATAGTCCTCGAGGTCGGCTAACACTGGCACACTCTCATCAGATGCATGTCTATGGTCAGTGGTGGGTGCGGTGATCAAGGCAATGATCTCACCAGCATAACGAAAATGAATCTCTCCAAATGCATAATCAGTGATGGCTCTCGTCGAGGCGAGGAAAGGCCATCCTAGGATGATCGAAGGATGCTCCACAAGGGTGGAGGTCTCCATGGTCAATATGATAAAATCAACAGTGAAGCGTATGCCCTAGATATAAATGATAGCATTCCCAAGAATACCCTTTGGCCGCTTTATTGATCAATCAGCAAACCGGAAAATCATCCTGGTATTCTTAAGAGGTCCTAGATGAAGAGACTGTACCAATGAGAAGGGTATTATATTAATTAAATACCACCGTCAAGGAGAGATTGTACCAATAACAAGGGTATATATGATCACAAGTATGGTCAGAAATGGTGCATCTCACAAGAGGTGTAACAATGTTCCCTTTTCTAATGTGTGGACAATTAGTGATGGCGCATGCAGTTGACGAATCTCGGATTCATCACTCTAAATCTCATTTATTAAGCTCAGATCCCTCAAAATCATCAGCATTTCTACATCTATTCTGCATAATTAGCATTCATGCATGTTTTATAAGAATTGCATTTTAGCACTAATTTCTGCACAAAATAAGAAGCCAAAAATCTCAGCCAAAATTGACCTGTAAATAGCTTAAATTCCATGAATTTTAACTCCTTCATGCTAACTCCGAATAAATCAAAACCACCTCCACTGTGTACATACACTCACAAGAATAAATGAAAAATACAAAAAAATAATTAACCCATAAAAGTGGACCAAAAACCCAAACCCTAGTTTCAGAATTCCCGGACTAAAAACCCTATATCTTCCTCATCCAGTGTCCGTTTTAATCCTACTCACTTGTAAACTAATGAACATTCAATTACCTTCAAAACAAGACCAAGTTCAAGTGAATCGGAGCTCATACGTGAAAGTTGGGTTTTGGGCCTCTTTTGTACATTGTGTATTTTAGCGGTTTTCGACCTGATATTTTATGTACATATTTAACCTATTAATAAAAATCCAAAAAAATAGATTAAGGTGTCTATATTTATCTTTGATTTTTTCATATTTTTTTCGGATTTTTATCTGGTTTAAAAATGACAAAAAAATAGAAACCCAAAAATCAAGGTATTCTATGTACATAGGATACCCCACAAATTCACTTTGTGCATTTGATCGATTTTGATTTTGATGTCTTCATGAAAGTTGTAGATATCATCAAGACGAGCATTTTTTGTGAAGGAACTTTTTCGATCCGAGATCATTTGCTATTTATTTTTCATTTTACAAAATCTTTATTTTTCGATTTTTCTGGTGCCGACACGTGGTAGCCCCTAGGGACGCCACATGTCAGCCTTTTTTGGGCTTATTTATTATCATTTTTTTAAAAAATTAAAATTAAAATACCCGCACGTGCGAGGCACGTGCCCCCCAGGCACGCGCCAAGCACGTGCGCTCCCTCTCCCTTTCAGCCACCACGTGGCGCGTTCGAGGCCGTTCGATCTCGGATGATCGAACGGCCTGTGGTTGTCGTCTTTCCGTGCCCCCTTCAGTAACCTCCATTGCAAACCTTGCAGCCACCGCCCTGCCGACGACTCCTCTCATCTCGCAACCTTCTCCTCCGCTTATCTCACCCTCGAAGCCCTATTTAAAAGCACTGCCGCCCTCGTTCGAACGCATCCGCCGGTTGCATTTCTAGGCCACGGAGCTCGGTGGTGACAGCCTGAGCTCCGCCTTCTTCCCGACGAAATCCGGCATCCCCCCCCTCGACGCCGCTGTAGCCCACGGTGCCTCCGTGCCTACTGCTCCTGCTCCGCCTTGGTGTCGAGCCAACAATGACCATCTCCTTCAGCAAACTCCACCCTCGATCTCCTCCGCTGGCCATCGCTCCATCGCCTACGTCTTCGAGGTACTCCAACAACGACCGCCTACACCTCCGCCTCTCCTCCGAGTTGCTCCATCAACTCCGATGACTACTAACGCTTCTGCAACTCCGACCACCAGCCACCGCTTCATCGAACTTCACCGACCTACGTCGCTGCTTGAGCCATCTTCTCCGACTACGATTTCGGCCTCCATCGACTGCCGACAACTCGACCGCGCCACCTTCATCTTCGACTCCTCCGCAACCAAGGCTACAGGAACCTCCAATGCCAGAAGCCCCTCGCCGGACCTCCACCACTCTCCGCCAACGCAGGCCGGGCACGAACCCCCTCTGCACGCGCTCGGCACGTGCCCGGGGGGGGGGGACTTCATCAACCCACAGGTCATGTGCCCATCACGTGACCTCGTGGTCAAATTGCACGAGCCCACTGGAGATCCCTCTATTTTCAACTAAGTCCAGCCAGTCCAAGGGCACGTGCGCAGCACGTGCCTCCTTGGAAAATTTCAAGATTGCACCCCTCTCTTTATCAGTAATCATACTTAGGTCCCTCCTCTGTAGTTTTACTTTATTTATTGTTATTGCATTTGTACCCTTGTGTTCCCCTAGTAATTTTGGACCTCTACAAAACATTATTTAACTATCTAAAAATAACATGATGTTCTTCCATTAATTATCTACTGTTTAACATATTGTAGACATTTTTGTGAGTAGTGGTTACTTAATAATTAATTATTTTGTGGAAAATTGCAAACTTTGCCCATTTTATGCTCTTAAATTTGCTATTGATTAACGTTGCTCTAAAAATTCCCAAAAAATTGCATATTGTAGAATTAATTGTGCTTGACATTATGCCCAAAAAGATTTGCATTTGCATGCATATTTTGCCCTGTAAAAATCATTTTGCATATTTTAGTATTTGATTTTTAATAGGTATTAAATCTCGCACTTTCGAGGTTTAGGATTTTTCTGAGAGCCATCACCTAGTGATAGATCTTAGATAATTTTATTCCCTAAAAATAAGTAGATTTAATATTTATTAAAATTAAATATTGAAATTCATTTTGTTTGCATTTAAAAATTCATAAAGAATTCATATTGCATCCAAAAATTCCAAAAAAAATTATAGTGCATTCATTTCATCATATTTTGCATTGTGGCCAAGTTTTATATTTTTCGGACATCGTTTGAACGTATGTGACATTTTAGTCCCTAAAATAGGCTGAAATTGCATTTTACATCCTTTATTGCATTAAAAATTACAAAAAAAACCGCCTCGAAACCCGCACATGAATTTTGATAGACATAATTCTAGGTTGTTCCTTTGCCTCCTTATGTTCGACCTTGGGACTTGCCCAAGTAAAATAAACATAAAATCACATTGATTAAAATTGACAAATATTTTGTGTGGTTATTTTCTCGACCGATTCCGATTGCCGCCTACAACGAACGACAAATCATTCATCATTTTTACACATCACAAATAAACAAAAACATCTTTTTAAACGTGTGAATTTCAAACTCGTCAGATTGCACCGTTGCCGGGGAGGCAAACGACTTTGTTTTGAAATTTCTTGTTCGATTTTCCGCGTTCGGGTAGTCCGACCCCCAAATTTTTCATTGTAAATCTCATTTTTTCGTGCATTTATTTATTTTCAGCATTTATTTCTTTTATTTTATTTTTTTATTTTTTGAGTCACTCTCTTACATTCTGTCTCTTATTTTTCTTGCAAGGTACCTGATGTACGTGGAGCGGTTTTTCAAGAACCGAAGCATCTTCAACGAAATCCGAAAAGCTGCAATTAATTTAAGAACGAGTCGAGTCGTGAGAGAGCATAGAGTCTAGGTTTTTTATTTCTGTAATTTTAGTTCAGTAATTAATTGCTCATTTACAGCGGTGTCCGTTTGGACTCTCGCGTGTAAAAAGACTCTGAACTTTTCTGTTGTGTGTTGTGGCCTGTTTCACTCTCCGGTGCGGGTGGGGCTCGACTTGAATGGCGATTAGGATAGACCTGCAGATACGGCTCTCAGAGCATTTTATATTTTTTTGATTGTGCTCGTAGGAATTAAGCCACACTTCACTCTTAATTGAGACACACATAGATCATTTAACTTAGCCAAATTCAACTCAATTCTTCCCCGCTAATAGAACTTTCTATTTAGGTGCGGTTTTTCATCAGATTGCATTCATTTAGAATAATTTTTTAATTCTGTATCGCATCTCACATGAAGATTGCAAGGATTCACTGTAAGTCTTCTAACTGAGCATACATCATTGTTTTCATGTGCATCGGCTTTTCCCGAACTCCTCTCTCTTGTTTTGTGACATAAATTTAAAAGGAAATTGGGACTGGACAACAGACGTGTATTTGTGCTCATTTAATTCTTCAGTGATCACCTAATTAAAATTGGGACTGCTAAATATAGCCGACTTCAAATAACCCATAAAATCAAGAATTTTTGTGAGAGAGCAACCCCGACCTTGGATGTTTTTATTTTTTTCTGAGTGAGCGAGAGACAACATTTAAGGCTAGAGCCCAAACTTAGATTTTCATATTGACTACTGATTCTACCAAAAATGATTAGCTACTTCTCAGTGAGGATCTACGGGTAGCCGATAAACGGTCCAGATTTCCTTAGCAGAGTGGGTGGTTTAGAGGACACTGCAAAAGGCTCCGTCCTCAAGTAACACGGGTAGTCATTCAACGGTCCGTACTTACACCCATACTGGCTGAAAGTAGATGCAAATAGTTGTAAGAATTCGGGCCAGTCATTACGAAAATTTCGGCACCTAACAACTCGCTAAATTTTTGTCAAGATTGATTTATCACAACCTAAAATTGAAAAGATAATAGCCGAACTCTTACGGCTTCATTGTGTGTGTTGGTGAACCCGGGGTTTGATTTGTATTTGTATTGATGTGCGTGAACCGATTTCAAAGATCAACAGTCGCACATTTGATAAAATTTCTTTTGACTATCCCGTGCAATCATCTCTCTTCTTTTCTTGATTTAAACCTCATCATGGAACTCTTGTATAATAACTCTTGCAGACCCAACCCCTCATTCCTTTCAGCTCTTTCAAAAATGGCCAAACGTTTATCCGAGAATCCATCAGAGCTATACTATGAAAATGAATTTGTATCGGTTAGACCCAAAACACCTCCTCCTACTTCCACAAGAGACTCTCAACCATCAATAGATCCATCTCTCTCTACATATCCGATCTACTCTCTGAATGATAACCCTTTGTACTCGGATCATATAAACCCACAACTGATTGAGGTCTCCACTTCTTCATACGTCAATCCACTCTATGCCGATCATATGATTCATCCTTCATATTCCATAAATGTCAATCCATCATTCATGGGAGATGATAATCACATGATCGAATTGAACACTTCTTCACCTCTTCCATCGACCTTACCCTGGAACACCAATAAACAATCATCATCTTGAATTGTCCATGACAACCCCCTCTTCAGACCTGATACTTATATAGAGGATTGGACTGACCACATAGAAACACATCAACCCTGTATACTGACTCCACAATAAAAAAGGTCCGACCACTCATAAACAAAGGATTGAACTCTACTCGGGCCAACTTCGCATACCTAGACCATATGAGCAGCCTCCTTCCATGATTATTGAGGAGATATTTTCAGAAAATGATGATCATATATCAGATATTTCAAGAGACTCCTCTCCTAGAACATATAGAAAAATGGAAGAGGAAACTCAATTACAAAAACACACCCTAACTGCTCCCATGATTGGTCATGAAAAGATTTTGGAGGATATTTTGAGGATGAATAAGAAATTTGATTTAATGGAGGACATATTTCGAGAATTTGCCGATCAATTAATTTCAATCTCCGGTAGCTCGGATATAAAAATGAATGAGGAAATGATTGGATCTAAAATTGAAAATTTTGAGGATATTCAGGAATCTGGGGACGGTTCCGATAGTGCCACTTTTGCATATTATTCCCCTAGAAATGACTATGCCTCTGACTCCTACTCTGAACATCAGAACCCCTGCTCATATGAGGAGTACACCACATCACCACACCACACAGAAAATACCAAAAAATTGGAATATTCAAAAATCACAAAAAAATCGAAAATCTTGAAAAATTCATAAAAATTGAAACTGAAGAAGATCTGAAGAATTTGGATCCTGTTGTACGGGAAGCACTGGAAAAGAAACTAATTTTTGAACTTCCCTTTCTCCAGGCCATTCCCCCGACCTTAAAGAATTTGTAATGAAAAAATTAATGATCAAAAAGTCGGGAAGGATTAGAACAAAGACTGAAAGACATATCTTGTCAATGGCCTCCTCCTTGGTGTTCAGGAGAAAAACCAAGAGCTGCATAGTGAAGCGGTTTCCCAGATTTGACTATGAAATCAAAGACACAATTTTCACCCATGCTCGGATTGATGACGATTCACCGATCAATATCCTCCTGACCTTTGTATTTCACGAACTCAAACTCGAACCGATCAGGAGGATACGAGATATTTTTCAATTGGCTGACCGATCAATAAAGCGACCGAGAGGAATCAGTTCTGTCATCATGAAATTTCAAGGTGCTCCGCTCAAAGCAGAATTCACGATCATTGATATTGAGCATCAAGGAGAATTCACCCAGTCTCTAATTATTCTCAGAAAGCCGTTCTTAGCATTGGCTAAGGCAATTATTGATTGTGAGACTCGAGAAATCAATTTCACATTATTGGAAGCACTTAGATCTGACCCTGTCTTTGAGGAACCACGATCTTCTGAGGCAACCCACGAAGTCCCTGACAACCACAACCATGAAACAATAGAAGAGCCCTACCCCGCTACTACACCTGAGATAGTTGTTGTTGATGAGACTATTGGTTTAGAGAATCTCCCCCTACTCCATTCCCAGCTGCTCTCATCGTGGAGAATCATATACATGAATCATATTATCCGGAGAATTATGCATGGGCACACCCTGGGTCAACCTACTCTGACTATATGGATTACATCAACTCGACACAGGAATGCTCCAACATCGAATCAATTAGGAACGAACATGCAGAAACTCCCCCCAGTATTTCAATTCCTGCGGATCTCAAAATAGACAAATCCTTCTTCTATGATCCTGAAACATATGCATGGTCGCACCCTAGAGCAACCTTCTCTGAATACCTTGACCAAATCATCCCAAATCGAGAGTGCACCAATATTCAGAAAACTAAGAATAAGCACTTAGGACGAGCACTGACCAAGGAGAATTCCAATGGCTATTCATCTGGATACTCAAGTGAACCGACACCTTCACGAAGAAATAAAAAGAGAGTCACCTTTGACCTTTCGGAAGAGGAATGAGCTGATGATCCCTCATCAGGTCCGGAAAAGGTGGTCTACATGAGTGAATTCTGTTCGGCAACCCTAATGCCATATCTTTACAAGGATCCAAAATTCGATTCGCGTTGGACAACTCCCGTTCCTAACTACTATTCATCCAAAGCTAATGCTCCTGCCCTCTTCAAGTACACTGGAATTATTTCTTATGAGCTGACTGAGACCAGTGCTTTTGAGTATTCATCTGAGGACAAACCACTTGATCCTAAAAAGGAACGAATTTTGAGGAAACAATTGAAGAATAAAAAGACATGAATATCTGGAGTATGTCTACATTCAAATACTATTCCTCTGAGGATAACTCTGATGATGACTACCTTTCATTTGACTCAAATATTTCATCTACTATCCATCATGATTTTTCTGAGGATGACACTGATAATAGTTGGGAATCATATGCTTCATCTCCGACTCATTATTCTGATCTCCCACCGTAGGCTCACAAAAAGATCAGCCGAAAACCGCCTTAATCATCGGCTACCCACCCTCCCTCCCGACCACATCGGTCTCCTGGTACAGCTTCTTCCTCTACTTAGGCCAAGGCCTAAGTATAGGGGGGACCGATGCCATTTGTGCATACCATCACACTCCTTCTCCCGATCGCTCCACTTCCGCCCTTCTTCTATACTTAAGCTGACCAAAGCCTAAGTATAGGGGGAACCGATGCCCATCTGTATATACTCTCCTCATTCACATATCCCGACCGCCTCATTTTTTCGTTCTTCTTCTATACTTAGACTGTTCACAACCTAAGTATAGGAGGGCATTCCGATCCATCTTTTTCTTTTCCTTTTTCACTCTCTTACGCTTAGCCCGAGCTTTGTCTTCTTTACGCTTCTTGTACTCTGAGGACACAACACTCGCTAAGTATAGGGGGGTCTGATATATACTTTGTATATATTTTACCCATATCTCGTGCTTATGCGTAAGTCTATCTGTATTTATGGGATGGGTTATTAACTTATAAAAAACAAAAAAAAACAACAAAACAAAAAATGAGTTTTGCTACTAACACTGACTATGCCCAAAATTTTTTAAAAAATGGCTTCTTATCCATTTTTGCATAAAAAATTCCCTTGCATAAAATTTCAAAAAAAAAAAACGAATCAAAAAATTCACAAAAAATGGTGTCTGCATTTCACACACCTGCACTTCATCCAGCATTTCATTCATTTGCATCTGTGAAAAGTCAGTGGGTTCTGAACCGAGTTATGAGTGAAACCGAGAGTGGTCTGGACTTGTCCTTAATCCACCTAATTTTCAAAGGAACTTCACCGAGAAATAGGATTTTAGAAGCTTCAGGTCTTTGACTTAATTCTTTGAGTTCCACATGACAATGAGCAGCGTTTGACTCTTAGTGTCTAACCTGGTCTCTTCATTCTGGGTACAACTCTGGAATAGGGAGTTAATTTGTACTCTCGCACTATGCACTTAGCTGAACTCAGACGGGATGTTGGAAGACTGTGTGAGTTTCTTTTCTGGTAGCGTGGAAATCTAAAGACCGGAGTACGAGTTGAAATAAAGCTTCGGAAAAGGGATGGATGGCTGGGCACAATTTTTTCTAAGACCCCAAAAAATGTACGGAAACAAAAAAATTCTATATCCGTAGGGGCACAACAAGATCCAAGCAGAAACACCAAAAATTCCAAATAAAATAAGCCACTACCAAATAAATATCTGACCAAAAAGGTCCAAGCTTCAAGAAACCTGCAGATCTACTTGGCTACCCTAGCCATCTTCACAAGGAGAGGTGACTACACTGGCCACCCTCCAGTTCTTTTCCCCTTCTTCTATCTTCTCCCTCAATTTGATTGTGAACACAACGCGACAGACCTTAGAAGGAAATACCTGACTCCCCGAGGACGAGTTACTGGAGAGGAGAGGAGCATGGTAGTCCGGTATTCTGGATGGGAAGAGCTAAAACCTTTCACACACATGAGTCGGTTGTTCAATGTTCATAGGGTATACTTTGGGACGAGGATTGATTTAAGATGACTTCTGAGCCGAAACTGTAGCAATGATGTGTAGAACTTGAGGTCTGTTTATTTTAAAATTCTAAGTCTCATAGAAGTTCTGCTAAACTATTAATCCAAAGGTCAAGTCTAGTTTCATTTTCACCTTCAGCTCATGGTCTTGGTATGAAACCCAATCTCATTTCACCTCATGGCATTTCTTTTTGATGCTTAGGGACGAGCATGGTTTAAGTATAGGGAGATGATGAATCTCGGATTTATCACTCTAAATCTCATTTATTAAGATCAGATCCCTCAAAATCATCAGCACTTCTGCATCTATTCTGCATAATTAGCATTCATGCATGTTTTAATAAGAATTTCCTTTTAGCGCTAAATTCTGCACAAAATAAGAAGCCAAAAATCTCAGCCAAAATTGACCTGTAAATAGCCTAACTTCCTTGATTTTTAACTCCTTCATGCTAAATCTGTATAAACCAAAAAAACCTCCATTGTGTAAATATCACTCACAAGAATAAATGAAAAATACAAAAAAATAATTAACCCAAATAAGTTGACCAAAATCCAAACCCTAGTTTCAGGATTCCCAGACTAAAATCATATCTTCCTCATCCAGTGTCTGTTTTAATCCTACTCACTTTTGAACTAATGAACATTCAATTACCTTCAAAACACCAAGTTCAAGTGAATCAGAGCTCATATGTGAAAGTTGGGTTTTGGGCCACTTTTGTACATTGTGTATTTTAGCGGTTTTCGACCTGATATTTATGTACATATTTAACCTATTAATAAAAATCTAAAAAAATTAGATTAAGTGTCTTTATTTATCTTTGATTTTTCCATATTTTTTTTCGGATTCTTATCTCGTTTAAAAATGACAAAAAAAAGAAAATCTAAAAATCAAGGTATTCTATGTACATGGGATACCCTAAAAAATCACTTTGTATATTTGATCAATTTTAATTTTTATGTCTTCATGAAAGTTGTAGATCTCATCGAGACGAGCATTGTTCGTGAAGGAACTTTTTTGATCCGAGATCATTTTCTATTTATTTTGCATTTTACAAAATCTTTATTTTCGATTTCTCTGGTGCCGATACGTGGCGCCCCTGGGGCCGCCACGTGTCAGCCTTTTTTGGGCTTATTTATTTTAGTTTTTAAAAAAAAATAAAATTAAAATACCCGCACATGGGAGGCACGTGCCAAGCACGTGCGCTCCCTCTCCCTTTCAGCCACCACGTGGCGCGTTCGAGTCGTCGTCTTTCCGCGCCCCCTTCCGTAACCTCCGCCGCAAACCTTGCAACCGCCGCCTTGTCAATGACTCCGCTCATCTCGCAACCTTCTCCTCTGCATATCCCTCCCTCGCAACCCTATTTAAAAGCATTGCCACCCTCGTTCCAACGCATCCGCCGGTTGCATTTCTTGACACGGAGCTCGATGGTGACAGCCCGAGCTTCACCTTCTTCCCAACGAGATCCGGCGTCCCCCCCCCCCCCCCCGACGCCACTGTAGCCCACGGTGCCTCCGTGCCTACTGCTCCTGCTCCGCCTTGGTGTCGACCATCTCCTTCAGCAAACTCCACCTTCGATCTCCTCCGTTGGCCATCGCTCCATCGCCTACATCTTCGAGCTACTCCAACAATGACCGCCTACGCCTCCACCTCTCCTCCGAGTCGCTCCATCAACTCCGATGACCACTAACGCTTCTGCAACTCCGACCATCAGCCACCGCTTCATCGAACTTCACCGACCTACGTCGCCGCTCGAGCCATCTTCTCTGACTACGATTTCCACCTCCGTCGACCGCCGTCAACTCCGCCACGCCACCTTCATCTTCGACTCCTCTGCAGCCAAGGCTACAGGAACCTCCAACACCAGAAGCCCCTCGCCGGACCTCCACCACTCTCCGCCAACGTAGGTCGGGCATGAAGCCCGAGGCCCCCCTCCGCACGCACTCGGCACGTGCCCGGGGGGGGGGGGGACTTCATCAACCCACAGGCCGCGTGCCCAGCACGTGACCTCGTAGTCAAATTGCACGAGCCCCCTAGAGATCCTTCTATTTACAATCAAGTCCAGCCAGTTCTAGGGCACATGCGCAACACGTGCCTTGGAAAATTTGCAGATTGCACCCCTCTCTTTATCGGTAATCATACTTAGGTCCCTCCTCTGCAATTTTATTTTATTTATTGTTATTGCATCTGTACCCCTATGTTCCCCTAGTAATTTTGGACCTCTACATTACTTTACTTAATTATCTAAAAATAGCATGATGTTCTTCCATTAATTCTCTACTGTTTGACATATTGTGGACATTTTTGTGAGTAGTGATTAATTAATAATTAATTATTTTGTGGAAAATTGCAAACTGTGCCCATTTTATGCTCTTAAATTTGCTATTGATTAACTGTTGCTCTAAAAATCCCCAAACAAATCGCATATTGTAGAATTAATTATGCTTGACATTGCGCCCAAAAAGATATCATTTGCATGCATATTTTGCTCTGTAAAAATAATTTTGCATATTTTAGTATTTGATTTTTAATAGGTACTAAATCTCACACTTTCGAGGTTTAGGATTTTTCTGAGAGCCTTCACCTAGTGATAGATCTTAGATAATTTTATTCCCTAAAAATAAGTAGATTTAATATTTATTATAATTAAATATTGAAATTCATTTTGTTTGCATTTAAAAATTCATAAAGAATTCATATTGCATCCCAAACTTCCAAAAAAATTACAGTGCATTAATTTCATCAAATTTTGCATCGTGGTCAAGTTTTATATTTTTCAGACATCATTTGAACGTATGTGACATCTTAGTCCCTAAAATAGGTCGAATTTGCATTTTGCATCCTTTATTGCATTAAAAATTACAAAAAAACCGCCTCGAAAACCACATATGAATTTTGATAGACATAATTATAGGTTGTTCCTTTGCCTCCTTGTGTTTGACCTTGGGACTTGCCTAAGTAAAATAAACATAAAACCGCATTGATTAAAATTGACAAATATTTTGTGTGGTTATTTTCTCGACTGATTCCAATTACTGCCTACAAAGAATGACAAATCATTCATCATTTTTACACATCACAAATAAACAAAAACATCTTTTTACATGCGCGAATTTCGGACCCGTCAGCAGTGGCCATGGTCAAAATGCATCGCTCAGATCTGTACCTTTGTTTTCTCTTCTTGGGCGTGTGTGTAGATAATTGGGTCATGGCTTCATGAAGTTGGTCCTCAATAATCTCATGAATAGTTGCCACCTCTTCTGATTTAGTCAACATTTTTTAAGTTTTTGGATCTCCAACATACAAAGGAGAAGATCAGAATCATCATCTACACAAGGATGACTAAGAGTAGTCTGTACAGTGTCATCCATCCGGTCGAAGGTGGGAAATGTAGTGTATGTATGTGGGTAAAGTATCTGATATGGGTGCCCTCTCCGTACAAAATGACTCGGCTATGTGTCTCTCTGACACTTTTTGTGTTTTTTGGTTTTTCTCATTTTTTTGTATTTTGGGCGATTTCAAGATCTCATAGGTGTACTCAAGTGAATCCATGAAATCGGGTGGTGAAGAGGCAGTGTGACTTATTTAGTCTAGTGAGGTCATCAATCCTCTGATTCATTTTCTCCATCAACCGAGTCATGTACTCAAGAGTGGTCTTCATGAGAGGTGACTCCAACAACACGTGTGAGTGAGGTGGTGGGAAATGAAAGGGTGGTTATGATGGGTAAAAATCAAAATATGATGCATGAAATAGTGGATTAGACAGGTATGTACAAAAAGAAGAATCATGAGCAAAGTCCTCCTTGTAGAATGGAGGTGGACCGAATGGAGGGATCCACAAAGTCGGGATAAAAATCACTCCAGTCAGCCATCTCTGAAACAAAATAAAAGACTCGGGAGAGCACGATGGTCAAGTCAAGATATGCAAGAATAAGCGTAAATTTGCAGAGAAGATCAAGTATGCACGCAAACAAACATTAATATAAACAAACAAAAACCCCTAAATTCAATAATCAACTCAGTGATGACCGTGAAAGTTCGATATTTTTGTCTTTTCAATTTTAGAGTTTGGTGAATTTCACAAAGTTGTACAAATACGTAGGTAGGACTGAGATTGGGCACTAATCCTTGGTGTGTGCGTGGCAAATAAAATGTGAATACAATGAGGGGGTTACTCTCCCCAAGACAAGGATTTTTTCTTTTTGTTTCTCGGATCGAGTAAACTTAACAATCCCAATTTTATTAGTTATCACTTTTTTTTGGATTTTTAATAAAAATCCACGAACCTAACAAGGAGTCATTTTTTTAGAATCCTAGGTGGTGAAAATAAGAGGGAGAGAGTCGGAAAAGCAATGCGAGGGGAAAACAATGATGAATGCCAAGTAGAAGTGCTTACCCTGCCTCCAGCTCTCATCGTGGAATGATGCTTAGTAGAATTGAAACATACACTATATGCAATGTAATCAATGAAATCACCCTAGAATAGAAATTGCTATTAGCATGAAGCATCAAATGCTAATTATCTATATACTAAATCTAAGGTCCAATCTTTGAGACAGCCTCAGTACCCACGGCAATAGGCCCTGCAAGCGTTGTATGGTGCCTCTCTCGGTGCATGGTCTCAGGTCTAAATAATTAACAATTCAATTTGATTAAGTCCAAAGTGAACTATAGGTGCATGCAAGTCAATTAGGTCTTTGGAAATATTCTATCGAACAAGCAATTCATAGAGCTACGATTCAATCAGACAAAACTAATAAAAAAGAAAATAATGAAAAAGAAAAGAAGTGAAAACATGAGAAAAACAACGAGCCCCCCTAGTGAACAATCACCCGGGCATTGGACGTCGTGAAGTGGCAGTGTCCTGGAGAGTCCAATTGTTACATATATATATCTCTCTCTCACTTAATTACAAAAAAAAATAAAAAATGGACTACCCTTCAAAATTCCTCCAAGTCTTCTTTTGTCGATCTCTCCCACTGGCTCATCCTGAAAGCCGAATCCTCTTCACGTGGGTGCGTAGGTGCTTCTAAGAGCACCTCCCTCGATCCGTTGTCCCTCGCTACAAAATAAAATAGAGGAAGAGGTCAGAACAGTTCAAAAATAATATCAAATATAAGTGAAAAATATAGAAAAGTGGAACACAAAAAAAACAATCTATACAACGTTGATCCCTAGCAACGGCACCATTTTTTGAAGAGGATTGTTCATGGGTCAGATGTGTCCTCAAAAGGCGAAGACAAAGTCGATGTGGCGTCTCACAAGAAACCCTACTTCAAGCAACAATTAACCCACAATATATATAGCAATGAGAAACAAAGTAAATGTTGAGTTAAAATCTATTAGGGATATTTACACTCACAACCCTGAGTAATTTCTTAATTACCCCAGAAACCCTCTATAATCATGAATTACACCAAGGACCCTGAATTTTATTTCTCTTACACTCATAACCCCTTGTTAACTTCCCCTCAATTTTCTGTTAACTATGACGATATCCATAAGGTATTTTGCATATTACACTCTTTAAGTTCCCCTTCATTTACGAATGGCACCTCTCCTTCCTCCCCAAACCTCCTCTGGCCATGAAACTCCCTGCCACCCACCACACATCTACCCCCCACCGACGTCCTCCCACCAAAAGCCCGACCCACCCGGTTACCCCCCCCCCCCAGCCAACCTCAATCTCCTCCCTCATGCCAACATTGTCCCAGCCCCACCAGGCAACCCCCATCCCATCATCGAAGCCCGACCCCATTGGAAGATCGACCACTGTCGAAGCCCCTCCCCCAGCCTCCACCAACCGTACAAAGCCCCCGGTGGAAGCATGAACACAACCCCTCTCGAAGGCTCGCATGCCCTCACCGCCACTGCCTGCAAGCACCCCCTAGTGCCTGCACCACGGTGGAAGCGCGATCATCACAATCCCTTGCCATTGAAGCACCCCTATTGAAGCTTGACCCTCTCCCTCGCCTACAAGCCCCTCTCGAAGCCTCCCTCTCGACGCTTGCAAGCCCCTCTCGAGGCCTCCCCCACCTCTTGTAAGCCCCCACCCCCAATATCGCCGCCTTGCATGTAAGCCCCTCTTGAAGCCTACTCCACATCCTGCAATCCCCCATTCTCGGTGTCTCGCCTGTAAGCCGCTATCCATGATGTCTTCGTATGCACCCCCCCTCGCCTGCAAGAAAATCCTTTTTCTTTTCCTTTTTTTTTACTTTTGGTTAATTCTAGCCGTCAGATCGTGGAATGGTTAGATTAACTCACTCATATGGTTGAGTTAATAAACTAAATCAACGGAATATTATTGGTGTAAAATGGAGCATTTATTCAGGGTCATGGGTGTAATTCGTGATTATAGAGGGTTTCTGGGGTAATTATGGAATTACTCAGGTTTATGGCTGTAAATATCCCAATTTATTATAACTCTACAAAATGTGTGTATAGGTACAAGTATGTGTAGAGTGTCTATCATAAGAAGAAAACGTGATAAACTGGGAAATGAGATCCAAAAATTGTCCTTTCTCTTGTCTTTTATTGTCTTTTTGTGTGGGTTTTTAGTTTTATATTTTTTATTGTTTTAGATTTTATATTTTTTAGTTATTTTTAATTATATATGTTTTTTATTTTATATTTTCTAATTTCCAATTTCTTTTTCAATTTAATAAAAGTATTTGAATATATATAACTATATAGAAAATATAGTGTAATATTATTATAAATACAATTAAAAATAACTAAAATTTAGAGAATAAATTGTTTTTGTATTTTTATATTTTTATAATATTTTTTTTATTTTTCAAGCATTTTCTAATTTTTAGGTATTTTTAAAGTGAAAAATATCCCAAAATAGGAATTAAATAAATAGATCAACTTGATTTGGGGTTAAAATTAGCAAAAAATGTAAAACATTATCCAAATCAATTTTAATATGTAGATAATAATATAAAGAAAAATTAGAGATAGAAATAAATATTATTGGAACTTTTGGGGATTTTTTATATTTTATAAAGGATTTTGGTTCTGTATAAGTTTTAGTTTCTATTTTATGGATTTTTGGTTTGGAGTTGTTAATTTTTTGGAATTTTTAAAAAAAGTTATATTTTTTGTAGTTTTTTTTCAAAATAGGGATAAAATATGCTATTTTCATTTTTAATAATTACGAAAAATTGTTGAAATGCAAAACTAAAAAAAGAACATGAAAGAGTATGTTAGGAAACTCCTAATCCTAATATTTCATAATTTTTGGATCACCTAAGGTATTTTTAATAAATAGAAAATAAGAACAAAAATAAAGACCTAGTAAGGGTATATTTGCAATTAAAAATAACGGCATGATCTACAATGAAAAATATCCTTAAAGTTACAACAAATATTTAAACTTTAAGTATTAAATGTAAATACAAAAAGACACAAAGATGTTTCTACAAAATCACCTCCTTAGGTGGGACGACACATGAGGTGACATGGCCTGGACACAAATGTAAATAAGAAAGTGTGAGGGGTTCCTTGCAAATATTATAGACAAATTTAAAAAACTTAGGTATTTTACAAGACTAAAGAAAATTAAACAAAAATTAGAGGGGAAGATGTGCAAATTACCCCCGCCAAGCTCCTGATTGAGAGACCCTGGATGGATGACTTGGACACATGGCACGCTCATAGCGCATGATACTCCTTCACCGCGGGTAGTGTAGATTAGATCTTTGGACAAAGATCTACGGTCATGGCTCGCTCTAATCCCACGATGGTTACTTGATCTGGGCGGAGGCTCTTGATCCGACAGTTGGCAAGGATTGATGAAGAATGCCTGAAGAACTCATCATGGGTGAGATTCAATCAAGTGTGGAGTGCATTTCCGACCTCTTGGAGCTCTAGCGACAGTCTCTAAATGCTATTGCTACATTCGCACATCATCATGATGATCCAAAGTTGTTCAAGGACTATTGATTGGTCTCTAGAACTCAAAACATCCTCTACAGAATCAGGAACTCTTTCCTGAAGCAATTGTGGCTCAAACTCCCCCTTCAAGACCTTCAAAGAGGATATACACAATGGCAAAGCACAAGAGAAGGTCTCGACCTTTATTTTGTGGAGATTGGGGGAGATATGGTGGAGGAGCGAAGAAGTCTGGTGAAGGTAGCGGTGATGGCTGACCTCGATTCCTCGATTCAAAGCGAGTCAAGGTTGGCCAAGTGATCTCGAAGGGGAAGAAATGACAGGGAAAATAAGCGGTGGCAAAAGGCATGTCGAACGGTTGAGTATGGTGATACGGAGGTCACCGAAGCTCTAGCACTCCAGAATGGTTAAGATCCTAAACTAGGCTAATGCAATAATTAAAAGACGAAATAAAATGCATAAAACTAAACCTAAGAGCTGACATAACTAAAAAGTAAAGAAAAACGAACCTCAAGTGGTCAAAGGCCATGAGATGGTCCTCGACAATGGCGGACCGTCGGAGATGGTGGGAACCTCCTCCTCTTCTCTCCTCCATGCACCAAAAGCATTGCGAGTGAGCTGTCACGTCGCTCAAGCCCTAGAGCATCAATGGGGGCCAGAAATGAAGTGGAAAGGGAACCAATTTGAAGATGGAGGAGGAGCTCGGCTATATACAGGCTGAAGGATGGGTGGTGTTCAAGGAAGGATTGCAAGCGAAAGAAGAAGGAATGGTCATGGAGATACGATTGGCATGAATCATGGAAGAACAATGAGGACATCTCATGAAGAGAGTACAAGGCCTCGACCCTTGTATCATGAGGAAAAAATATCAAGAAGAGAGGTGAGTAGCTACTTCTGACAGGTCTATGATTAAGTTAGAAGAGTTGACCCAAGTCAACTGTCGGAGCCCTCCTTTTGGTCCAGAAGGGCCACTAGAATATAAAACTGGCTGGAAATATACAAATAAATAAAAATAAAATATTAAAGTAATTAAATAAATATAAGTTTGAAAATATTTTTTTATTATTATATGTAATATTTTATTATGATTTTTATTTATTTCTACGAGTTTGTTTATTACAAGTTACTTTTTTCAAGTACATTTATAGATATATTTCCCTATATATTAGGTTCTTTTTGTATTTTTATTTTATCATTTTATACACATAATTTATATATTTATAACTTATTTAAATTCACATAAACATATTTTTATTATACTTTCTGATGTATTTTGTACACTTAAATAAACATGTATACTTAATTTATTAGTATAAATATAGTATATTCATCTATGTATATTTTATACTATTTTACTATTTTATTTATGGCTTTACTATATTCTAAATATGTACATACATTATAAATAATATTTACCAAATTATAAAAATATAAAGTAATGAAAAATATAAAGAATGATGAAAATGAATATTTTATTTAAGCATATAGTATAATAGGGCTCGAAGACCTAACTTGTGTCTCTTAGCTCCAAATTAAGTGAAACCATCTTCGTTAAATAGCTAATAAAAAGTTGTATACAATTAAAGTGATTTTGGTACATTTTAAGTCCATATGGAGAAGATATGGGTCTGGGAAGTTTGGATTTGAGAATTTTATTCTAAGTATAAAATGTATAATTTGTCTTATTTTTGTGTAAAGTAAATTTTGTATTTTTATCTACAACATTCATATATAAACATTCTTCATTTGAGGTATAAATAATAAAGAATAAAATTGGTCACAAATATGAATTATTGAAGAATGCAAATTAGGGTCTTTATTATGTTTTTGACCCTTATCTCCCCCTACTTTATTCCTTGTCGACCCAATCATCAAGATGTCTAAGTTTAAGGGTTTAGGGTCATAAAATACCTTGAGCATTTTATTTCTATTTCTTTTCTTTATTCTTTATTTTGGCTTTAAACCATGTATATTATACAATATTTATACAACAAATCATAAATGTTAATTTATACAAAATAAAGATATTTACATGCATTTAGCTAGGGTTTAAAGGCCAAAATGAAAGAATAAAAGTGATGAAATGGAGATTCATCAGTGACATGTCATATATGCTTAAAATCAATTTTAAATTTCAACAATGCGAAAAACAACGAGTTCCCGTGCATCCTAGTATCCAAAGACATGTTCCCTATGGTTTGGATCATATCCAAAACCATAAAGAATGGCTCGGATACTATTTAAAGGCAATGTACTAGCATCACGCATCATGGAAACATGGAGATCGGATCAAATCCGATCTCTAGTTCAACAAGTCGTACTAGTTGACATGGCAACGGAAAAACAAAAAAAATTAAGATGAAAACACATGGCAAAAGAACCTTTCCCATGTTGTTTCATCAATACAACAGGAGTTTATGCTTACCTCTTGAAGAGTGGTTGTGATCCACAAAGATTCTAAAGGAAGAAGCCTCCTGACTCAAGTCCTATCTGACGAGAGTGCATTGCGAGTAAGATGACGAGTCATAAATTTATTGTTGGACGTGCAAGCCCACGACAAGCCATTATGCAATAAATGTTATTGCTAATATCATTCCCTTGTATTAAATGAAGAATAAATAATTTGCATAATAGGTCTCTTAGTACAATTAGGGTTATGTACCATGGCCATCTTAATGATAATACAACTATTGATTCAATTTTTGAATCATAGAGGTTGGTGCTTGGATGAATATCAAAAGAGTTAGATTGAGGACTCATCAAGTACCGTTAAATGATTATTAAGAGATGATCTCCAACCTGAGAAGGAGATGGCAATCCTTTCTCTAAATGTTGATGCCTAACCGACCTCTTGATGTAGTACCTCTACATAGGAGTAGAGATTCGGAGGTGTTAGATAAGTTAGGTCAAAGAGTTGACTTAACGAGATCGAGATAACCAAAGACTTATGTCGTATGCTGTCACGATATAGGCATGCATCCTCTAACCGAAGACAAATGTGTTACTATATGTCTGAGTATGTACATTTGGCAGACCAATAGATTGAATACCTAACCAAGGTCTATACACTGGCGTGCTAGTGTGCATGCAAGGGCATACGATTAATACAATCTCTCAAAGCGATCATACAGGTTCATTACTGAACCGGTAGACATGAGCTCACTCATGAGATATTGGGAAGAATCAAACTTCGTGCACAATCATCTCTCTTTGGACGCTTGACTGAATTTATAGGTTTGATATATGCTTTTGGAAAGTATATGATCTACACCTGGGTATGATATATACTTTTGGAAAGTATATGATCGATAACAACTCTCAATAGTCAAAAGAGAAACTTAATGATAAAACCCTGAAGAAGACACTCTAAAAGATATTTAAAACTTCGGGTCTAATATGGGTGTTCCACTGTGCATGATGTACAGATATTAGGAATACGTGAGGGTGATGTAATTATAAACGATTATATAACCATGACACTTCCAAGTGATGAAACAAGTCTAGATTTTAGTGACTCCTATCAATAGAGAAGTGATCTAATCTTGGTCTATGTGTTGGACCTTGATCTGAATGTGATTCAGATGTAATGAGAAGATTAGATCTACGGCTTGGATTTAATCAAACATCTATGGGACATCAGCAAGATCTAGATTTGAGATGTGATCTCAATATCCAAGTCACTATACGTGGAACAATACAATCGCCATGTCCTTATCTCCAAGTATCCGAAGAGAAAGCGCATTATCCTTGAAGGAGTTCATGGATAATTTCATTGTTGAGATATGTATCCGAGCATTAAGAAAATTGATAATTAAATGTGATTTAATTATCATGAACAATATGAATTTGATTCATATTATAAGGAGAGTTATCATAGAAAATTAAATGTGATTTAATTATTAAAGATGTGAATAATGTGAATGTAATTCATATTATTTGGGCACATGAGAATAGAGATCCAAGATAATTAAGTGTGATTTAATTATCATGGATATGAATAATGTGAATAACACTATCCAACTTATTCATATATATTATAAATGTGATTTATAATGTATTAAAGAGAGTATATTATGATTTATATTTGTTGATTAATTAATGATGTGAATTGGATTCGCATAGGATAATTAATTGAAAATGAAAATCACATTTTATTTTTGGTTGTGAATGTGATTCACAATTTTCCAATGGCATGATTACAATGTTCATAAAATAATTATGAATTATTTTTATTGAATAATTTACAACAAGTGTTGTTGTAAATCTTCGAGATTTCCATGGAATAATGTAATCCCATGAGATTTCATGAGATTGCCACCAACTACCATATTATGGACAGAGGCAATCTTCATTCCATAATCTCCATGCTTGATTGATTTATCTTGGGATTGAATTATATTGATTTTTCAATATATATTTAATCTTAATTAAATCATTTATTGTTGTGTTTTTAGCAATAAGATCATAGCCATTAAAACAAGCACAAATCAATATGAGCCATTGAATTTGTGTTGTCCATGGATTGAGATCCGTGGATCCCAAAATATTATAAAAGGAGAGGCACCCCTTTGCTCTTCTTTACACACACACAAGTTGTAGAAAGCAACTATTACCGAGCTTCTCATTAGCTACTCATCCTCTCTCTCCCTCTCTCATTGTGGTTGTCCACCATGGAAGCCCTAGAGAGAGTCTCCATCATCGTAACGTCGTTATTCTGTTGCCAGAATGTTTGCTCGTGGATCTCGGTCTCCATCTATGGGCCTCGCTCGTGAAGAAGATGTCATATCTTGTATGACAAGATCAGGAGATTCGTCACTTGGATCATCAACATGGATTGCTAGGAGCACATGTTTTATCAACGCGCTCGCAAGCGTATCCTCTGACAGGTCGGACTTTAGACAGGAGGTCTCTTTGTTTAGAGACTCGATCACAACCATGCTTCAAGAGGTAACGTAATACTTGTTTGTGGTTTAGATGAAATGAGCCGAGAAGTGTTCTTGGGTCATGTGGTTTCAACGCATGAAAATTTTTAAATTCCCATGCATCGAGCTACTAGTACAACTAGTCGCTTCCGATCGCATACGACGCGATCCTCATGCTTTCGTGATGCGCTTCAGGATCTTACCATATCCTTAAGTCGTATCAGAGCAATAGGTCAGAGGTTTCGGATACGATCCATAAACCTAGGATGACTTGGGCTCGTTAGGGTTTGTAAAATTTTATCGCATTTCATTCACGCAGCCCTGTTTTGTGAAAATTTTCGGCTCTATTTAAATTATTTAAACACAAAATTATCCCTTGAATTATATTCCTCATTAAATATGGAAATCGTGAGATTTGAGTTTGCATGATTTGGAATCTATTTGCTCGAGTTATGATCATTTTAGTGAACATATATCCATTATTTCGGGATTTGCGAATCTTGACGTAATTAAGGAGTTAATTACGAATTTGGAATGCCTATAAATGTGTGTAAATCACTTGGATTCTGTTGTAAATCAAATTATCAAACTATGGAAATTTTTTTTGCATGATTTGGATTTAAATGATTAAGATATGCTAATTTTAGTAAGTGGGGGTAACTGCTGGAAATTACTTTCCTAGTCAAGAACCTTGTGATTTTTATTTAATCAATTACTGAAATTAATGGTAAATTTCCTGCAATAATTATGGATAAATATTTTAGAAATTTTTTTATAACTATTTCCTTAATAGACATTGACTCAGATATGATATAGATCACAACTTGGTTACATCATATACTTTCCAACAAACAAACTTGTTTGAATAGGATTGGGAATTTATTTAGAAAATTTCCTTATAATCAAAATGGTTTTGATTATTACTATATGGTATAACTTCGGTTGAAAAACTGATTATCATCTCAATTACAAAGTGATCAATTTTGTATTATCCTTTCCCGAGGCGGATATGGTGTCAAGTCGGGGAGCGTTGGGGTAGCAGGTTGTACCATGTGTGGTCTTTCCCACTCCCGTCGGTACTAACCATGACAACAGATATGGAAGGGATAATGCTGGAGAGATCATGATGTATTTTCTAATTATTAAAATTCAAAATAATATGTATTTGAGATAATACTATATTTCAAGTAACCATAAAGAATGTTTATTGGATATTAATTGGAACATTGATTTAATGTGATTAGATTGATTAGAATCCAATTAAAATCAAAACACTCTATTATGAATAGAGTTGTTATTTTCTTAGAAGAATTAATCGTAATGAATATGATCCATAATGATTAATTAGAATTTGAACATGATATGGAGGATCACATAAGTGACATCCATGGTCTCCCATCAAGACGAAGGGTTTTGTCGCCAGTGATTGTATGTAGGAGATGCCTATCCAAAGTGACAGCTCCTACACATAAGCGCATCTGGATCGGGCTCTTTGCTCCTCGAAAGAGTAAGGCTGTATGCGTAGTGGCCCTAATTTCGGGTCCTCATATTAATGGGGTGATATTGGATTGCGCATAGCGAGTTCTAATCTTGTTGACGGTTGGTTCAATTAACGACGGGTCAACATCACCTTAGGGGTGGTGGGCGAGGGTTTTAAAGACTTAATTAGGAATGCAAGTTGGACTTGCAAGGCGGAATGTGTTCTCGCTTCTTTTTATCCGAGTTACAGGTTCTCATATTATTGGGATGTAAAAAATATAAGGAAGGAGATCCCAGATCTTGTTGAGATATAATGGTAGGTATATCTCTTACATTGAAAGTGATTAAGTGAATGAACTTTCAGTGTTAACAAGGCAAGACAACTTTGATTTGAAAATTCCTAAATAAAAGTAAAATATGTACATATATATAGGATTTCTTTCAAATAGGACTTGGTCCTTCCATCCCTAAGGAAGGCCAGCCTCTCTTTTGTATAAAATAGGTCGACTTTAGTAGAATACATATACAGTTTTGTATTATAGTGTGAAGTTTTGATGTTTGTATTATAAGGCGCAGTTTTTTATGCGGCTTTGTATTTATAACGTGCACCTATAATACAAATTGTACACGTATTCTACTAAGTGTTCGTGATTTATACAAAAAAGGGTCGGCCTTCCTAAACTCAGGAAGGACTGCGTCCTATTTGAAAGGGCCCCTATATATATATTTATATTTATATATATTATGCTAATTTCTTATTTTAGATAATCCTTCATTAAACCCACTCAATACTATACTCGGTAATAGCAGTAAAATATCATGGATTGGATCCATGATCAAGATATTGTACTTGCAGTTGGACACATAATGTGTGTGGTTGTAATGTGCAACTTCTCCTCATAATAATTAGGAATGAGAATTAAACATACAATAGGACTACAAACCTAGGTTTTGTATGTCTCTATAGTCTTGACCACTCAGTACTTTGGAAGTGATATGTCGATGATGATCACAATTATCAGATTATCCTTATAAAAATCTAAGAAGATGTCCTGGCATACGCATATGCTCTTGACATTTAATCATGAATGACATGGTTCACTGCATCATGCAGAATGGTGGCTCTATAGGAGATAATGTATTCAAAATGTTTTAGTACCCACCCGAACCAAAGTCCTTAAGAGTTAAGATGGATGTAGATATGATGAGAGTCATCATTCTACTATATATACTCTAGTCATTCATGATGTTTCATAATATTCATACTGTGTGAATTGAATGAAGCCTGTATAAATGTTGAAATACTCTTGTATTGAAATCTTTTGAATTCAACATAAGAGATCCTTTGTCTTAAGCAAAGGTTGTTTATAGATGAAAGGAGTGCAGCGGAAGCATGGGTCAGACCCAAGTTAGAAGGAAATTCAAGGAGTTGTTTGTACTTCTATGCTTTAAATACATATGACGTCCAAAGAATTGGATAAATGTCAATACTGCAACAAGCCGATATATTGATAGTATGACTATCAAGTCTATCTAGGATCCTTAGAGAAGGACCCAGATAGTGCATCAAAATAATATATATCTACAATTAATCATTGAAATTGACTTCCTATCTGATAGGATCAAGGTCTAATAATTTTATCTCATTCTTCTAAATGACACTTGCAATTGGTTGCATATGTTTTAAGAGACTAGAAAATTTGATCTTAAGGTTTAATAGTCATCCATATGGATGTTGATGCAATTGTTGCAACAACCTCTATTGGATAAATAGACTTCATAATTTCAATGGGAGAGCCCTTAGTCTTAGAGAATGCCTCTATGACCTAGATATTAGAATACACTCATTATTATTTCTAAATGTTGAAAATAAACATGAATTATGGAATAAACTTATCATAAAGATTTATGATAGATATATTTCAGATAGTAATCTAACTGTTAGTGGACTCTACTAAATTAGAAAATTAATGAATGATTCATTAACATTTCTAGTACTAAAAATTAAACCTTAAATGATCAATAGGAGGACAAAGATCTCTTGACAATGATCGGACATCAAGTCTTAGACATATGTCTGTTGATGAGATCAATAGACTAGTAAGAGATGAAGCTTTCGAATGTCTGAAATTTCAAATCTTACATACTTTTGAATATTGAATTCAAAGTAAAATGTCCAATACACCCTTCTCCGAGAATGGTGTAACATGTTAAGGTATTTAAGATCTCATACATATTGATGTATGTGGATCATCTGTATTATAATAAACATTGATGATGTGTGATATCATTCGATGATTATTTGTGATATGAGATTTCTTTCCTTCACCTGAGAAAGCTTTGAAATTTCAAAGTATTCATAATTTTGGTTTAGAACAAAAATTTGAAGGAAGATGAAATGAATTTGATCTAACCTAGGTAGCTTGCACATATTAGATGAATTCAAAGAATGCCTTATGGAGATATGAATATCATTCCTGTCTCACTCCTCCTAATGCACCTTAACTCAATAGAGTTGTAGGGAGATACATTTTGATCATGTGTGACATGATATGATCAATGATGAATATTAACATAATTACCTCTTAGATTCCAAGGTATATATGTAGTAGACACTACAATATATATATATATATATATATATCCTCAATAGGGTTCCATGCAAGTAAGCCAGAATCTAGCACCAGAAAGTGCTACTTCATTAGGAAAATAAAGGATGGTATTGGATACCTACTTTATGACCTTAAGATTCATAAATGATTTCATCTATGAGGATACGATTCTTAGATGATGACTCTCTTGAGAATCAAGGTGAAAATGAAGTGAAGGAACTCATTTAATCTTGGGAAGATAATGAGACTCCTGAAATCGGAAAATAAAAGGACAATTAAAGATGAAAAACTAATACCTCTTCAAATGAGTTTGAGGATGGATTTCATGTGTCAGTTAAATCTGATAATGATCTGACTTCATATGATGAAACTTCCAAGGATCATGACATGGAAAGATGGATGTTAGCAATAAAGTCTAAAGTAGACTTCATATACAAATGTTGCAAATAGACCCTCGAGAATACACCTATAAGGGTAAAACTTATTAGGTGTAAATGGATCTTTAAGAAAAAGAGGGAACTTGATGAGAATGTACAGACATTAAAAGCATGGCTCGTATCCACAAGATACACACCGAAGAGAAGACATTGCTTGCAATGAGATTTTCTCTTCAGTGACCTTGCTTAAACTCATCGGAATATTGCTAACTATAGCTACACAACTTGACTTTGAAATTTACAATATGGAAGTCAATATTGCATTCCTCTATAAATACCTCTCTATGATTCATATGAAGTAGACCTAGGGATTCATAGTTGAGGAAAGCAAGGTGTGCAAGATGAAGAACTCCATCTATGGACTCAAATAAGATTCTTGTAGTTGGAACATCAAATTTGATGAAATTATTAATGTTATGATTTCAGATAGAATCTTGATGAACCTTGTGAAGCTTAGTAGAAGTGCCATTGTGTTCGACGTGCTAAATGTAGATAATATCCTAATAATTTAGAATGATATAAGGATAATAATAAGTGTTTTATAGACTGGTTATTCCATTCCTTGATATATGATCTTAAGGATACCTGTTCGATCTTAGTTCCGAAGTTGTTCAGAAGCAGAAAAGAGGGTATTGGGACCGTCACATTAGTGGTATACCTTGGACATATTCCATTTTCTGGAAAATTCCAAGAAAGGCTTCTTTCCCTTAAGATATGTCACTGACCTATCTAAGGGGCTAGCACCTCAAAGAGTTGAGGATGTGAATGCTAAAATATACTTTCCCTTGTGCATCAGTTATGAAAAGTCGGATGTATGCTAAATGTGTACAAAAGCCAGATGTCTTCCATGTAGTGGGAGTGTAAATTGTTACTAATCCTACTATGAAGATAAAATATTTAGTTGCAGTAATAACTATATCTTCAAAGATGATGAGACTTTTAGATAGTGATCTCAAAGTCTTACCTTCAAGAGCTCAAGAATTTATAGATAGAGATCTAAAAGGTCTAAACTGCAGATACCTTAGGAGATAGAGATCTCTAGGAATAAAGGGTATTCTGATAAGGATAATGGAAATTACATACTGGTTATAATAATTATTGAGCTCTAGTGTCAAGGACACTATATCAAACAATATTGAGTATAGGTTGCATAAGATGCAACATTCGCATTGAATGCAAGAACTTTTACTAGGAGATATGCAAGTATTGTAAAAGGACTTGGCGTAGTCTCTTGGAAACAGAGTGACTGATCAACTTACCTAGCTATTTTCCTAAATAGCCTATGATTGTCTCATGAGTGCGGGTATAAAGATTATCCCATTAATGGCTCTTTGGGCTAGTGGGAGATTGTTGGACATGCGAGCCCACGACGAGCCATTATGCAATAAATGTCATTGCTAATATCATTCCCTGATATGAAATGAAGAAAAAATAATTTTTATAATATGTCCCTTAGTACAATTAGTGTTATGTAACATGGCCATCTTAATGATCATACAACCGTTGATTCAATGATTGAATCATAGAGGCTAGTGCTAGGATGAATATCTAAAGAGTTAGATTGAGGACTCGTCAAGTACCGTCAAATGATTATTAACAGATGATCTCCAGCCTGAGAAGGAGATGGCGATCCTTTCTCTAAAGGCTGATATCTAACCGACCCCTTGATCCAGGTCCTCTGCATAGGAATAGAGATTCGGAGGTGTTAAATAGGATAGGTCAACGAGTCACATCCTCTGACCGGAGATAGATGTGTACTATATGTCTGAGTATGAAAATTTGGTAGACCAATAGGTTTATGACCTAGCAAAGGCATATACACCGATGTGTTGGTGTGCATGCAAGGGCATATGAGTAATACGATCTCTCAAAGGGATCATACAGGTCCACTACTGAACTGGAAGACATGAGCTCACTCATGAGATATTGGAAAGAATCAAATTTCGTGCTTGGTCGTCTCGCATTGGAAGCTTGACTGAATTTGTAGGTTCGATATAAGCTTTTGGAAAGTATATGATCGATACCAACTCCCAATGGTCAAATGAGAAACTTAATTATAAAAGCCATAAGAAGACAATCTAAAAAAGATCTAAAACTTCGGGTTTAATATGAGTCTTCTAGTATGCAGGATGTACATGTATTAAGAATACCTGAGAGTGATGTGATCATAAACGATTGAATAACAATGACGCTTCCATTCTAAGGGAGTGATGAAACATGTCTGGATTTTAGTGACTCCTCTCAATAGAGAAGTGATCTAATCTTGGTCCAAGTGTTGGACCTTGATCCTTTAAGCACATCATGGAAGCGTGAGGATCGCATCGTATGCGATCGAGAGCGACTAGTCGCACTAGTTGCTCGAGGCAGCGGAATTTAAAAAAAAACATGCGATGAAACCACATGATCCAAGAACACTTCTCGGATCATTTCATCTAAAGTACAAACAAGTATTAGAGTTACCTCTTGGAGCGTGGTTGCGATCGAGTCTCTAAATGAAGAGACAACCTATTTCAAGTCTGATCCGACGGAGGAGACGCTTGCGAGCGTGTTGATGAAACACGTGCTCCTCGCAATCCATGTTGATGATCCAAGCGATGAATCTCCTGATCTCGACACACGAGATCCGACGTCTTCTTCATGAGCAACGTGCATCGAAGGAGACGGAGATCCCCGAGCAAACAGTCCGGCAGCATAACGACGACGCTGCGGTGATGGAGACTCTCTCTAGGACATCCATGGTGGATGGCCATATGAGAGAGAGAGAGATGGCATGTAGAGAGAGAGACTTATGCTTTCATTGTGTAAAGAAGATCAAAGGGGGTGCCTCTCCTTTTATAATATTTTGGGATCCATGGATCTCAATCCATGGACAACACAAATCCAATGGCTCACATTGATTTGTATTTTTTAATGGCTAAGATTTTTTTGGTAAAAACCAACAATAATTAATTTAATTTAGAATAAATATGTATTGATAAATCAATATGATTTAATTCCAAATTAAATCAATCAAGCATGGAGATTTATGGTATGAAGATTGCCTCCTTCCATAATATGGGATTTGGTGGCAATCTCATGTAATCTCATGAGATCTCATGAGATTACATTATTCCATGGAAATCTCCAAGAGTTACAACAACAGTTGTTGTAAATTATCTACAAAAATAATTCATAATTATTTTATGAACATTGCAATCTTGCCAATGGAAATTTATGAATCAAATTCATAACCCAAAATAAAATGTGATTTACATTTTCAACTTATTGTTCAATGTGAATACAATTCACATTAACATTTAATTAACAAATATAAATTACAAATAACTCTCGCTTATATATCATAAATCATATTTATAATATATATGATTAATATGGATAATGCTATCGACATTATTCATATCCATGATAATTAAATCACATTTAATCATCTTGGATCTCTATTCTCATGTGCCCAAATAATATGAATCACATTCACATTATTCACATCTTTGATAATTAAATCACATTTAATTATCTAAGATAACTCTTTCTATAATATGAATTAAATTCATATTATTCATGATAATTAAATCACATTTAATTATCCAAGATAACTCTCCTTATAATATGAATAAAATTTATATTATTCATGATAAGTAAATCACATTTAATTATCTATTTTCTCAATTCTTGGATACTTATATCAATAATGAAATTATCTTGAACTCTTTCAAGGATAATGCACGTTCTCTGTGGATACTTGGGGATAAGGACAGGGTGATTGTATTGTTCTACGTATAGTGACTTGGATATTGAGATCGCATCTCAGATCCAGATCCTATGTACCTCTCATAGATGCTTGATTAAATCAACACCGCAAATCTAATCTTCTCATTGCATCTGAATCACATTCAGATCAATGTCCAACATTTGGAACAAGATCAGATTACTTCTCTACTTAGAGGAGTCACTAAATTCCAGACCCGTTTCATCACTCCCTAGGAATGGAAGCGTCATGGTTATATAATCGTTTATTATCACATCACCCTCAGGTATTCCTAATACATGTACATCCTGCATACTGGAAGACCCAGATTAAACCCGAAGTATAAGATCAATTTTACATTGTCTACTTCAAGGATTTATCATTTAGTTTCTCATTTGACTATTGGTAGTTGGTGTTGATCACATACATTCCAAAAGCATATATCATATTCCAAAAGTATATATCAAACCTACAAATTCAGTCAAGCTTCCAAAGCAAGACGACCGTGCACAGAATTCATTATTCCCAATATCTCATGAGTGAGCTCATGTCTATTGGTTAAGTAATGAACTTGTATGATCGCTTTGAGTGATCGTATTACTCATATGCCCTTATATGTACACAAGCATGCCGATGTATAGACCTTGATTAGGTCATCAACCTATTGGTCTGCTAAATGTACATACGCAGACATATAGTAACACATTGATGAATCGCGGATCTACCCTTTTTAATGTTGTCGAATTGATGGTTTCGTTGCAGTCGGATAAATCCGGATCGATCAAACATTAACCGCACAAATCGATGAATCGTCGAATGAATTAACGTGCGGTTTTATGTTTATTTAGCCTGTGCAAGCCCTAGGGTCGACTCAAGGAGGCAAAGGAACAACTCGAGATCCAGTTAGAGGTATTAGATTGTGGTTTTCCAAGTGGGATTTTTTATTTTTTTATACAATAAAATGCCAAATGTAATGATGCGAATGAACTAGGTTATTAAGAAAATCAACAACTTAGCCAAATTTAATTTTAATGTGAAATTAAACCAAATTGACCAAATCGTATTTTTCCTGTAAACTTAATACAATAATGAATGCAAAATATATTTTTTAGAATTTTTTGCTTTAAAATGCATAAATGAAAAATGCAAACTTTTTTGGGGTTTTTATGCAATTTATCGTGCATTTTTTTACTGTAAGATAAATATGATGAAATTAAGCTATACTAATTTTTTTAGAATTTTCTGACACTTTATGATTTTTTACTGAAAATAGAGTGATTGTGGGTATTTAATTCCTAATAAATCCATGAAATAAAATTATCCAGAGAGCTATTTATCTCAAATAAATATTTTAATAAGGAATCCAGGAGACTTGAAATTTTGTAAAAATCTTATTCATGGAATTAATTAAAAATCAATTACAGAAATCACACTAGAGTTTATTTTATGCACAAGATAACTCCCTAATTGTATGAAATTTGGTTTTTAATTAAAGCACACTTAAAGACATCATCTACAATTTTTTTCGCAATTTTTAGAGCAAGAAATAGGTCTGTGCGAATTTCAGAGTATAAATGGGCAAAATATCACTGATTTTTAATCTCTGATTTTTAACAAATATTTTGATGCTCACAAAAATATAAATAAATAGCCAAAAGATAAAGATTTAAATGCTCATCAACATGCTATTTTCCATAAAAAAAAGGATGCAAAACATTGTCCAAATTAACGCTCAAAGTCAGGGGTATATTTACAAAACTGAAATGATAGAATAAACGAACTACTGTGCACAGGGGCATTTCTGCAATTTTGAATACATGACAGGTAAAATATGCAAATGTTCCAAAAAATAAAATAAATGAAAGTAGACCTTTCCTTCAAACCCACGCTAGGGCACAAGAGGGAAGCGGGCGGCACTATGAGGGTCTCACGGAAGTGGCATGGTGCAGCGCACGGGGCGGCGGCCAGTGGTGGACGGCCGTACGTGTGAAGCAATGGGCTCTGGAGGTGCGGCGTACGGGCAGAGGGGATGGGGCACCGATTGGCTGGTGCGACGCCCATGGGGGGCTGGCATCTGGTCTGGCGAAGGAGGGGACGCAGGGTACGCGTCACGCGGAGGGCACCGCGGAGCACGTGGCCAGGAGGGGCGGTGCAGCGCCGTTGTGTCGGGAGAGGGGCGGTGCACGGGAGCGACCACGTGCGAGGTGCGACCACGCGGGTAGCTGAAGATGGTGGAGGAGCATGGTGAGGCAGCCATGCCCCTGGTCGATGGCGCGCGGGTGGTGGCGCGACCACGCACTGGAGGGCGGCGCGTCTGGGTGCGCGGCCTGCTGAAGCGGCTGAGGAGGCGGGCGGCGGGAAGGATGGGCGGTGCTGCGGCCGGCTGGAAGACCTGCTTATTTTTTTTGTATTTTCTTTTGCAATTTTTTTTATTTTCTTTATGTAAACAGCAAATAAAAAGTGAAATGAATGGAAATGAAGTGGTGTGTGTGTTGGTGATTGTGATTGTGGTGATGTTTGTGAAATGTTTGATCGTGATAAAAAAAGGAAGAAAATATGTTAGATAAACAAATGAAATGAAAAGATATGATGGAAAATACTTACATGTGTGGTTCGCAGGATTGTGGAGCTGCAGCGTGCGGCTTTCTGTTGTCGCCTCGATCAATGCCCGATGTGGCACCAAGAAGCTAGAGCTCTTCCAAGAAGGAGGAGTAGTGAAGGTTAGGAACCTTCGGATCTCGCTGTGATTAGAGGTCGTTGCTCGACGGTGGTTCTTGGTAGATGTCACCTAAAGATATCCGGAGCTCTCTCTCTCTCTCTTTTCTGTCAAAAATGGCGGATGAAGAAAAATGGTGGATGATGATGTGAATATAAAGAGGAGGAGGGAGTTGGAAAAGAGATGGAGAGAGTGGAGTAGTGGGGAGTTATTGGCTAGGAGTGGAAGAAAAGTAAGAGGAGAAGAGGTAAAAGGGAGATTAAAAAAATAATTAATAAAATAATATAGTAGGATACTAAAAATAATTAAAATAGTAATAATAAAATAATAATAATAATAATAAATATGAAAATAATAAAAAATGGGGTGACATGTGGCGGCTCCAGGAGCTGCCACATGTCGCTCCTAGAAAATGCAAAAATTAAATGTAAAGAAAAATCAAAATGAAATAACAAAATGGATTAAATCAAAAAGTGGTCAACACAAAATTTGCTCGTCTCGACGAGATCTACAACTTTTGTGAAGGGTCGAAAATCAAATGAAATCTTATGTACAAAATGTATTTTTGGGTGGTACTTTATAGATGTAAAATACCGTATTTTATCTTTTGTAATTTTTTGTCATTTTTAATTAAGAAAAAAATAAAAATAAAAATAGAAAAAATATAAAAAGAATATTTACAACTTAATCTAATTTTTTGGATTTTTAATAATTAAGAAAATAAAAGGATAAAATGCAAGGGCAAAACGGTCAATATGTATAATATACAAAAGGGGACCAAAACCCAAGTTTTGCATACGAGCTCCGATTTTAATGAAATTGGTCTCGTTTTGAAGTTCTCTGAATGTATATTACTTTAAAGTGAGTAGACCTAATTCGGAGGTTTTATGAGAGAGATATGCGCAATTTAAGGCTCCTAGTTTCAAACTTGGATTGGGGTTTTATTGGTCAATTTTACAAGTTAGTATTTTTTTATATTTTTCCTTTATTAGTGTTAGTAATATATACTCTATGGAGTTGGTTTTATTGGATTCGGAGTTAGTATAAAATATATAAAAATAAGATATTTTATCTAATATACACGTGAATATTTACAAGTGAAATTGGCTTCTTATTTAATGCAAATATGAATGATAAAATGCAGATATTATGCTTGCATGCATGAATGCTAATTATGCAAGATAAGGGGAAATATGCTGCTATTTACTCAGGAACAAAGCTCTAGTTCAACTTTTAGAGTGATGAATCACGGATTCATCAACCCCCTATACTTAAACCTTGCTCGTCCCCGAGCAACTAAAATGAAATGCAAGAGTGAAATGATTTTGGATTCCATACCAAGGTCATGAACAAAAGTTGAAAAATAGAGCTTAACTCGACCTTTTGATTAATTATGTGGCAGATCCTTATTGGGATCTGAATTTAAGACCTAACAGACTTCAAATTCCACAAGTCTTCTATTCAAGACTCCTCAATAGTTAGGTCAGAACAAATCCACTAATGCAAATTTCTGATGACTATGATTCTTGCTTGTACTGTGTAAGTGTAAAATAGCTCTCCACATCAGAATTGGCTCAGAACCAACCTCCTCTAATAAGGTAACTCTAATTACCCGGTCTAGTAACTCTTTCCTCGAGGAGCGGCGTATTCCCTTCTAAGTTTAAGTGCGACCAGCTCAAGAGGAGGGGGTAGAGAGAAAGAATGGACGGTAACCAGTGTAGCTGCCTATCCCGGGATGCCTGACCAGTGTAGCCAAGTCATCCAGCTGCATTTTCTTTGCTAATATACATCCTCCGATAGGTATTTTCTTTTCACTTGGACCTGTTTGATTTTTTAGAGTTTTTTTTGCATTTTTTTCCCTTTTTTCTTTTTTTTTGAACTATATACAAGGTGCAGCATGTACATCAGGAGTTTTTCCTCTTGAGACAGTAGACTATCCCTCTTTTGAAGCATTATTGCAACCCACAGCATCCCGTCCTTAGATGTCAACACCACTAGACTAGGTTGAGATGCACTACCCTCCCTAGAGGAGGACGGATGTTTCCACCCGTGTGCTACTCCAAGCTAAAGGATTCTACTTCCTCACCACCTCATCAATGAAGAGCTACATGCATTGTGCTTGTCCAAGTTAGGTCATTATCTAAAAGAATCATGCTTGTGCACGAGATATTCTACTTAAACTAATCAAGATGACATGTGAACATAGACTTGCGGACTCAAAGAATTAAGTCACTCGACCTGAGAAATCTTAACTCCAGTTCCTATAAGGTTCCTCTGAAATTAGGTGGATTAAGGTCAAATCAAGTCCATCCTCAATATCTACTCATAACTTGGTTCAGAAACCACTAGCTTTTCACCTTGCATATGCAAGATATGCAGATGAGATGTAGATGACATGCTATGTAGATGAATGAAATGCAAGACTCTTTTTCTTTCTTTTCAGATGCGGAGATGATATGCTAGGGTAAATAAGAAGCCTATTTGTTTTTTTTGTTTTTTTTCAAAACTTTGGTATACCTCCTATGTTACAACAATTTACAAGAGTTTTATAAGTATTATACAAGTGTTATACAATATACAAGTATACAAATTTTTAATTTTTTTTAATTTTTTTTTCAATTTTTACAAAAGTTTCACATGTATTATACAACAAGTACACAATTTTTTTGTTTTTATTTTTCAATTTTTACCCATCCATAATTATTGCAAAATATATACAAAAAGTACGTGAAAATACACGAAAGTACGAGCTATGGGTAAAGTATATATGTAACATATACACACCCCTACTTAGCGTGTGCTATGTCCTCAGAGCACGAAAAGCGAGGAAAAAGACATAGCTCGTGTTAAGCGTAGGAGAGCTAAAAAATAAGAATGTATAGAAGTTGCTCCGCCCCCCTATACTTAGGCTCTAGCAGCCTAAGTGTAGAAGAAGATAAAAAATGGGGCGGGCGATGTTAAGAGGGGAAATGGAGGAGTATATACACGACGGGCATCGTTCCCCCCCATACTTAGGCTCTGGTCATCCTAAGTATAAGATAGGAGCGAGTGTGAGAACCGATGAGATCTAGAGAATGTACATAGAATGATGAAGAGACTCGGGTCACTCTCTCCCTATACTTAGGATCTGGTCATCCTAAGTTTAGCCATAAAATGAAATTATATGGAGCTGGGGCAAGTGATTCGAATCACTAGGGAGGGAGGGAAAATATATACAAGGAGAATTGAGAATATACATGGATCAATAAGTTTTGTGACGAACCTTCTTGCGGGATCGTGGAGGTGGGTAATATACAAGTGTGTCGTTGTCAGAATCATCCTCAGGTGAATAGTAGTTAGGTGAAGGGATTGTCCAACGAGGGTCGACACACGGCTGCTTTCTTATATATGGCTTAAGGACAGCTGAACTGAGCTCACTCATATAAATCACCTTGTACGGACCCGATGAGGATTCCTCTAAAACTTCCTTCTCCGGAATGTTGAAGGAAATTTTCTTAGTCGGTTTTCTAGAACCTGAATCATTGAGAGGGAGATAAGAACAACGCGCCTTGAGAGGTTCGGGGGAACATCTCGAGGAATCAATTCTCGACTTCCTCTCACTAGATAGCCGACTAGAAGAGGGAGCAACCGTGTTTTTATGTGGAGTCAATTTAGTCTTGGTTGTTTCCTTTGAAGGTCCAGGATGTGGTTCGGTGCTGACCATGGGTTCCTCATCAGACGAGTCACCATATAGATTAGCATATTCCTGAAGGGTCAGCACGCGTCTCGAGAAGGTGCCAGTGATCTCAGTTGGCTTGACATTATTGGGCTCTTGTGTTGGATCATCAAAATGGTCAAGACAATTAGCAAAAATCATGTCCGGCTCAATGTCAGCTTCTGGTCGTGAGTCCTCCTTAGAAGCTGTCACGGTGATGGTGCAAGCAGTTGAGGAGGTGTGGGGAGTCTCTGAACCAACGGTCGTCCGAAGAATCGATCTCTCAAGTGTAGTAGAGAGGTGGGACTTATCTTCCTCTCGATGGTCACAACTGTCAGCGGATGTGCGGGTCACCTTAAAGTAAAGTTTATCAAAGAACGGATGAGGTCGAAGCGCTCCCAATGCTGTAAAATCGATTTCCCTAGTCTCGCAATCTATAGTCTCCTTAGCCAAGGCTAAGAACGACTTCCCGAGAATAATCGGAGACTGGGAAAACTCTCCTCGGTGCTCAATGTCAATGATCGTGAAGTCCACCTGGAGTAGAGCACTTTGGAAATCAACGATGACTGAAATATTTCCTCACGACCGTTTGATGGATCGATCAGCCAGCTGAACGATCTCTCTTGACTTCCTAAGTGGCATGAGTTTGAGCTTGTCAAACACAGAGGTTGAGAGGATATTTATCGATGAGTCATCATCGATTCTTGCATGTGTAAAGATAGTGTCTTTGATTTCACATTCAACTCGAGGCAACCGCTTCACTCTGCGGCTTTTGGTCTTTTTCCCCGTCACCAAGGAGGTGTCCATAGACACTATGTGTCTTTCAGTCCTTGTCCTCTTATTACCCGACCTCTTGGGCATCAATTTACTTCTCACAAATCATTTGAGGTCAGGAAAGTGATATATGGCCTTTATTAAGGGAAGATTAAAAATCAATTCTTCATCGAGTGCTTCCCTTAGGGTAGGATCCAATTTTTTTAAGTCATTTTCATTTTCTATTTTTATGGATTTTTCCGATTTTCCAATGTTTTTGGTCTTTTGGGATTTTTAATTTTTTTGTATTTTTGGTGGATGAATGATCAGACTCTGGATTGGAAGGCAAGAGGTTAGTATAAGAGGGAGATAGAGTGGACTCCAAATATACATGATGTGTGGGTTCCCTAATGTTTGCTCTGTTTTCAACCTCAAAACTACTCATGTCCTTTTCCACTTTCATTCCCAAGCTGGCAGAAATTGAGTTCAATATTTCCATGACATCTCTCAACTTATTACCTAATGTTTCATTTTTCTAAATAAGTCTGGAAATGTAATCATCCAAAATGTCCTCATGACAAATCATGGGAGAGTTCTGCTCAATTGGAGAATACTGCTGAGATGTTGGGGTCTCCTACTCAACAAACCTAGACTCGGGCATGTAATGTTGGGTCGAGTATGATCCATCCAAATGGCAAATATTGGTCGAAGCCTCATACGATGGATTCAATGAAACAGGGACTGATAAGTCTAGCTCATGAGTCCAATCTTGTGAATGTATAGGCTTTTCGAATGAAGGCTGGTTAATGGAGGCTTGATCACTAAAGTCAATCAAGTCCGGGAAATCATAATCTGCAGGCCTCTCTATTCAGGTTGTTCGATCGACCATGTTTTCCCTTAAGGTCATGTCGGGATGTGTATATGTGAATTGTTGTTTGGTCCCTACTTGCGGTGAAAATGTAGTATGTAGGGGCATATAATTTTGCCAATCATCGGTCTCAACAGTGGCTTGCTCTTCATTCGATTCTTTGATTCCTGCAAGCTCTCGAGAATAAGGACAGTCAGCCCATGATGGAAGTGGATTCGGAGTGTTGGAATATGGAGTAGGTGAGAAATGCGAAGAAGTGGAGAAGTCAGTCGAAGTTCTGACTTCATAATCGGGTTGAGGTGGAGTCGACCACGGGTAAGGGTCTCCCGTGGGTGGCGGAGGATACATGGAAGAATGAGAAGGCGAAGATGAATGGTATGTGGTCGAGGAGGATTTACCAGAGGTCACAGGGTATGGGGACCAATATCCCGACATCTTCGAAGAGGAAATGTGCAATTACACAGGATAATACACACAGACAGACTCAAAGACAAACGCAAGAGCAAACCCCGAGTTCACATTCAACACGGTGAAGGACCTGAAACCGAGTCTGATTAGTCTGGTTGATTTTAAGTGTGAATTTTTTTAGACAAGTAGCAAGAAGTTATGCGGCCTATAAGGGAGTCGGCTAAAAGCCAGATGCATCTCCCATGTTTAACCTATCGCCTAAGATATCGCCGGTCCTTCCTTTCTTCACTCATATCCCAAGTTGATGGATTCAAAGACCTGCCCCTATCTACCTGCAAGCAGGTAGAGGCTGACAAGGCCGGAACTTCACCTCAGGGGGTTACTGGCAACTTGTCGTGAAGTACCGCAATTTCGCCCCTATCTACCTGAGACAGGCGGAGGCTACTTGGTACTAGTCAGTGAACATAAATAATTCAACTTGTGATATTTGCTAGGATCAGTCGGAACGTGATATGGAAGGCGGGGATTTGGGCTCTGCCTTAAGGTGTTCACACACACTCAAGTACCCTCACTCAGCCTGAAAACAAGGTCGGGGTTAATCTCCCGCAAGTAAGGGTTAATTTTAGTTATTTTTTGTCCAATTCAATTAGCAGTCCCGATTTTAAAGATTAATTGTCACTGATATTAATCCACATAAGCAATCACGTCTACCGTCCAGTCCCAATTCCTTTATCCTAGGTAAGAAAATTGAGAGAGAGAGAGAGAGAATCAGAAAAAGCCGATGCAATCGAGAAAACGATGATGAATGCTTGAGTAAGAATACTTATAGTGCCTCCAGCTCTCTACAATGCGGGATGCAAGACTGAATGGAAATTTTACACTAAATGGAATGCAAGCGATGAAAAGCCGCTCCTAGACAGGCAGTTCTATTAGCGAGTGAAGAACAGATTATGTTTGGCTAAGTCCTGCGGCCTAAGAGCGTCTTTTAAGTGCGAAGTGTGGTCCTAAAATTTTACGAGCACAAATAGTTCCTAAAATAGCTCTAAGAGCCGCAAGTGCAGGTCCTATTCTACGTAAACCAAGCACACAGCACACAGAGACACATTTTATTATGACTTACACACGCGAGATCCCAAATGGGAACCACTGTAAATGCAGACACTTTTTTACAAGTTAACAAAAAAGAAAATCTTTCTGACATCTCAACAGCTGACTTGATCCACGAATCGTCGGCCTCCAATGCACTTCGATATGCATCGACTTCAAGAAAGCCGCTCCAAGTCCACCAGGCCCTCGCACAAAAAGATACAAAAATGTCAGAGAGAGAAAAATAAATGAGAAAAAATAATTGGAAAAAAATAGAATAATTACAAGGTGGTTCGGGAATCAGACTACCCAAGAGAGTGGAAAATGTAAGTCTAATTTTCTAAAGTAATCCTAAGTTGTTTGCCTCCCCGACAATGACGCCATTTGATGAATCGCGGATCTACCCTTTTTAATGTTGTCAAATTGACGGTTTCGTTGCATTCAGATAAATCTTGATCAATCAAAGATTAACCACACAAATCGATGAATCGTCGAATGAATTAACGCGCAGTTTTATGTTTAGTTAGCCTGGGCAAGCCCCAGGGTCGACTCAAGGAGACAAAGGAACAACTCGAGATCCAGCTAGAGGTATTAGATTGCGGTTTTCCAAGTGGGATTTTTTTATTTTTTTATTTTTTTATGCAATAAAATGCCAAATGCAATGAAGCGAATGAACTAGGTTATTGAGAAAATCAACAACTTAGACAAATTTAATTTCAATGTGAAATTAAACCAAATTGATCAAATCGTCAACAATGAATGCAAAATGTATTTTTTTAGAATTTTTGGCTTTAAAATGCACAAATGAAAAATGTAAACTTTTTTTGGGTTTTTATGCAATTTATCGTGCAAATGATATGCGAAAATTATGAAAATTTTACTGGAAGATAAATATGATAAAATTAAGCTACACTAATTTTCTTAGAATTTTCTGAAATGTAATGATTTTTTTATGAATTTTTTACTGAAAACAGAGCGATTGCAGGTATCTAATTCCTAATAAATCCACGAAATAAAAATATCCAGAGAGCTATTTACCACATATATATTTTAATAAGGAATCCAGGAGACTTGAAATTTTGTAAAAATCTTATTCGTGGAATTAATTAAAAATCAATTACAAAAATCACCCTAGAATTTATTTTATGCTCAACACAACTCCTAATTGGACGAAATTTGGGATGTAATTAAAGCACACTTAAAGACATCATCTACAATGTTTTCACAATTTTTAGAGCAAGAAATAGGTCTGTGCAAATTTCAGAGTATAAATTGGCAAAATATCACTGATTTTTAATCTTTGATTTTTAATAAATATTTTGATGCTCACGAAAATATAAATAAATAGCCACAAGATAAAGAATTAAATACTCATCAACATGCTATTTTTCATAAAAAAAATGATGCAAAACAATTTCCAAATTAATGCTCAAAGTCAGGGGTATCTTTGCAAAACTAAAATGAAAGAATAAACGAACTACTGTGCACAGGGGCACTTCTGCAATTTCGAATACTTGACGGGTAAAATATGCAAATGTTCCAAAAAATTAAAATAAATGAAAGTAGACATTTCCTTCGAACCCACGCTAGGGTACAAGAGGGAAGCGGGCAGCGCTACGAGGGTCTTGCGGAGGTGGCGTGGCGCGGCGCACGGGGCGACGGCCAGCGGTGGGCGGCCACACGCGCGAAGCATTGGGCTCTGGAGGTGCGGCGTGCGGGCGGAGGGGACGGGGCGCCGATTGGCTGGTGCGGCGCCCAGGGGGGCAGGCGTCTAGTCTGGCGAAGGACGGGACGCAGGGCGCACGTCATGCGGAGGGCGTTAGGGAGCACGCAGCCAGGCGGGGCAGCGCAGCGCCGCTGTGTCAGATGAGGGGCGACAAACGGGAGCGGCCATGCGCGAGGCGTGGCCATGCAGGCAGCTGAAGATGGTGGAGGAGCACGGCGAGGCGGCCGGGCCGCTGGTCGATGGCGTGCGGGAGGTGGTGCGGCGATGCACTGGAGGGCGGTGCGTCTGGGTGCGCGGCCTACTGAAGCGGTTGAGGAGGCAGGAGGCGCGAGGCGGTGGGAAGGATGGGCGATGTTGCGGCCGGTTGGAAGACCTATTTATTTTTTTGTATTTTCTTTTGCATTTTTTTTATTTTCTTTGTGTAAACAGCAAATAAAAAGTGAAATGAATGGAAATGAAGTGGTGTGTGTGTGTGTTGGTGATTGTGATTGTGGTGATGTTTATGAAATGTTTGATCGTAATAAAAAAACAAGGAAGAAAATATGTTAGATAAACAAATGAAATGAAAAGATATGATGGAAAATACTTACCTGTGTGGTTCGTCGGATTGTGGAGCTGCAGTGTGCGGCTTTCTGTTGTTGCTTCGATCAATGCCCGACTAGGCACCGAGAAGCTAGAGCTCTTCCAAGAAGGAGTGACGAAGGTTTGGATCCTTCGGATCTCGCCGTGATCAAAGGTCGTCGCTCGACGGTGGTTCTCAATAGCTGTCACCTACAGATATCCGGAGTTGTCTCTCTCTTTTCTGTCAAAAATGGCGGATGAAGAAAAATGGTGGAGGATGATGTAAATATAAAGAGGAGGAGGGAGTTGGAAAAGAGATGGAGAGAGTGGAGTAGTGGGGAGTTATTGGCTTGGAGTGCAAGAAATTAAGGGGAGAAGAGGTAAAAGGGAGATTAAATAAATAATTAATAAAATAATATAGTAGGATACTAAAAATAATTAAAATAGTAATAATAAAATAATAATAATAAATCTGAGAATAATAAAAAATGGGGTGACATGTGGCGGCTCCAGGAGCTGCCACATGTCGCTCCTAGAAAATGCAAAAATTAAATGTAAAGAAAAATCAAAAGAAATAACAAAAGGGATTAAATCGAAAGGTAGTCAACACGAAAGTTGCTCGTCTCGACGAGATATATAACTTTTGTGAAGGGCCAAAAATCAAATGAAATCATATGTACAAAATGTATTTTTGGGTGGTACTTGTAGATGTAAAATACTGCATTTTATCTTTTGTAGTTTTTTTGTCATTTTTAATTAAGAGAAAAATCAAAATAAAAATAGAGAAAATATAAAAAGAATATTTACAACTTAATCTAATTTTTTTGGATTTGTAATAATCAAGAAAATAAAAGGATAAAATGCAAGGGCAAAACGGTCAATATGTACAATATACAAAAGGAGCCCAAAACCCAAGTTTTGCATACGAGCTCCGATTTTAATGAATGGTCTCGTTTTGAAGGTCTCTAAATGTATATTATTTTAAAAGTGAGTAGACCTAATTCAGAGGTTGTATGAGAGAGATATGTGCATTTTAAGGCTCCTAGTTTCAAACTTGGATTGGGGTTTTATTGGTCAATTTTACAAGTTAGTATTTTTTTGATATTTTTCATTAATTAGTGTTAGTAATATATACTCTATAGAGTTGGTTTTATTGGATTCGGAGTTAGTATAAAATATATAAAAATAAGATATTTTATCTAATATACAGGTGAATATTTACAAGTGAAATTGGCTTCTTATTTAATGAAAATATGAATGCTAAAATGCAGATATTATGCTTGCATGCATGAATGATAATTATGCAAGATAAGGGAAAATATGATGCTATTTACTCAGGAACAAAGCTCTATTTTCAACTATTAGATTGATGAATCACAGATTCATCACACATCTGTCTCCGGTCAGAGGATGTGTGCTTATATTGTGACAGTATATGACATAGGACTTTGGTTATCTCGATCTCGTTAAGTCAACTATTTGACTTAACTTATCTAACACCTCCGAATCTCTATTCCTATTTAGAGGACCTGCATCAAGAGGTCGGTTAGATATCAGCGTTTAGAGAAAGGATTGCCATCTTCTTCTCATGCTGGAGATCATCTCTTAATAATCATTTGACCGTGCTTGATGAGTCCTCAATCTAACTCTTTAGTTATTCATCCAAACACCAGCCTCTATGATTCAATAATTGAATCAACATCTGTATGATCATTAAGATGGCCATGGTACATAACCCTAATTGTACTAAGCGACCTATTATGCAAATTATTTATTCTTCATTTCAGACCAGGGAATGATATTTGCAATAACATTTATTGCATAATGGCTCGTCGTGGGCTCGCATGTCCAACAATCTCCCACTAGCCCAAAGAGCCATTAATGGGATAATCATTTAAACCCACATTCATGTGACAATCATAGTCTATTTAGAAAAATAACTAGGTAAGCTGATCAGTCACTCTGTTCCCAAGAGACTACGTCAAGTCCTTTTACGGCACTTGCATATCTCCTAGTGATAGTATTCGCATCCAATGCGAATGTTGCATCTTATGCAACCAATACTCAATCATGTCGGTCATAGTGTCCTTGACACTACACCTCAATAATTATTATAGCCAGTATGTAATTTCTATTATCCTTATCAGAATATCCTTATTCTTGGATATCTCTATCTCCTAAGGTATCTGCAGTTAAGACCTTTTATATCACTATCTATAAGTCTTAATTTCTTGAAGGTAAGACTTAGAGATTACTATCTCTAAAGTATTGTCATCTTTGAAGATATTGTTATTCTGCAATCAAGTGTTTTATGTCAATAGTAAGATTAGTAACAGTTTACTACTCCCACTGCATGGAAGACATCTGGCCTTTGTACACATCTGGCATACACCCGACTTCTCATAACTGATGCACAAGGGCAAGCAGTTTTAGCATTCACATCATGAACTTCTTGAGGTGTTATCCCTTTAGGAAGGTCGGTACCATATCTTGAGGAAAAGAAGCCTTTCTTGATATTTTCCAGAAAATGAAAATGTTCAAGGTGTACTACAAATGTGACAGTCCCAATACCCTCTTTTCTTTGCTTCTGAACAACTTCAGAACTAAGATCTAAGAGGTATCTTTTGAGATCATATCTCAAGGTATGGAATATCCACTATTTAAAACACTTATTATCATCCTTATATCATTCCAAATGATAAGGATATCATCTACATTTATCATGATGAACACAATGGCACTCCCACTAAGCTCCACATGGTACATCAAGATTCTATCTGAAATCATAACATTTATAATTTCATCAAATCTTATGTTTCAACTACAAGAAGCTTATTTGAGTCCATAGATGGAGTTCTTTAGATTGCACACCTTTCTTTCCTCATTCATGAAGCCATGGGGCTACTTCATATGAATATCCTCGGAGAGGTATTCATAGAGGAATGCAATCTTGACTTCAATCTTGAAAGATGTCAAAGTCAAGTTGTGTAGCTATAGTTAGCAATAATCTGATGAGTTTAAGCATGGTCACTAGAAAGCAAGTCTCATCGCAAGCGATATCTTCTTTCTTCATGTGTATCTTATGGACACGAGCCATGCTTTGAAAGTCTCTACCTTCTCATCAGGTTCCCTCTTTCTCTTGAAGATCCATTTACACCTAACGGGTCTTACCCATATAGGTGGATCCTCGGGGGTCCATATACAACATTTGTATATGATGTCTACGTTAGACTTTATTGCTAAAATCCATCTTTCCATGTCATGATCCTCAGGAGCTTCATTAAATGAAGTCCGATCATTATCAGATTTCTCTAACACATGGAAACCATCCTCAAACTAATTTGAATAGGTTTTAGCGTTTCATCTTTAATTGTCCTTTTAGTTTTCGATTTCAGGAACCTCGTTATCAATTAAATGAGTTCCTTCACTTCATTTCCATCATGATTTTCAAGAGAGTCATCCTCTAAAAATCATATTCTCAGAGATGAGATCTTTTAAGAATCTCAAGGTCATAAAGTAGGTATCCAAAACTATCCTTTATTTTCCTAATGAAGCAGCACTCTCTAGTGCTAGCTTCCAGCTTACTAGCATTGAACCTTATTAAGGATATATATTGTAGTCTCTACTACATATACATATACCTTGGAAACTAAGAGATAATTATGCTAAGATTCATCATTGATCATATCATGTCATACATGATACAATAGTAGCTCCCTACAACTATATTGAGTTAAGGTACATTAGGAGGATTGATATTGGAATGATATTCATATCTCCATAAGGTATTTCATGAATTCATCTAATAGGTACTGACTACCTAGATTAGATCAAATTCACTTTAATCTTCCTTCAAACTTTGGTTTTAAATCAAAATTGTGAAATCTTTGAACATTTAAAAGGTTTCTAAGGTGAAGGGAAGAAGTCTCATATCACAAATAATCATCTAATGATATCTCATATCATCAGTGTTTATCATGATATAGATGATACACATACATCAATATGTGTGAGATCTTGAATACCTCGGCATCTAAAACCATTCCCTGAGAAGGGTGCTTTGGACATTTTCTACTTTTCAATACAATATGCACAAGTATGTAAGATTTGAAATTTTAGACAATCTAAAGTTTCATCTCTTACTAGTCCATTGATATCATCAATAGACAAATATCCAAGGCTTGATGCCAGATCATTGTTAAATGACCTTCATCCTCCTATTGATCTTTTAAGGTTTAATTTCAGTATTAGAAATATTAATGAACCATTCATTAATTTTATAATTTAGTAGAGTCCACTAGATGTTAGATTACTATTTGAAATATATCCATCATAACTCTTTATGATATGTATATTCTAGAATTCATGTTTATTCCCAACATTTAGAAATAAATAATGAGTGTATTCTAATATCTAGGTCATAGAGACATTCTCTAAGACTAATGTCTCTCCCACTGAAAATCATGAAGTCATCTATCCAATGGAGATTATTGCAACAATTGCATCAATTCCCATGTAGATGACTATCAAACTTTAAGATCAAATTTTCTAGTCTTCCAAGCATATGCAACTAATTGCAAGTGTTTTAGAAGATTGAGATACAATTATTAGACTATGATCTTATCAAATGAGAAAGTCTATTTCAATGATTAAACGTAGATATAGATTATTCTGATGCACTATCCGAGTCCTTCTATAAGGATTCTAGATAGACTTGACAGTCATACTATCAGTAATTGACATATTGCAGTATTGGCATTCAGCCAATTATTTGGATGTCATATGGAAGTCACAAAAAATACAGTCAACTCCTTGACTTTCATTCTCACATGGGTCAGTCCCATGCTTCCACTGTGCTCCCTTTATCTATAAGCAACCATTGATTAAGACTAAGGACCTCTTATGTTGAATTCAAAAGTTTTCAATATAAGAGTACTTCAACATTTATACATGTTTCATTCAGTTCATAATATTATGAAGCTTCATGAATGACCAGAGTGTAGACAGTAGAATGATGACACTCATCGTATCTACATCCATCTAAATTCTTAAAACATTGGTTCAGGTAGGTACTCAAATATTTTGAGTACATTATCTCTTATAGAGCCGCCATTCTGCATGATATAGAGAATCATGTCTTCATGATAAAATGTCAAGAGCACATATGCATTCCAAAACATCTTCTTAGATTTTATAAGGATTATTCGACAATTACGATCATCATCAACATGTCACTTCCAAAGTACATTTAATGAGAGATCAGAACTATAGAGACATACAAACCCTAGGGTTGTAGTCCTATTATCTATTTAATTGTCATTCCTCATTATTATGAGGAAGATTGCACATTGCAAACACATAAATTATGTGTCCAACTGCAAGTACAATATCTTGATCATGGATCCAATCCATGATATTTTATTGGTTATTATTGAGTATAACATTGAGTGGGTTTAATGAAGGATTTTCTGAAATAAGAAATTTGCATAAATGTATATATATATATATACACTTTACTTTGATTTGGGAATTTTTATATCAAAGTTGTCCTCCTTTTCAGCATTGAAAGTTCATTCCCTTAATCACTTTCAATATAAGAGATATACTTACCATTATATCTCAAGAAAGATCTGGGATCTCCTTCCTTATCTTTGTTACATCCCAATAATATGAGAACTTGCAACTCAGATAAAAAGAAGCAGGAACACATTCTGCCTTGCAAGTCCAACTTGCATCTCCTAATTCGGTCTTTAACACCCAGGCCCACCACCCCTACGGTGATGTTGACCCATCGTTAATTGAACCAACCGTCAACAGGATTAGTACTCGCTATGTGCAATCCAATATCGCCACAATAATATGAGGACTCAATATTGGGGTCACTACACATATGGCCTTGCTCTTTCGAGAAGGAAAGAGCCCAATCCAGATACGCTTGCATACAGGAGCTGTCACTTTGGACAAGCATCTCCTACATACAATCCCTGACGACGGAACCCTTTGCCTTGACGGGAGACCATGGATGTCACTTATATGATCCTCCATATCATATTCAAATTATAATTAATTATCATGAATCATATTCACATAATTAATTCTTCCAAGGGAAATAACAACTCTATTCATAATAGATTATTTTAATTTTAATTGGATTCCAATTATTCTAATCATATTAAATTAATGATCCAATCAATATCCAACAAACATTCTTTATTGTTACTTGAATTATGGTATTATCTCAAATACGTATTATTTAAAATTTTAATAATTAGAAAAATACACAGTGATCTCTCATGCATTATCAAGTCTCTACCCGTTGTCATGGCCAATACCGACGGGAGTGGGACAGACCGCATACGATGCAACCCGCTACCCCAATGCTCCCCAATTAGAAACCATGTCCACCTCGGGAAAGGATAATGCCAAATTAGTCATTGTTTACTTGAGATGATAATCGGTTCTTCAACCGAAGTTATACCATATATAATAATAATGAAAACATTTTTTATTAACATTATAAGGAGATTTTCTAAACAAATCCACAATCTTATTCAAGCAACTTTGTTTGTTGGAAAGTAGATTGTGTAACCAATTGTGATCTATATCATATCTAATCAATTATTGGTTAAGGTAATGTCATTTAAGGAAATATTTATCATCAAATATTTCACAAATATTTATCCATAATTATTCCAAGAAATTAAATTATTTAATTTCACTAATTGATTTAATGACAATCATAAGGTTCTTGATTAGGAAAGTAATTTCCAGCAGTGACCCTCACTTACTAAAATTAGCATATCTCAAAAAATTTAAATCCAAATAAGCAAAATAAGTTTACTAATTTGATTTACAACAGAACCTACATGATTTTCCCGTATTTCTAGTTGTTTCAAAACCGTAGTTAATTCGTTAATTACGTCAAGATTCGTAGTCCCCGAAACAGTGGTTACATGTTCACTAATTTTATCATAACTTGAGAAAATGGATTCGAAATCACGCAAACTCAGATCCTACGTTTTCCTTATTTAATATGGAACATAATTCAAGGTGTTATTTTCATGTTTAAACAATTTAAACAGGGCCTAAATCATTCACTAAACAGAGATGCGAAAATGAAAAGCGATAAAACTTTCGCAAACCCTAACGAACCCAAGTCATCCTAGGATTATGGATGGTATCCGAAACCTCCAACCTGGCTCTGATACTACTTGAATGATATGATGAAATCCTTTAAGCGCATCATGGAAGCGTGAGGATCGCATCATATGCGATCGAGAGTGACTAGTCGCACTAGTTGCTCGAGGCAGCAGAATTTAAAAAAATCATGCGATGAAACCACATGATCCAAGAACACTTCTCGGATCATTTCATCTAAATCACAAACAAGTATTAGGGTTACCTCTTGAAGCGTGGTTGCGATCGAGTCTCTGAATGAAAAGACCTCTTGTCTCAAGTCCGATCCGAAGGAGGAGATGCTTGTGAGCGTGTTGATGAAACACGTGCTCCTCACACTCCACGTTGATGATCCAAGCGGCGAATCTCTTGTTCTCTACACACGATATCCGATGTCTTCTTCACGAGCGAGGCACATCGAAGGAGACGAAAATTCATGAGCAAACAGTCCGGCAGCATAACGACAATGTTGCGGCGATGGAGACTCTCTCTAGGGCATCCATGGTGGACGGCCATATGAGAGAGAGAGAGAGGGATGGCATGTAGAGAGAGAGATAGAGACTTATGTTCTCATTATGTAAAGAAGAGCATGGGGGTGCCTCTCCTTTTATAATATTTTGGGATCCATGGATCTCAATCCATGGACAACACAAATCGAATGGCACGCATTGATTTGTGTTTCTTTTAATGGCTAAGATTTTGTTGGTAAAAACCAACAACTATTAATTTAATTTAGATTAAATATGTATTGATAAATCAATATGATTTAATCCTAAATTAAATCAATCAAGCGTGGAGATTTATAGAATGAAGATTGCCTCCTTCCATAATATGGGATTTGGTGGCAATCTCATGTAATCTCATGAGATCTCATGAGGTTACATTATTCAATGGAAATATCCAAGATTTACAACAACACTTGTTGTAAATTATTCTACAAAAATAATTCATAATTATTTTGTGAACAATCCAATCTTGCCATTGGAAATTTGTGAATCAAATTCACAATCCAAAATAAAATGTGATTTACATTTTCAATTTAATGTTCAATGTGAATGCAATTCACATTAACATTTAATTAACAAATGTAAATTACAAATAACTCTCTCTTATATATCATAAATCATATTTATAATATCTATGATTAATATGGATTGTGCTATCCACATTATTCATATCCATGATAATTAAATCACATTTAATCATCTTGGATCTCTATTCTCATGTGCCAAATAATATGAATCTATTCACATTATTCACATCTTTAATATTCAAATCACATTTAATTATCTAAGATAACTCTCTCTATAATATGAATTAAATTCATATTATTCATGATAATTAAATCACATTTAATTATCTAAGATAACACTCCTTATAATATGAATCAAATTCATATTATTCATGATAATTAAATAATATTTAATTATCCATTTTCTCAATACTCGGATACTTATATCAACAATGAAATTATCATGAACTCTTTCAAGGATAATACGCTTTCTCCGCGGATACTTAGAGATAAGGACAGGGCGATTGTAGTGTTCCACGTATAGTGACTTGGATATTAAGATCACATCTCAAATCCAGATCCTACGTACCTCTCATAGATGCTTGATTAAATCAAGACCGCAAATCTAATCTTCTCATTGCATCTGAATCACATTCAGATTCAGATCAATGTCCAATATTTGGACCAAGATCAGATTACTTCGCTACTTAGAGGAGTCACTAAAATCCAGACCTGTTTCATCACTCCCTAGGAATGGAAGCGTCAAGGTTATACAATCGTTTATGATCACATCACACTCATGTATTCCTAATACATGTACATCCTGCATATTGGAAGACCCAGATTAAACCTGAAGTATAAGATCAATTTTACACTATCTACTTCAGGGGTTTATCATTAAGTTTCTCATTTAACTATTGGGAGTTGGTATTGATCATATCCTTTCTAAAAGCATATATCATACCTAGATGTTGATCATATACTTTCCAAAAGTATATATCAAACCTACAAATTCAGTCAAGCTTCCAAAGCGAGACGACCATGCATGGAATTTGATTCTTCCCAATATCTCATGAGTGAGCTCATGTCTTCCGGTTCAGTAATGAACCTGTATGATCTCTTTGAGAGATCGTATTACTCATATGCCCTTATACGCACACCAGCGTGTCGGTGTATAGACCTTGTTAGGTCATCAACCTATTGGTCTGCAAAATGTACATACTCAGACATATAGTAACACATCTGTCTCCGGTCAGGATGCGTGCCTATATTGTGATAGCATACGACAGAAGACTTTGGTTATCTCGATCTCGTTAAGTCAACTCTTTGACTTAACTTATCTAACACCTCTGAATCTCTATTCCTATGCAAAGGACCTGCATCAAGAGGTTGGTTAGATATCAGCCTTTAGAGAAAGGATTGCCATCTTCTTCTCAGGCTAGTGATCATCTCTTAATAATCATTTAACTGTGCTTGATGAGTCCTCAATATAACTCTTTAGTTATTCATCCAAATACCAGCCTCTATGATTCAATAATTGAATCAACAGTTGTATGATCATTAAGATGGCCATGGTACATAACCCTAATTGTACTAAGGGACCTATTATGTAAATTATTTATTCTTCATTTCAGCTCAGGGAATGATATTCACAATAACATTTATTGCATAATGGATCACCGTAGGCTCGCATGTCCAATAGAAAGATCGATTATCATCTCAAATATAAAATGATCATGATGTATTTTTCAAATTTTTAAAATTCGAATAATGCGTATTTTGAAATTATACCATCCTTCAAGTAACAATAAAAAATTGTTGGCTATTTGATTGGATTGATAATTGATTTATTATGATTAAATTAATTAGATCCAATTTAAATTAAAATCTCTATTATGAATAGAGTCGTATTTCCCTTGGAAGAATTGATTATGTGAATATGATTCATAATAATTAATTAGAATTTGAACATGATATGGAGGATCACATAAGTGACATCCATGGTCTTCCATCAAGATGAGGGTTCTATCGCCAGGGATTGTAAGCAGGAGATGCATGTCTGAAGTTACAACTCATGCATACAAGTGCATATGTATAGGGCTCTTTGCTTCTTGAAAGAGTAAGGTCGTATGCGTAGTGACCCCAATATCGAGTCCTCATATAATTGGGGTGATATTGGATTGTGCATAGCGAGTTCTAATCCTGTTGACGGTTGGTATAATTAACGATGGGTCAACATCACCTTAGGGGTGGTGGGCTGGGTGTTAAAGACCGAATTGGGAATGCAAGCTGAACTTTCAAGGCAGAATGGGTTCCCGCTTCTTTTTATCCGAGTTGAAAGTTCTCATATTATTGGGATGTAACAAAGATAAGAAGGAGGTCCCAGATCTTGCTTGAGATATAAAGGTAAGTATATCTGTTACATTGAAAGTGAATAAGGGAATGAACTTTCAGTGTTGACAAGGCAAGGTAACTTTGATATAAAAATTCCTAAATCAAAGTAAAATATATATTTATACATATTTATGCAAATTATCTTTTTTCAAATAATCATCTTTAAACCCACTCAATACTATACTCAATAATAACCAGAAAATGTCATGGATTGGATCCATGATAAAGATATTGTACTTGTAGTTGGACACATAATGTATATGGTTTTAATGTGCATGTTTCCTCATTATAATGAGGAATGACAATTAAAAAGATAATAGGACAACAACCTAGGTTTTGTATGTATTTATAGTCTTGATCTATGATCGAGTGTACTTGGGAAGTATCATGTCGATGATGATTGTAATTTTCAAATAATCCTTATAAAATCTAAGAAGATGTTTTGGCATACATATGTACTCTCAACAATTAATCATGAATGACATGGTTCACTGCATTATGTCGAATGGTGGCTTGATAAGAGATGATGTGCTCAAAATATTTGAGTACATGCCTGAACCAAAGTTTAAGAGTTAAGATGTATGTAGATATGATGAGTGTCATCATTCTACTATCTATACTCAAGTCATTCATGAAGCTTCATAATATTCATATTGTATGAATTGAATGAAGCATGTATAAATGTTAAAATACTCTCGTATTGAAATCTTTTGAGCTCAACATAAGAGATCCTTTATCTTCCATAATGGTTGTTTATAGATGAAGGAAGTGCAGTGGAAGCATGGGGTTGACCGTTGTTAGAAGGAAAGTCAAAGAGATGAATGTACTTCTATGGTTTCCACACATATATCATCCAAAGAGTTGGATGAATGCACATACTGCAACAAGTTGATGTATTGATAGTATAACTATCTAGACTATCGAAAATCCTTAGATAAAGACTCAGATAGTGCATCGAAATAATATACATAAATCATTGAAATTGACTTTCTTATTAGATTAGATCAATGTCTGATAATTGTAAGGCGTTCTTCTAATAACAGATGCAGCTGGTCGCATATGTTTTAGAAGACTAAAAATTTTTTATCTTAAGGTTTAATAGTCATCCACTTGGATATTGATGCAGTTTTTGCAACAATCTCTATTGGATAGATAGACTTTATATTTTCAGTGGGAGAGCCCTTAGTCTTAGAGAATGTCTCTATGACCTAGATATTAGAATACATTCATTGTTTATTTTTAAATGTTGGGAATATCATAAAGAGTTATGATGGATATATTTTAGATGGTAGTCTAACATCTAGAGGACTCTACAAATTAGAAAACTAATGAATGGTTCATTAACATTTCTAATACTGGAAATTGTACCTCAAAAGATCAGTAGCAGGATGAAGATCATTTTGACAATGATCTAACATCAAGCCTTGGACATATGTCTGTTGGTGAGATCAATAGACTAGTAAGACATGAAAATTTAGAATGTCTAAAATTTCAAATCTTATATACTTGTGGATATTGTATTCAAAGTAGAAATTGTCCAATGCACCCTGGGAATGGTGCCAAGATATTCCAGATCTCATATATATTGATGTATGTGGATTATCTCTATCATAATAAACATTAATGATATGTGATATCTATTAATGATTACTTATGATATGAGATTTCTTCTCTTCACCTTAGAAACCTTTGAAATATTCAAAGATTTTGCTATTTTGGTTTAGAACCAGAGTTTGAAGGAAGATGAAATGAATTTGATCTAACCTATGTTATTTGTACATATTAGATGAATTCAAAGAATACCTTATCGAGATATGAATATCATTCCTATCTCACTCCTCCTGATACACCTAAACTCAATATAGTTGTAGGGAGATAAAATTAGATCATGTATGACATGATTTTATCAATGATGAATATTAGCATAATTACCTCTTAGTTTCCAAGTATATATGTAGTAGAGACTGCAATATATAAGGTTCCATGCAAGTAAGCTGGAATCTAGCATCAGAGAGTACTAATTCATTAGGAAAATAAAAGATGGTATTGGATGCTTACTTTATGACCTTATGATTCTTAAAAGATTTCATCTCTAAGGATATGATTCTTAGAGGATGACTCTCTTGAGAATCAAGATGAAAATGAAGTGAAGAAGCTCGTTTAATCTTGAGAAGATAATGAGGCTCCTGAAATCGGAAACTAAAAGGACAATTAAAGATGAAACACTCATACTTCTTCAAATGAGTTTGAGAATGGATTCCATATGTCAGTTAAGTCTGACAATGATCTTACTTCATGTGATGAAGATTCTAAAGATCATGACATGGAAAGATGGATGTTAGCAGTAAAGTCTAAAGTAGACTTCATATACAAGTGTTGTATATGGACCCTCGAGGATCCACCTATAAGGGTAAAACCTGATAGGTGTAAATGGATCTTCAAGAGAAAGAGGGAACCTGATGAGAAGGTAGAGACCTTCAAAGCACGGATCGTATCTACAAGATATACACGAAGAGAACACATCGCTTGCGATGAAACTTGCTATTTAATGGCCATGCTTAAACCCATCAGAATATTGCTAACTATAGTTACACAACTTGATTATGACATCTTCAAGATGTGAGTTAAGATTACATCCCTCTATGAATACCACTCCTAGGATATTCATATGAAGTAACCCTAAGGCTTCATAGTTGAGGAAAACAAGGTATGCACGCTGAGTAACTACGTCTATGGAGTCAAATAAGCTTCTTGTAATTGGAACATCAGATTTGATGAAATTATAAATGTTATGATTTCAGATAGAATCTTGATGAACCATGTGAAGCTTCATGGGAGTGCCATTGTGTTCATCATGCTAAATGTAGATGATATCCTAATCACTTGGAATGATATAAGGATGATAATAAGTGTTTTATAGTTTATAGATATTCCATACCTTGAGATATGATCTCGAGGATACCTCTTAGATCTCAGTTCTGAAGTTGTTCAAAAGCAAAGAGAAGAAGGTATTAGGACCATCATATTAGTGGTACACCTTGGACATGTTCTATTTTCTGGAAAATTCCAAGAAAGGCTTCTTTCCCTTAAGATATGGTACTGAACTATCTAAAATGGATAGCCCTTCAAAGAGTTGAGGAAGTGAATACCAAAGTCATATGCCATAGTACATCAGCTTTGGGAAGCTCAGTGTATGCCAGATGTATACAAAAGTCAAATGTCTGCCATGTAGTAGGAGTAGTAAGATGTTATTAATCCTATTATGTAAAGAAAATACTTAATTACACTAATAACAATATCTTAAAAGAGGACAAGACTTTTGAGATAGTGATATCAAAATCTTATCTTCAAGAACTTAAGACGTCATAGATGATCTAAAAGGTCTTAACTGTAGATACCTTATAAGACTTAAGACTGGGTCTTAGTCTTAGGAGATAGAGATCTCCAAAAATAAGTGTATTCTGATAAGGATAATAGAAATTACATACTGGTTATAACCACTATTGAGTTGTATTGCCAAAGACATTGTAATTGCTTTAACAAGATTGAGTATTGGTTGTATAAGATGCAACATTCGCATTGGATGTGCACATTGTTACTAGGAGATATGCAAATGATGTAAAAAGACTTGGCGTAGTCTCTCAAGAACAGAGTTGCTGATCAACATACCTAGCTATTTTTCTAAATAGCCTATGATTGTCATTGAGTGTGGGTTTAAAGATTAGCTCATTAATGGCTCTTTGGGCTAGTCGGAGATTGTTGGACATGCGAGCCCATGGTGAGCCATTTTGTAATAAATGTTATTGCAATTATCATTCCTTGATTTGAAATGAAGAATAACTAATTTGCATAATAGGTCCCTTGGTACAATTAGGGTTATGTACCATGGCCATCTTAATGATCGTACAAATGTTGATTTAAGTGTTGAATCATATAGGTTAGTACTTGGATGAATATCTAAAGAGTTAGATTAAGGACTCATCAAGCACCATCAAATGATTATTAAGAGTTTATCTCCAGCCTGAGTAGGAAATGACGATCCTTTCACTTTTGGTTGATATCTGACCGACCTCTTGATGCAGGTCCACTACATAAGAATAGGGATTCAGAGGTGTCAGATTAGTTAGGTCAAAGAGATGACTTAACGAGATTGAGATAACCAAAAACTTATGTCGTATGCTTCCATGATATAGGCACGCATCCTCTGACCGGAGATAGATTTGTTACTATATGTATGAGATGTACATTTGGCAGACTGATTGGTTGATGGCCTAATCAAGGTCTATACACTGGTGTGCTGGTGTGCATACAAGGGCATATGAGTAATACGATCTCTTAAAGGGATCTTACAGGTTCATTTACTAAATAGGAAGACATGAGCTCACTCATGAGATATTGGGAATCAAATACCGTGCACGATCGTCTCATTCTGGAAGCTTGAATGAATTTATAAGATTTGATATAAGCCTTTGGAAAGTGTATGATCAATGCCTAGGTATGATAGCTTTTGGAAAGTATATAATCGATACCAACTCCCAATGATCGAATGAGAAACTTAATGATAAAACCATGAAGGAGACAGTCTAAATAGATCGAAAACTTCAGGTTTATTCTAGGTCTTCTAGTATGCAGGATGTACATGTATTAAGAATACATGAGGGTGATGTGCTCATAAGCGATTGCATAACCATGATGCTTCCATTCCTAGGGAGTGATGAAACGGGTTTGGATTTTAGTGACTCCTCTCAGTAGAGAAGTAATCTGATCTTGGTCCAAACGTTGGACAGTGATATGAATGTGATTCGGATGCAATGAAAGGATTAGATTTACGGTTTTGATTTAATCAAACCTCTGTGCGAGGTCCGCAAGATCTGGATTTGAGATTTGATCTCAATATCCAAGTCACTATACGTGGAGCGTACAATTGTCATGTCTTTATCTAAAAGTATCCCCAGAGAAAGCACATTATCCTTGAAAGAGTTCAAGGATAATTTCACTATTGATATATGTATCCCAGGATTGAAAATTTGATAATTAAATGTGATTTCATGAATAATATGAATTTGATTCATATTATAGGGAGAGTTATCTAAGATAGTTAAATGTGATTTAGTTATCAAAGATGTAAGTAATGTGAATGTGATTCATATTATTTGGGTACATGAGAATAGAGATCTAAGATGATTAAAAGTGATTTAATTATCATGGATATGAATAATGTGGATAGCACTATCCATATTAATCATATATATTATAAATGTGATTTACAATATATAAGAGAGAGCTATTTGTAAATAAAATTTACAATTTAAATGTTGATGTCAATAGGATTCGTATTGGACAAAATTAAAAATGTAATTTACATTTTATTTTGGGTCGTGAATGTAATTCACAAATTTCCAATGGCATTATTGCAATGTTCACAAAATAAATTGGATTTATTTTTGCGAAATAATTTACAACAAATGTTGTTGTAAATTATTGGAGATTTTCATGGGATAATGTAATCGCATGAATTAAAAGAAGATTGCCATCCACCAACAAAGGTGGACAAAGGTGGGTGATGAATACCCATTCATCACTCTTTATTCTTTTATTTTAGCTACAAAACCTTTGCCAAACACATGTATATTCTTGTAAATACACATAATTATCAAATTGCATGCATTGTGTAAAAATGCATAATTAGCATGTTTTTTGTGTATAAATAAAAGAAGAAAGAAACAAAAGAAAAAGAGGGAGATATTTAGAATAAATATTGAGCGACCTAATCCCAAGGGAGGGCTCAGCATGGGCCTGACCGCATAAAAACCCAAGTAGAAAGAGATAAGGAAGCTCATGTGTGTAAATATACCTGTATATAAAATAAAAATATTTTACTCTAAAAACAAAAATAAAAATGGGTTTATATATATTTGTATATATTTTTAAATAGTAAATTAAAATAAAAATGAGAAAATTAAAAAGAAAATAAAAACATCCTTCCTTGCATATATTCACCATGTACATAAGACCACATACCTATTTCTTTATCCCTATAAATAAATAAATTAAAATCCCATAAAATTGTATATATTCTATACTTCATAGTGTAATTAAATAAAATAAAAACCACAAAAACAAAAATAAAATAAAAAGAACAAAAATAAAAATCAACATCACCATTATATATATACCATATATGTGTATAAATAAATCTATTTATTTACCCCTTGTAATTAAATAATAAAAATAAAATAAAAATACCAAAATATTCCAAATTTTATCTTGTAAATAAATAAAATATAAAATTGGAATAAAAATGTATAAAAATATATAATTAAAAATCAAAATAAAAAATTAAATATTGTATATACCTATGTATATAATACTATATTGTAAATACCTAATTTTTATTTCAAATAAATAAATAAAAATCACAAAAAAATAGTTTATAAATAAATAAACATTTTTTGTATTTTAACTTTTTCCAAAATAGGCCATTTTCTATTTTAAATTAAATTTCCAAATCTTTTACACGTGGCCGACTCTCATTGGTCCACGGGGGATGTTGACCCCCCGGTTAAACCCCCCCCCCCCCGGATCACAGACCCGCGGATCCAGTGCCCCGACCCGATTTCTCCAAATTATCGCCACTTGATCTGAGCTCCAAATCCGTAAATCCCGGGTCATATCCATCTATATTCATCCCTGATCCATGCCCGAGCAGGGTTATGGGGATCCGCGCTCCGATCGAGTCACCCGACTCCCATCTTCTCGGACCCCTAGTCACTTAAATGCTCAGCTCCACCGCACGATTCCAGCATCTTTGGCTCTGCATTCTCCACCCCAGGACCTCCACCATCTCCGCCTGAGTGACAGCAGTCGGCCGGTGGTGTCGCAGCGAGGAGAGGGTGTCCAGACCATTGATCCGGCGACCTAGCGTCGCCGTACGCCGCCCCTTGCATGGTGCTCGAGCCTCGAGCATCGACGGCCCTCGAGGCAAGGACCCAGAGCTTCAGCAGCTCAAGCAGAGTCGACCTTGGCCATCCGGTGAGCTTGAATCTCCCTAGTTTTAGCTAATTTTCGTTTACCCCCAATTTCACCCATCGCCGACGACCGTCGATTCCGACCACATCCGTCCCCCTTTCGATCATCGAACGACACCCACATCTCCGCCTCACTCCTCCGCACATTCTTTGCCCCTTCATCCACCCAGTTCGCACAGGAACTGGGAGTCGAGCTCCTCCGCCGTCGTATCGCCGGAGCTCATCCAACACGACGCACCGCGCCCCACTTCGCTCCTAACCGGGTCGAGGCACTTTGCCCTCGACCCAGGAGTTTGTTGCGCTACTTTGCAGGTCAAGACAGGTCCATCTGAGAAGCCTGAACATTTAGGAGCAGCAGCTCCAGCTCTGCCTTGGTCGCAGGAGCATCTTCGACGCCTCCAGCTTCATCGGGAGGCCCCCATTGGTTGTGGACCACCAAGGCGATTCTTTTCCGATCTTCAACAGCCCCAAGGAGGCCCACCGTGCGTGCACCGGGCCGGCAAACCTCGTCGGCCATCTGTTCTTCCAAGAGCCTTCCAGCCGTCCATTCGCCTCTAGCTCCAGATTCGATCCATGTCGTTCATTTGAGGAGCGGCCTTCGTCGTCAGATCCCTTGGAGGTTGATCTGGACCGTCAGATCAGCGAGGGTTAGCACCAGCGCTTCTGCGCCATTGATCCACCACATGGCGCACCCTCCATCGTTCGATCACCGCCGAGGCCCCTTCGTTGAGGAGTGACCACCAGCAGCCGTTGGATACTCCACGTAGCGCGTCCTCCACCCTTGGATAATATGTGGGGTAATATCACTTAGGCCCCCCTTTTATTTTGTTTTATTATTTAGTCCTGTAAATATCGACACTAATGCTTTTATTTTGTAAAAATTGCACTTAGGACCTGCTAGCTTACTTTTATTGCATTTCTACCCCTGCCTGTTGTGAACATGTGCTTCGTCACGTGTATTGTTGGTGGTTTTGCATATATGGGCCTGTAATTTGTACATGTTATGGAATGAAAATCTTTTTGGATAATTGCATTTTATGCCCCTGTGAATGTTTTATTTCGACATGTGTTGAATATAGTGGGCATTTTACACTTAAGCCCCTGGACTTTTAGCACATGTTGCTAATAGGTCTAGGAACTTATGTTATTTGAAAATAAGTCCCCTGAACACGTGCGTTGGCACGTGAGATTCTGTTGTTTTGCACGGGTACCCCCTGAGTTTTGGTTTTGTTACTTTTAGGCCCTGGAGTATATATTTTATGACAATAGGTCCATGTGATTGTGGACTTGTATTTGTTGTAAATAAATATCATATCATCCAAAATTTTTACGGTGAAAATTTGACACGTGGCTTCCTTCACTGTATTAGAATTTTCATTGATTTTGGGAAATTTTTGGAGCCCTTTTTCTATTTTAAAAAGAAAATGCAAAACCTTTCTTCCCTGTCCAGTTATAAAAATCACAAAAAATATTAAAACCTTCTCAAAAATTCTAAAAAATTCAAAGTTTGTGTGTTTTGTTATGTTTGATTTTCTAACGAATTTTAGTTATTTTTGGACTTATGGAAATTATAAAAATAGAAAAAAATTGAAAAACTCATAAAAATTCTAATAAATCATAGAAATTCCAAAAATAATAAATTTTTTTCCTGAATTTTCTTCTTTACTTCTACTTTACATGAAAATTACCTCCATGCCTTGAAAAAACTATTTGATATTTTTAAATGGTTGTAGAAGCCTGACTGGACAGCGTCTTTGGTTTTCAGTCTTATTTGATTTTTAGAAAATTCTATAAAAATCAAAAAATTATCAAAAATTCACCAAAAACAGTAAAAAATATAAAAAACATAAAAATATTTTTGTTTGAATTTTTGGATTAATTTTTTGTGTTTAAATAATTAGTCCAAGTTGCTTGTTTCATTGTTGTCTTATTTTTCTTTATGATTAAAAAATCCAAAAAAAATATAAAATATATTAAAAATCCACCAAAAATTCCTTTGTTTTTATTTTTCTTTCCTTTTGACTACTTCGTAGGCCGCGAGGCCATCACGTGCTCTCCGAGTTCGACCCTGGGTGCTATAGCAGGTTAATATCATAGCGAGACCGCTACCTTGATTTTTATCGTGTTTTGATTTTTATTCGGTGGTCTGATCTTTTTCTTGTTGAGCTCTGATTCCCGTACGACTGAGGTCACAACGACTGTATTTACACCTTTACCTCAGTTGTTCGGGCGGCTCATCAGTGGTGGACGGCCACTAAGTCCTACTTGGATTTGGTGGTCGTCCCCCTTTATTATGGTAAGATGATTATCTCCTTTCCAATTATCTCCAAGGATAATTGATTTAATTTGAAATTAATTTATATTGATTATTCAATATATATTTAATTAAATTAAATTAATCGTTGTAGCGTTGTTACAACAAGATCATGGCCATTGAAAGAAATACAAATCAATCTCATACATTGATTTTGTGTTGTCCGTGGATTGAGATCCATGGACTCCCAAAATACTATTCTTAAAAATAGACAACAACTAATTCTCTCTCTCTCTACACGCCAAGTCTCTCTCTCTCTCATTGTGGCCTTCCACCATGGAGCCCTAGAGAAAGTCACCATCGCCTCCGCATCGTCTTTATGCTGCCGGATCATTTGCTTATGGATCTCAGTCTCCTTCAATGTGCCTCGCTTGTGAAGAAAATGTCAGATCTCGTGTGACGAGATCAGGAGATTCGTCGCTTGGATCATCAACATGGATTGCGAGGAACATGCTTGTCATCAGCACGCTCGCAAGCGTCTCCTCCGTTGGATCGGACTTGAGGCAGATGGTCTCTTCGTTTAGAGACCCGATCGCAACCACGCTTCAAGAGTTAAACTTAATACTTATTTGTGGTTTAGATGAAATGATCCGAGAAGTGTTCTTGGATCATGTGGTTTCATCTATAGGAAATTTAAAATTCCGATGTCCTGAGCAAATAGTATGACTACTCGCTCCCAATTGCATACGATGTGATCCTCACGCTTCTGTGATGCGCTTAAGGAATTTCCCATATCCTTCAACTTTTACATTAACTGCTCTATTCATTGTGAGAACTTTATAGGCAACTCATCCTCGATGAATGTAGATTCACCTACTGAAGGGTGTTCCCAACCGAATTAGCCAATGCTCTATGAGGATGTATTGGTTCGTGATGAAGATCTTGTTGAACTCATAGATGACAATGACCAATTTTTCGCATTTCTGATAGATGTGGAGGAACCCATCGTATCGGATAACAATATGCTAAGACTAAAGTTTTTGTTGGATTTTTTTAGGATTAAGGTGAGACACCAATGCATAACTGTTTGCATGGATAATATCCTTAATTTGATGTGCTAGTTGTTGGAAGCAAAGAATGGTTTCCCAAATGCTTGGCGGGATGCAAAGAAAGAGTTTTGAAAGTGAGGACTCAATTCGGAGAAGATCAATGTGTGTCCTAACAATTGTTTACTTTTTCAAAATGCTTATGCCAACATGGATACTTGCCCACAATGTGGAGCATCCAGATATCGATGAGAGAATGTTGATCGCTCACGTACGAAAAAAATATTGGCTAAGGTATTACATTATTTCCCTCTTATCCCGATATTGCAAAGATTGCTCATGTCGAACATAACTGCAAAATGGATGACTTGGCTTGAGAGGAACCAATCTAAAGATAGACTTATGTGTCATCCAGGAGACTCTTCTCAATGGAAATTGTTTGATTCCATGTTTCCCTTTTTCATAAGAACAGTAGAAATGTTTGTTTAGGTCTTGCTAGTGATGGTTCCAATCCTTTCTAGAATATGTTCCCATCATACTCCAATTGGCAGTGGTTGTCATGACCCACAACCTACCTCCATGAATGTGCATGAAATCAGACTTTATGATGCTTACCCTACTTATTCTCGTCACAAAAGAGCATGGATGAAGAGAGCCCGAGATGAGGAAGAAGTTTATGGGGGAGTGGCTAGTCCACATGGTCTTCTATTGACCAGAGCTTATGGGGCTTCATCATCTGGTACGAATTTAAGTAGCAAAGAATTCCTTTCAAATCACACATATAAATGAAATATTATTAAACTAGACAGTGATGTAAGCGAAGGGGTCATGTCAAACGCATTCAATTAAGTAATCTAAAGCCTAGAGAGAGGGTGAAGGTGCAACTGAATAGAGCAGGCAGGCCAAGCTTTAGTGGAGCATGCAAGGCCTTTTTTCCAGTCGGCTACCCATCGCAGCAGATACGAATGTACCTCTACGAATCACAAACTTTAGGAATGTCCCCGCGTCTCTAAAGATTGCCATCATTTATGATATGAACGTATGTTCTATTAAACAAATCATTTAAAGCATTTATGATATGAAGGAATGAGTTATCTACTTTGTTGAATGTTATACAGAACATTTTTAACTGGGGTGACTATTCTGAACCCAAGGAAGGGATCTTACATCAGTTGGACATGCGAGCCCACAATGAGCCATTATGCAATAAGTGTTATTGCAAATATCATTCCCTGATCAAAAATAAAGAATAACTAATTTGCATAATAGGTCCCTTACTACAATTAGGGTTATGTACCATGACCATCTTAATGATCATACAGTTGTTGATTCAGTTGTTAAATCATAGAGGCTAGTGCTTGGATGAATAACTAAAAAGTTAGATTGAGGATTCATCAAGCACCGTCAAATGATTATTAAGAGAGGATCTCTAGCCTAAGAAGGAGATGGCAGTACTTTCTCTAAAGGTTGATATCTAACTGACCTCTTGATGCAGTTCCTCTTCATAGGAATAGAGATTTGGATGTGTTGGATAAGTTAGGTCAAAGAGTTCACTTAACGAGATCAAGATAACCAAAGATCTATGTTGTATGCTGTCACGAGATAGGCATGAATCCTCTAACCGAAGACAGATGTGTTAGTATATGTCTGAGTATGTACATTTGGTAGACCGATAGGTTGATGACCTAATCAAGTTCTATACACCGACACACTGGTGTGCATAGAAGGGCGTATGAGTAATACAATCTCTCAAAGGTATCATACATGTTCATTTACTGGACCAGAAGACATGAGCTCACTCATGAGATATTGGGAAGGATCAAATTCTGTGCACGGTTGTCTTGCTTTGGAAGCTTGACTGAATTTGTAAGGTTTGATATATGCTTTGGGAAAGTATATGTTCAACACCTAGGTATGATATATGCCTTTGGGAAGTATATGGTTGATACCAACTCCCAATGATTAAATGAGAAACTTAATGATAAAACCATGAAGGAGACAATCTATATGAGATCTAAAATATTCTTGATCTTCCAGTATGCAGGATGTACAGGTATTAGGAATACACCTGAGGGTGATGTGATCATAAATAATTTTATTACCATGACACTTCAATTCCTAGGAAGTGATGAAACGGGTCTGAATTTTAGTAACTCCTCTCAATAGAGAAGTAATCTGATCTTGGTCCAAATATTGGACATTTATCTGAATGTGATTCAGATTCAATGAGAATATTAGATTTGCCATCTTGATTTAATCAAGCATCTATGAGAGGTCTAGAAGATCTGGATTTGAGAAGTGATTTCAATATCCAGGTCGCTATACGTGGAATGTACAATTGCCAAGTCCTTATCTCCAAGTATCCACATAGAAAGTGCATTATCCTTGAAAGAGTTCATGGATAATTTTCATTGTTGATATATGTATCCGAGCATTGAGAAAATAGGCAATAAAATGTGATTTAGTTATCATGAATAATATGAATTCGATTCATATTATAAGGAGAGTTATCTAAGATAATTAAATGTAATTTAATTATCAAAGATGTGAATAATGTGAATGTGATTCATATTATTTGGGCATATGAGAATAGAGATCCAAGATGATTAAATGTAATTTAATTATCATGGATATGAATAATGTGGATAGCATTACTATATTAATCATATATATTATAAATATAATTTATTATATATAAGAGAGAGCTATTTGTATTTAATATTTATAAATTAAATGTTGATGTGAATTGGATTCATATTGGACAATTAATTGAAAATATAATTTACATTTTATTTTGGGTTGTGAATGATATTCACAAATTTTCAATTGCATGATTGCAATATCCACAAAATAAAGTGGATTTATTTTTATGAAATAATTTGCAACTAAAGTTGTTGCAGAATAATATAGAAATAAGTGGAATATTGGATTCCATGTAATATTTGAAGGAGGATCCCTTCCTAATAAGGAGTGGGGACGGCCACCAAGTCCTTATAGGACCCATGGCCATCCACCCCCTTTATGGATGGAGGCTAGCCTCCTTCCTATTTCTCCATGGGTGATAGACTTAATTATGTAAATGTATATTGATGATTTATTCAATATATATTTGATTTAATTAAATTAATTATAATTGTGTTTTTACAACAAAATCATGGCCATTGAAAGAAATACAAAACAATCTCATTCATTGATTTTGTGTTGTCCATGGATTGGGATCGATGGACTCCTAAAATACTATATAAGAAGAGGCACCCCTAGCTCTTCGGGTTACAACATCAACAAGAGACATAACATATGCTTTATCTCTCTCTCTCTCATTCTCTCTACACGTAAACTCTCTCTTTCTCTCTCATTGTGGTCGTCCACCATGGAGCCCTAGAGAAAGTCACCATAGTTGCATCATCGTTGTTATGCTGCCGGATTGTTTGTTCGTGGATCTCCATATCATTCAGTGCACCTCGCTCGTGAAAAAGATGTCGGATCTCGTATGAAGATATCAGGAGATTCGTTGCTTGGATCATCAACATGGATTGTAAGGAGCACGTGTTTCATCAGCGCGCTCGCAAGCGTCTCCTCCGTCAGATCGGACATGAGATAGGAGGTCTCTTCATTTAGAGACTTGATCACAGCCACGCTTAAAGAGGTAAACCTAATACTTGTTTGTGTTTTATATGAAATGATTCGAGAATTGTTCTTGGATCACATGGTTTTATTGTTTAAAAATTTTCAAATTCTGCTCCCATGAGCAACTAGTACGACTAGTCGCTCCCGATCACGTACGATGCAATCCTCACACTTTTGTGATGTGCTTAAGGATCTTCCCATATACTTCAAGTGGTAACAGAGCCAAAGGTTGGAGGTTTCTGATACGATCCATAAACCTAGGACGACAACAAGACTTTAGGGTTGTGAAATTTTATCGCATTTTGTTCGCGCAATCCTGTTTTATGTGATTTTTTCGCCCTGTTTAAGTTGTTTAAACTCAAAATTATCACTTGGATAATATTCCTTGTTAAATAAGTAAATCGTGGAACTTGAGTTTGTTGGCTTTGGAATCTGATTGCTCAAGTTATGATCTTTATAGTGAACATGTATCCACTGTTTCGGGGACTGCGAATCTTGACGTAATTTAGGAATTAATGACGGTTTTGAAGCACCTAAAAATGAGTGCATATCACTTGGGTTCTGCTATAAATAAAATTAGCAAACTATAGAGACTTATTTTGCCTGATTTGGATTTAAAATAATTGAGATATGCTAATTTTAGTAAATGAGGGTCACTGCTGATAATTACTTTCCTAATCAAGAACATTGTCATTATCATTTAATCAATTAGTGAAATTAATTAATTTCCTAAAATAATTATTGAAAAATATTTATGAAATATTTGATGATGATTATTTCCTTAAATGACATTACCATAACCAAATACGATAAAATAATTGATCTTGATCACAAATTAGTTACAATAATTCCAATAAACAAAGTTGCTTGAATATGATTACTAATTTGTTTAGCGAATTTCCTTATAATATTATCAAAAGGGTTTGATGATTATAATATATGGTATAACTTTGATTGAAAGATCAATTATCATCTCAAATACAAAATGATCAATTCGTATTATCCTGACCTGAGGCGGATATGGTGTCTAGTTGGGGAGCATTGGGGTAGCAGGTTTCTCCGTCATATGTCCCACTCACGTCGGTACTAGCCATGATAACGGGTAAGGAAAATATATTGCTTGAAGCAATCATGATGTATTTTTCTAATTATTAAAATTTGAATAATACGTATTTGAGATAATACCATATTTCAAGTAATAATAAAGAATGTCTGTTGGATATTAATTGGATCATTAATTTAATATGATTAGATTAACTGAAATCCAATTAAAATTAAAACACTCTATTATGAATAGAGTTGTAATCCCCTCGGAAGAATTAATTGTGTGAATATGATTCATAATAATTAATTAAAATTTAAACATGATATGGAGGATCGCATAAGTGACATCCATGATCTCCCGTCAAGGCGAAGGATTCCGTCATTAGGGATTTCATGTAGGAGACGCATGTTTGAAGTGACAACTCCTACATACAAGCGCATCTGGATCGGGCTCTTTGCTTCTCGAAAGAGTAAGGCCGTATGCGTAGTGATCCCAATATCAGGTCCTCATATTATTGGGGCACTATTGGATTGCGCATAGCAAGTTCTAATCATATTGACAGCTGGTTCAATTAACGACGAGTCAACATCACCTTAGGGGCGGTGGGCTCGGGTGTTAAAGAACAAATTGGGAATGCACTTTGGACTTGCAAGGAAGAATGTGTTCCCGCTTCTTTTTATCCGCGTTGCAAGTTCTCATTTGGAATGTAACAATGATAAGAAAGGAGATCCCAAATCTTGCTTGAACATTATGGTAAGTATAGCTCTTTATTGAAAGTGACTAGGGGAACGAACATTCAGTATTGATAAGGCAAGACAACTTTGATATAAAAATCCTAAATCAAAGTAAAATATGTATTTATGCAAATTTCTTATTTTAGATAATCCTCATTAAACCCACTCAATGCTATACTCATTAATGACAAGTAAAATATCATGGATTGGATCCATGATCAAGATATTGTACTTGCAATAGGGCACATAATGTATGTGGTTGCAATGTAGTAGTTTCCTCATAATAATGAAAAATGATAATTAAATAGACAATAGGACAACAACTTGGAGTTTGTATGTCTCTATAATCTTGACCTCTCATCAAGTGTATTTTGGAAGTATCATGTCGTTGATGATCACAATTGTCAAATAATCCTTATAAAATCTAAGAAGATATTTTGGCATACATACGTGCTCTCGAAATTTAATTATGAATGACATGGTTCATAGCATCATGCAGAATGGTGGCTCTATAAGAGATGTTATATTCAAATTGTTTGAGTACCTACCTGAACTGAAGTCTTTTAGAGTTAAGATGGATATAAATATGATTAATGTCATCATTCTACTATTTATACTCTAGTCTTGCATGAAGCTTCATAATATTCATATTGTATGAATTGAATGAAGCATGTATAAATGTTGAAATACTCTTATATTGAAATCCTTGAATTCAACATAAGAGATTCTTCTATCTTAAGAAATGGTTGTTTATAGATGAAGGGAGCGTAGTGGAAACATGAGTCTGACCCAAGTAAGAAGGAAAGTCACAGAGTTGACTGTACTTTTATGATTTCCATGTGACATCCAAAGAGTTTGATGAATGCCAATACTGCAATAAGATCATGTATTGATAGTATAACTATCTGGACTATCCAAGATCCTTAACGAATGACTCGGATAGTACATTGGAATAATATACATCTACATATCATCATTGAAATTGACTTGCTTATTGGATAAGATCAAAGTCTAAAATTGTATATCATTCTTCCAACAACACTTGCAATTTATTGCATATGTTTTAAAACATTAGAAAATCTTATCTTAAGGTTTAATAGTCATCCGCATGGATATTGATGCAATTGTTGCAACAATCTCTATTGGATAGACAAACTTTATAGTTTCAGTGGGAGAGCCCTTAGTCTTAGAGAAAGTCTCTATGGCCTAGATATTATGATGCATTCATTGTTTATTTCTAAATGTTGGGAATGAACATGTATTCTGGAATAGACCTATCCTAAAGAGTTATGATGGATATATTTCAGATAGTAATCTAATATCTAGAGGACTCTACTAAATTAGAAAATTAGTGAATGATTCATTAACATTTCTAAATACTGAAAATTAAACCTTATAAGATTAGTAGAAGGATGAAGATCATTTGACAATAATCTGACATCAAGCCTTGGACATATATTTGTTGATGAGATCAATAGACTAGTAAGAGATGAAACTTAGAATGTTTGAAATTTCAAATCTTACATCCTTGTGAATATTGTATTCAAAAGTAAAACGCTGAATACACCCTTCTTTGGGATTGGTGTAAGATGTCAAGGTATTCAAGATCTCATACATATTGATGTAGATCATCTATATCATAATAAACATTAATGATATGGGTATCTATTGATGATTGTTTATGATATAAGATTTCTTCCCTTCACCTTAGAAAGCTTTGAAATGTTCAAAGGTTTCACAATTTTGGTTTAGAACCAAAGTTTGAAGGAAGATGAAATGAATTTGATCTAACCTATGCAGTAAGTACCTATTAGATTAATTCAAAGAATACCTTATGGAGAAAGGAATATCATTCCTATCTCAATCCTCCTAATGCATCTAAACTCAATGGTGTTGTAGGGAGATGCAATTGGATCATGTGTGACATAATTTGATCAATGATGAATCTTAGCATAATTACCTCTTAGTTTCCATGGTATATATGTAGTAGAGACTGCAATATATATCTTTAATAAGATTCCATCTAAACACGAACATCTTAAGGTTTGGAACCTAGCCTAGTGTTGAACACTTGAGGATTTAGGGTTGCTTGGTCCATAACTTTGTCGTGGATGCAAGTAAGATGGAATCTAACTCCAGAGAGTTCTTCTTCATTAGGAAAATAAAGGATGCTATTGGATACCTACTTTATGACCTTGAGATTCTTAAAAGATTTCATCTCTAATGATATGATTCTTAGAGGTTGAGACTCTTGAGAATCAAGATGAAAATGAAGTGAAGGAACTCAATAAATCTTGAGAAGATAATGAGGCTCCAGAAATCGAAAACTAAAAGGACGATTAAAGATGAAACACTCATACCTCTTCAAATGAGTTTGAGGATGTATTCCATGTGTCAATTAAGTCTGACAATGGTCTAACTTCATATGATGAAGCTTCTAAAGATCATGACATGAGCAATAAATTCTAAAGTAGAATACATATACAAGTTTTATACATGGACCCTTAAGAATCCACCTATAAGGGTAGAACCTGATAGATGTAAATAGATCTTCAAGAGAAAGAGGGAATCTGATGAGAAGGTAGCGGCCTTCACAGCATGGCCCGTATCCTGAAGATACATACAGAAAGAAGACATCGCTTGCAACGAGACTTGCTTTCTGGTGACCATGCTTAAACTCATCAGATTATTGCTAACTGTAGCTACACAACTTGACTATGACATCTTCAAGATGGAAGTCAAGATTGTTTTCCTCTTTAAAATCCTCATCGGGGATATTCGCATGAAGTAGCCCAAGGGCTTCATGGTTGAAGAAGGCAAGGTATGTAAGGAACTCCATCTATGGACTCAAATAAGCTTCTTGTAGTTGGAATATCATATTTGAAGAAATTATAAATTTTGTGATTTCAGATAGAATCTTGATGAACCATGTGAAGCTTAGTGGGAGTGACAATGTGTTCATTATGCTAAATGTAGATGATATACTAATCATTTGGAATGATATGTGGATGATAATAAGTATTTTAAAATCTGGCTATTCCATACCTTGAGATATGATCTCAAGGATACCTCTTAGATCTTAGTTCTGAAGATGTTCAGAAGTAAAGAGAAGAAGATATTGGAACCGTCACATTAAGTGGTATACCTTGGACATGTTCCATTCTTGAAAAACCCCAAGGAAGGCTTCCTTTCCTTAAGATATGGTATTGATCTATCTAAAGGGATAGCACCTCAGTTGAGGAAGTGAATGCTAAAGATTGCTTGCCGTTGTGCAGCAGTTACGAGAAGCCGAGTGTATGCTAGATGTGTACAAAAGTCAGATGTTTGCCATACAGTGGGAGCAGTAAACTGTTACTAATCATACTATGTAAATAAAACACTTGATTGCAGTAATAACAATATCTTCAAAGAGGATGACTTTAGAAATAGTGATCTCTAAGTCTTATCTTCAAGAACTTAAGACTTTATAGATAGTGGTCTAAAAGGCTTAACTACAGATACCTTAGATGATATAGATCTCCAGGAATAAGAGTATTCAGATAAGGATGATAGGAATTAATATAACGATTATTGAGTTGTGGTGTCAAAAATAGTGTAATTATTTTAACAAGATTGAGTATTGGTTGCATAAGATGCAACATTCGCATTGGATGCGAGCACTATTATTGGGGGTATGTCGTAGTCTCTCAGGAACAGAATGACTGATAAGCTTACCTAGCTATTTTTTTCTAAATAGCTTATGATTGTCACATGAGTCTTGGTTATAAGATTAGCCAATTAATGGCACTTTGGGCTAGTGGGAGATTGTCGGATGCGAGCCCATGACGAGCTATTATGCAATAAGTGTTATTGCAATCCTGATATGAAATGAAGAATAACTAATGTGCATAATCAATCTCTTAATACAATTAGGATTATGTACCATGGCCATCTTAATGATCATGTAGTTGTTGATTCAATTGTTGAATCATAGAAGTTGGTATTTGGATGAATATCTAAAGAGTTAGCTTGATTACTCATCAGGCACTGTCAAATGATTATTAAGAGAGGATCTCCAGCCTGAAAAGAAGATGATTAGCCGACCTCTTGATGCAAGTCATCTGCATAGGAAAAGAGATTCGAAGGTATCAGATTAGTTAGGTCAAAGAGTTGAGTTAACAAGATCGAGATGACCAAGTCCTATGTTGTATACTGTCACGATATAACACACATCCTCTGACCGAAGACAGATGTATTACTATATGTGTGAGCATGTATATTTGACAGGTGTTGATCAAAGATGTGTTGATGACCTAATCAAGGTCTATACACCGACGTGTTTGTGTGCATAAAAGAACATATGAGTAATATCTCAAAAGGAATCATACATGCTCATTTACTGAACCAAAAGACATGAGCTCTCATGATCAAATTCCGTGCACAGTCGTCTCGCTTTGAAGCTTTACTGAATTTGTAAGGTTTGATGTATGCTTTTGATCAAGTGAAAATAATAGGTATGAGTGTATTCCAGACTTCACTGTGGCGTCGTCAGATGAGTTGTAAACTATTACTCTTGATATGAGACGGAGAAGATCGTCTTAGGGCATAATGTACTTTCCAAAACATTAAAAAGAAAAAATGAGGAATTAGAGCTCAATACTTTTTAAATAGTATGTACGAAAAACAAACACGTTATGCAGACATCACAGAAAAAATGCCTAGGAATAAAGAAAACTTTGTCGACTACAAGGCCCTGTTATATTATAAAAAAAACAAGTGAAGACGGGAAACCACCCTAAACATTTGCAATGCAGACATTTTATACTAAAGGTTACTGCAGATTACAAGCTTCCCTTCTATCTTCCCCCATTGATAGGAAGTTCATCTGTCGACATATTATAGTTAGATTCAGAAGGAACATGTGGGGGTGATGGTAGATGTCTCATTCCATGAGATCGAGATACATGCTAATCAATCATCAGTACAGGTTTACTTCTTCCTACTATGCTTGGTTGGCTTCACTTCCTTCGTCATCATTCGAGGAGCAATAGCCATGGCCATCAACTCCTGGAATAGAAGCTTGCATGCATAAGGTATGTGCACCTACAGCCATGAAAACATAAATCAATCATAAAATAATCTAGGAAACATAAATGAATCAGTAAAATAATCGATCATTTAGCAAAAACATCCTCACAGCAATAAGAAGCCAGAACAAATTGCAAATAAAAAGTAAGAAAAAATTGCGTGTCCATCCGCAGACCAGTTACAGTCAAAGGAAGATATAGTACGTACCTGGACAATGTCAGTCTTATTCTTACACCCTCTACATTCAAAGGAATTCTTCTTCAGGTTAGCAATAGCTATTAACCCACATCTCTCACAGACGTGAACCCTGTAAGCATCACTTTGGTCAAATAACCTTTCCTTGAGGAAGAAAGCAGCACCATGTGCAATCATGCAATCCCGTTCCATCTCTCCAAAGCGCAGTCCTCCATCACGAGAACGTCCTTCAGCTGGCTGCCTGGTAAGGATTTGAACAGGACCACGTCCTCGAGAATGAATCTTGTCATCAACCATGTGTTTCAGACGTTGATAATATGTGGGTCCAAGGAAAATCATCGCAATCAGTTTTCGACCAGTGTGACCATTATACATGGTTTCAAAACCACGCATCTGATATCCACAGCTATGAAGAGCCTTGCTGATGTTGTCAACCTACAGAACACAAGCAACGAAGTACTTATAGCTAAAAATATATTTAGAAAGTTACATAACCATGGTTCTTTTTTTATATATTTCATGTTCATATCAAGCCCATCCGACTGGTTGCAAGGCACAATATATTGAAAAAAGCTGACTATGGTTCTTTTTTATATATTTCATGTACTGTATCCAGCGCATCCACCAGGTTGCAAGACACTATTAAGGTATGCGACCTACTTATGAACAACTAATTATCCACATCAAAAAGAAGATATATCTCTTCTATGTAACAGACTCTGCTAGTCATTAAATAAACATGACCAACCAATACCAAAACATGTTTGATTAATTTGAGTTGATTCAAAAATAACTTTGTTGAACAAGATTAATTCTCTTTTTTAAGGCAACATTTTCTAATGACGAGACTATAGGCAACAATTTCTAATGAAGTGACAGTTTCTTAAACCTACATTTTCAAGATTTGTTTACAACTTTCTTCAACCCTAACCCTCATTTATACACTGCCTGACAATATTCCAGTTGCTTTTACGTGACAGTTTCTTAAACCTACACTTTCAAAGATTTGTTTACAACTTTCTTCAACCCTAACCCTCATTTATACACTGCCTGACAGTATTCCACTTGCTTTCCTATTACTATGCAACCAAACGCCTCACTTCTTGTCCTGCTTCCTTCCATTCCCTTCTCAATCCTCAGACAAATATAGGCTTTACAGTGAGAAACTTGTAGGCTTACAGTGAGAAAAAGTATGCTATTGTTGTTCACAAGGGCTAGCAAGCAAAAGCCTGATTAATCAAATATTACAATGACGTCCAGAAACTGACACATTTTAGAGAAACTTGCAGCACTTACAGTTACGTCAGTAAAAGGAGTGGCATCTCCTTCTTTCCCCATATGGGCAGCAACTTTTCCCATGATGCACTCAATAAGCTGGCCAATTGTCATTCGTGAAGGAATAGCATGCGGGTTCACAATGATGTCTGGTGTGATGCCTTCCACTGTCCAAGGCATATCCTCCTGAGTATATGTCATGCCAACAGTCCCTTTCTGTCCATGTCTACTGCTAAACTTATCTCCTATTTGAGGTATGCGAACAGACCTAATCCTCACTTTAACAAACCTCAAGCCATCGGCATTGGTTGTCAACAAAACCTGCAGGCAACATATACTTTGTTTCATTAACATAACTTTATGAAATCAGGTTAAGAAATAAAGCAAATACTTTGACAGTTAGACACGGCTTGAATCTTTTGGAGTAAAACACTCTAAAATTAACTTTTTTAACATAACACATGGCAAATACTTTACCTGATCAACCATTCCACTCTCGCTGTGGCGTGCACTGGTGCTATGATCTCGCCGGGAATAGCGTGAAGCTTGACCCTGAGATTCATCTTGAGTTATCGGAGTGGTTTTTCCTATTATGACGTCCTCACCAGAAACCCTCGTGCCCTGATTTTTTAATGGAAAAAAAGGAATTTTGTGAGCACATCTTCTAGAAAAGGCCCAGACATACTCATCTTATTTTCTTACTTACGGGAGGTGCGAGACCATCATCATCTAATTTGTCATAGGAGCCATGTCGCATGCCCTAAAAATAAGAAGTAAACATATAAAAATAACACGATGTAGTAAGCCCCAGAAAAACGTGTCTTATTTCAAAGTCACCATTGTATTCTCTCTATTTGGCCGCCCAAATTCTTCTTTTACAAGTGTTCCCATCTTCTTCTCTTCATCCCTAGAAAAGAGGTCAACAAACCCAAGGAAAGTTAGTATCCTATGACACGTATATGCAAGAGCAGACTCAGAAAATAGCAAATGCTACCTGTATGATCGAAAGAACAAGGACCGGAAAAACCCACGGTCAATAGATGACTGATTCATGATGACAGAATCTTCTTGATTATAACCAGAATAGCAGGCAATTGCAACAATAGCATTCTATATAAAGAAATAAAATATTGACAATATTAGTCGTAAATAAGGAAATATACACAAATAATGAAAAATATTTATCCCAGCTCCTTACGATGCCAGCTGGCAATTGCCGGAAGTGTAGATGTTCCATAGCACGTGTTGTTACAAGAGGCTTCTGAGGATAATAGAGGACATATGCCAATGTGTCCTGAAAATGAGAAATCTTAGACTCTAAAATACTGCAAATTTGACAAAGAAAATGGCACTTACCATCCTTAGTTGATAGTTAGTGACGTATATTCCCATGGCTTGCTTTCCCATTGCCGATTGGTAGGTGTTACGAGGTGACTGAGGCAGCAAAAATAAAAATTATAACATAATAACAATTTACTGATATGAGCACCAGCTGTACGGTAAAACCTGATTGTGATCTGGAAAAGGGATAATAGAAGCACAGACACCCAATATCAATGACGGATGGATTTCACAATGAGTATATGTTTCAGAATATGCCTCCTCTGGATTCTGCCTTGCGTTTACAAGATCCTAAAATATGACAGAAACTAATATAAGATACAGATAGGACATTTTCAAATCACTGAATATTCACAGATTGCTAGTATGGTTCGTGCTATCCATCAAAATACAAGCATACATCACAGTGTGCTCACTGTCATGCCTATTTTTTTTAATGCCAGTAAAATACAGCAACCATTCAATTAATTCGAACACTAAAAGCGGTATCATTGACATACATACATGCATATTATAGATACGAGATACGGTTACTATTGGGAAAATAGAAGAACATGTTTACTCCATCAGCCCTAGGCTCTCTTATATAGGAGAGTAGCCTATGGGTAAATTACATAAAGAGTACTGCAGGAATGGAAAATAATAAAAGACTACATAAGTAGATAATATATATGTTTACACTCCCCCTCAAGATGGAGCATAGATATCAATCATGCTCAGCTTGGACGCACACTTCTGAAATGGGCCTCGCAGTAATAAAAATATCCGCAGTTTGATTTTCTGAACTAACATGAGATGTAGCAATGAATCCCTTCTGGATCATGTCACGGATAAAGTGGCAATCAACTTCAATGTGCTTGGTTCGTTCATGGAATGCTGGATTGTTTGCAATGAACAAGGCCGCCTGATTGTCATATTATAAAGCCATCGGAAGTGGGACTTCTATATGTAAATCTGTAAGCACAGCTTTTACCACATCATTTCTGTACTAGCTTGGGCCATAGCCCGATACTCAGATTCAGCACTAGACCTTGCTACCACAGTTTGTTTCTTGCTCCTCCACGAGATTAGGGAATCTCCAACATACACAGCAAACCCAGAGGTGGACTTCCTGTCCTTGGGACACCCTGCATAATCTGCATCTGCACAAGCTGAGATAGAGATCACCTTGCCTTTCTTGAACAGCAGACCCGCACCTGGGGATGACTTGAGGTACCTGAGTATCATATGTATTGCATCCATGTGGACCTGACGTGGTTGCTCCATGAACTGGCTCACTCAACTCACAGCAAAGGCTATGTCGGGCCTAGAGATAGTGATATATAGAAGTTTGCCCACCAGTTCTCTGTATCTTCTCCTATCCACCTCCTCTGTATCATCATCATATAGCTTCATACTGGGATCCATTGGTGTGGTAGCAGGTCGGCAGCCAAGCATTCATGTTTCACTCAACAGGTCAGTGACATATTTTCTCTGAGACATTACCAACCCATGTGGATTTCTGGCGAACTCCAGTCCCAGAAAGTATCTAAGAACTCCAAGGTCCTTGGTGACAAATTCGCTACCCAGCATTTCGTTCGCCTTCTTTATCCCTTGTACATCATCACCTGTAATCAAGATGTCATCTACGTAGACCATGATTGCAATAATACCTCTGGAAGCCTTTTGTACAAACAAAGAATGATCAGCATTTGAACGTTTGTATCCCTGTTTCTCAAAAAGATCTAAGAGCTTCTGAAACCACGCTCTGGGACTCTGCTTAAGGTCCTAGATAGCCTTATGGAGTCTGCACACCTTGGAACACTCCCCCTCAACAGCAAAATCGGGTGGTTGTTGCATGTAGACTTCCTCCTGTAAGTCACCATATAAGAAGGCATTCTTCACATCCAACTGATATAGCGGCCAGTCACAAGTAACCGCAACAAACAGTAAGATCCGTAGAGTGGAATGGCGGGCTACTGGCGAGAATGTATCAAGATAGTTCACCCCGTATGTATGTGTAAAGCCACGAGCAACAAGACGAGCCTTGTATCTGTCAATACTGCCATCTGCATTCTGCTTGATGGTAAATACCCATTTGCAGCTCACTGGGGACACAGCTGCAGGTATAGGAACCAGACTCCAAATTCCTCTAGACTGAAGTGCCGCTATTTCTTCATCCATTGCTAGACGCCATCTACTATCCTTCATAGTGTCTTGGTAACTCTGTGGAATATCTACAGCTGACAAAGCAACTACAAAGTTCCTGAAATCTCCAGTTAGCCGTTCAAATGACATAGAAGCTGCTAAAGGATATGAAGCGCATCTTCGTTTCAACTTGCGTATAGCAATAGGAACATCTAAATCAACCATGTCCTCGTCTGTCCTCTGTAACACATTCTGCTCAGAAACATCGTCAGATCCATCAATATTAATATCTTCAGAACATACCTTGGGCAAGCTAGGTGATGAGTCATGACCATGAGCTGGAGCAGGCATGCGGGTAAAATGAAATGGTAGTGGTGAAACAGGTATAGTAATAGGAGGTGCAGATGATGGTGGTGGTGGTGGTGATGGTGGTAATGGTGGTGGTGGTGTCACATAAATAGCATCGGTATTAGTTGGAGGTATCAACTGATCACCTGAGGATGAAAAATACATTACGGATTCAAAAAACGTAACATCTGCACTAACTAGATACCGCATGCGCAATGGATCATAGCACTTGTACCCCTTCTGAGTTCTGGAGTACCCAACAAACACACACTTGACAGCCCTAGGAGAGAACTTGTCAGTACTGGGAGACAACTGGTGGACAAAGGCAACCGAACCGAACACACAAGGAGTAAGGGAAAACAGATCTTTACCAGAGAAGATAAGGGAGAAAGGAATCTTTTCACCTAGAACAGAGGACGGCATACGATTGATTAGGTAGCATGCTGTGAGAACCGCATCACCACAGTAAGAATAAGGAGCATGGCTCTGTATAAGAAGTGACCTCGTGACATCTAGTAAGTGGCGATGTTTCCTTTCAGCGATCCCATTCTAATGGGAGGTATAGGCACAGGATGTCTGGTGGATAATCCCTTGGGATGAGTAGTAACTGGCTAGGACATGAGTACACAATTCCAAGGCATTATCACTTCTCACAATTTTAACAGATGTGGAGAAAATATTACGAATCTCATTAAGAAAATTGATAATAATATTCCCTGCTTCAGGTTTATTCTTTAACAAAAACACCCATGACACACGAGAGAAGTCATCCACAATAACTATATAAAATATGTGTCCCTGATGATCAGGAACACAATTCGGACCCCAGATATTAATATGAAATAACTCAAACTTGGAGGTACTACTCCGACATTGACGACTGGGAATGGTAGACCGATGATGCTTTCCCAACTGACAAGCCTCACATTGGATAGATGTGTGAGGCAGACCCTGGGGTAACACACGACGCAACTTCTAAAGCGGTAGATATCCAAAGCGCAGATGCCATAGCAGAGGAGATACGGGTCCAATAGGTAGGGATGAGGTTCCAGCAAAAGAAGTATGACTGAGGCGATAGAGGCCTCCTTGCTCATAGCCACGACCAATCACGTTGCCCGTAAGGATGTCCTGAAAAACAAGAGAAGATGGATCAAAAATCGCCCGACATTGTAAATCCTTTGTAATTTGTTTGATAGATAATAAATTCATTGAAAAATCAGGTGCGTGTAACACATTCTTGAGCTGCATGGATGATGTCAGTCTAATCTCCCCCTAACCAGTAATTGGGGAATGTGTGCCATTAGCAATGACCATTGTTCGACCTTGAGGGATATGTTTGTATCCTGTAAGTAGACTTTGATCGCCACAAAGATGATGTGTGGCTCCAGAGTCCATAATCCATGCTGAAGTATCTGATCCACTACTAGTAAGTGCAAGTGTGCTCTATGATGTACTGGTAGAGGCATAAGCGGATGCAGCAGCATCAGACTGGTTCTCAGTGGTGGGTGCTGGGCCGGATGGAGGAATAATGCCCCTTAAACGGGCAACGAGATCATCAAAACGTTGATCTAAAGAGGCGGCAAATGGAGGCTCTATCTGCTCGGCGACTCGTACGGATGCAGGAAATCCATGTTTAGAGTAGCATGTATCTTCAATATGTCTGGTGCGATGACAATAGGTACATATTGGCCGAGTACGACCTCCTCTACTACGAGGACCACGGCCATGGGTATGAGGACCTCCATGGCCCCTGTTGGTAGCCATTGCTGAAGCAGTCTGATTCGTGGCCGTAGAGGGGACAGTGATCCGACTCAGTCTGTGAAAGGCTTCCTCCATAGGAGGTATAGTAGAATCTGCCAAGATCTGAGATCGTGCCGCCTCGTACTCTGGATCAAGGGCAGCAAGGAAAACTCCTGCCATAGTAGCATTCCGGTAGGTCTTCTGTTGCTCTGGTGTGGCTGTCAGGGCATAAAGCTGTACAGCTTCTCGAACATCCCTCGTAGAGATGTGTATAGTGAGTGTAGAGGTCGTCCATTCTGCTTGATGGTGAATATATCATGCTGAAGTTGCAGAATCTTCGTCTCATTCTTCGCTTGAGTATGTGGCAGCCAGAATATCCCACGGTCGTGGGCTGATGAAGAATATCATTTGCAATCTCGATTGCTAGAGTACCTGATAGCCATACTTTGGCATATGCGTCATCCGCCTCCCACGAGGCATTAACTCCAGTCTTCTCAGCAGGCTCTTCTTCGGTAAGGATGTATTTCTTACCGGTTGACTTCATCATACACATGAACTGCATCGCCCACAGTTCATAGTTCGTACCATCCATCTTTACAATAGGCGCTAGACCTCGAAAGGCGCCTATAGATGGAATATCTGCCTTGCTTTCTGACATACTGGTAATAGAAGACTGGAGTAGTAGACTGAAGTTGTAATTGTCTACACGAACATGTATGGGTTTAGTCACCTGTGTAGACTTCAAGCAACCAAACCCATTTCTTAGGAGTTGTGAGCGCTAGAGATATATGCAGGGCTGATTTACGGCTTAAGGGCGCACTACAAAGAGATGCGCACAGCAAGGAGCCGTGATAGGGTGCAAGATACGCGCATAACAGCAAGGAAGCGTGCAGGAGCGCACGAGATCGTGCTGGAGATGCGCGATGCGTGCACGAGGGCGCAGGGGCTCAGGAGCGCACGAGGGCGCAGGAGCGCAGGAGCGCTCGAAGGCACGCTGAGGATGCGCGATGCGTGCAGGGGGTGCACGCTGGGCTCAGGCGCACGCGCGCGAAGCACGCTGAAGAAGCGTGCGAGACGCGCTGGAGATGCACGCAAGGCGAGGCGAGGCGCGGGGCGCAGGAGGCGCACGACCGGCAACGCGCAGGAGAAGACGAGGCTCGGCGGTGGGGTGGGGTTAGGGTTAGGGTTTCAAGAACTCCGGTCTATGACCGTCGCTCTGATACCATGTTGGGAAAATAGAAGAACATGTTTATTCCATCAGCCCTAGGCTCTCTTATATAGGAGAGTAGCCTATGAGTAGATTACATAAAGAGTACTGCAGGAATGGAAAATAATAAAAGACTACATAAGTAGATAATATATATGTTTATAGTTACTGATGGAGGGAATCATCCGCCGAGAAGAAACCCAACCATCCCTCGCCAAGATTTGTATAATCCAAATAACCAGACATTAATGAACCCATTTGGTGGACTAATTCTAAGGTGGTTGGGAGGGCACGCACCTCGAACAACTCCATTGTAATCTTCTCAATGTTGAGTGCATGACCTTCCACCGTGTGACCGAAAAAAGAAGTGGAGGGAGTTAAAGGGGACATGCCCTATGTCATCCTTGTTAGGATTAGGAGCTGTAATAGGATTAGAAATTCTGAAGGAAGTGGACTCGTGATCTTAATCAGAATTCATTCATACTCAATCTAGAGTATTTTTTAGGAATAGGTCTATCGGTTTTGTACTCGAGCTATATATAAAGAGACTGGGAGCATTACCTACATGATACCAACCATAACAAGTGGCAACAAATAGTGAGAGTTGGCGAGGGAGAGAAGACAGGAAGAGAGCTGGGGGAACGGACACAACTATATTTATTCTTAATAGAGAGATTTCTTAGGTGGTCAAGACTCAAGAGAAGAGACCGACCAGCATCACATCTGTTGTCTAACTATTCGTGTGCTTCCATGGTGGTGGTTGATTGTGCATCCTTCATATCCCCAACAATTGTATCAAGGCCGGGGCCATAACAATTCATTACCACTAACTGGTAGCAAAATGACGTATGACGTTGACAAGAGAACAACATAATGGGTGCTCATTCTATGGAAGACGTGAAGAATCGACAATTATGGTGAGTCCTTGAGACTCTCAGCATCCGAAATCCAATCGAGGAGATCCAGGAGACTAGATAAGGGTCTCTACACGCTCTGGACAAGTTGGATGGTACAACTAGAGAGAATTTTGTTCCGATTTTTAGATCTTGCAAAGTAAAAAAAATCACCAGTATAGTGGTGATAACTGGACATCTAGTTCGATCGAGGTGTTGAGCGATTTGTGGTCGAGGAAAACCACACTACATCGTGCAAATCCTATCGGTTTTTAGGAATAGGTCTATCGGTTTTGTACTCGAGCTATATATAAAGAGACTGGGAGCATTACCTACATGGTACCAACCATAACAAGTGGCAACAAATAGTGAGAGTTGGCGAGGGAGAGAAGACAGGAAGAGAGCAGGGGGAACGGACACAACTATATTCATTCTTAATAGAGAGATTTCTTAGGTGGTCAAGACTCAAGAGAAGAGACCGGCCAGCATCACATCTGTTGTCTAACTATTCGTGTGCTTCCATGGTGGTGGTTGATTGTGCATCCTTCATATCCCCAACAATTGTATCAAGGCCGGGGCCATATCAATTCATTACCACTAATTGGTAGCAAAATGACGTATGACGTTGACAAGAGAACAACATAATGGGTGCTCATTCTTTGGAAGACGTGAAGAATCGACAATTATGGTGAGTCCTTGAGACTCTCAGCATCCGAAATCCAATCGAGGAGATCCAGGAGACTAGATAAGGGTCTCTACACGCTCTGGACAAGTTGGATGGTACAATTAGAGAGAATTTTGTTCCGATTTTTAGATCTTGCAAAGTAAAAAAAATCACCAGTATAGTGGTGATAACTGGACATCTAGTTCGATCAAGGTGTTGAGCGATTTGTGGTCGAGGAAAACCACACTACATCGTGCAAATCTTATGGTGAAGTTTACACCCAGGGATGCAGTATTCTCTATGAAATCCTTCAATAGGAAAAACTACACCTTATGACAACAGCATGTGAAGAATATACTCACACGAGAGGAATTTGAGAAAGCTTTCCGGAAAATATTTGAGAATGCTTTCCAGAAAATAGAGAAGCCAGAAGAGATGGAAGATGAGTAGGACGGTACAAATCAGGAGAATTCTGTTTCAATATTTTTATATTGTAAAGTAAAAAACTCATCATTATCGAGGCGACCAATGGCGATCCAATGCAATCGAGGTGTTAAGTGATTCAATTTTAATGAAAACCATACTACATCGTGCAAATATGGTGGTGAAGTTTACATCTAAGGGCGCACTATTCTCTATGAAACCCTTTCGTGGAGAGTAGTTGAAAATGAATAGAATGCTTTATTCAAGAGGTATAAGAAATGGTCGAGGAGAACCATACTACATCGTGCAAACATGATGGTGATGTTTACATCTAAGGGTGCACTAATCTCTATAAAACCCTTCTGTGGAGAATAGTTGAGAATGAACAGAGAATTTTATTCAAGGGGTATAGGATTTCTTATATATCGTGAAACCCTAGAGCCCAAGTGATGGTAATTACACAAGATGCCTAGAAAAATTATAGGACTCAATCAAAATAAAGAGAATAAAATAAACAAAAGAAAATCTAATAGCTTCAACACTCCCCCTCAAGTTGGAACATATCTATCGATCATGCCCAACTTGAAAATAAACCATGACATGCGTTTCTTTCGTAGGGCCTTTGTGAATATAACTGCAAGCTAAAGGTCCATGGAGATATACGGAGTAGTGATCTTCCCTACTCATACTGCATCTCGAACGAAGTGGCAATCAACTTCAATGTGCTTAGTCCACTCATGGTAACAGGATTAGTCGCAATGTATATCATGAACTTGCTATCACAATATAGAAGAACGTTAGTAGCAAGAGGAACTCCAAGCTCTGGTAGAAAGGAGAGTAACCAGACAATCTCACATGTGGCTTGAACCATCGCCGTATATTCAGCTTCTGCATTCGATCTAGAGACAACGGTTTGCTTCTTGCCTCACCATATAACAAGGTTTCCTCCAACAAACATGGCATAACATGTGGTAGATGTCTGCCCTTAAGAGCAAGCATAATCAACATATGCTTAGACGACGACATCAGTGTGGTCGTTGACCCCATTAAAGAGGCCTTATCCTAGAGAATCCTTTAAGTATTGAAGGATTAGGAGAACATACTATCAATGAATGTAGTGAGGCATTTCCATGTGTTAGTTGGATCTGCTCACAACATATGATATATATGGCCTAGTGACAATAAGGAACAGTTTGCCCTGTAGGCTTCTATATCGTGTAGTATCCTCAAACTCATGATATATATATACGTATTATGTTTCCGCAACTCTGTTGGGACGCCAGAACATTTGCATCCAAGTAAGACAACTTTTGTAAAAATATTGAGATAACACTTCCGTGGTGGTAGGTGTAATCCCTCCGCAGTGTGTATCACCTCAATGCCAAGAAAGTACTTGAGTTGACCAAGGTCCTTGGTGATAATTTGTCATCAATAATAATCATTATGTCATCAACATAAACAGCCAGTATCATGGCACTAGAAGGCCTTCATCTGACGAACACAGAGTGCTCAGATGTTAAAAGTAAGCATGTGAAACCAAGCTCGTGGACTCTGCTTTAGGCATAAATGAGCTTAAGGAGTCAACATACACTTCCCCTTGACGGAGAAACCCGGCGGTTGTGTCATATAGACCTCCTCCTTGAGGTCACCGTAGAGAAAAGCATTCTTTACATCGAGCTGGAAGATGGGACAATTTTAGTGACAGTACCAGAGATAAGAGAGAGGACTGACCCCATTCTAGCCACCGGAGAGAATGTTCCAAAGTAGTCACTCCATAAATCTAAGTAAACCCTTTGCCACAAGTCTGACTTTTAATCCGTTAATGGAACCATAAGGAGATTGTTTGGTCGTAAAAAGACAGATCTGCATGCAACAGACTTGACGTCTGGAGGACACAACACAAGATCCCACATACCCTGCGAAGTAAGCGTATCCATCTCCTCATCGATGGCATTTTTCCAACCATGTTCTTGAAGTGCATTGTGATGATTACGAGGAATAGTAATAGCAATAACATCACCAATGAATTGCATGTCACAACTAGATAAATTATCAATGGAAGTAAATGTGACAAAGAGTGTAGAGTACATTACATTTTAGATCTCTGCAGTGCTACAAGAAGTTCAGATGGAACATCCGAAGCAGTAGTGGTGGGAACAATTAAAGAAGGCACGTCATCCTGCAAGTAAGGGACATGTAAAGGTACCAAGTTAGAATGAACAGTTTCCTTTTGTAGACACTGGGAGGCAGCGGAAGCTTCAAGGGTATGTCACTAACAAAGTGAGTAATATATATGGTATGTTCAAAGAAAGTGACATCTACATAAACATAGTAAAGATGACTAGTAGAGTCATAGCCCATCGGCATGTAACCCTTTTGCGTCCAGGAGAAGCTAAGGAAAATATACTTAATTACATAAAGAGACAATTTATCTATACTCTGAAAGTTATGAACAAAGATAGTGCAACAGAAATTTCTGATTGGAAGAGGAAAGAGTTGGTCATCTTTATATATAAGTGAAAAAGGAGTCACCCCATTGAGAATCGAAGAGGGTACCATATTGATGAGATAAGTGACAGTGAGAACGACATCTCTCCAGTAGGTTTTGGTAATTTTCATGTAAGTAGCATACGACAATGTCCAAAAGATAACGTAGTTTCCTTTTCGCTACCCCATTTTACTGTGAGGTATACGGGCAGGAGCTATGGTGAAGAGTTCCCCTAGGGCGATGCGTGATGGGTTGGAGCTCTTTAAAGTGATCTGCGATAGAATGGACTGGAAAAGGTCCAGGCGACGAGTAGAGGCCCCGGACGGAGATCCCGAGTGGTTGTGCGAGAGAACTAGGGCTCCTTAAGGGTTCTAGCTGAGATCCTGGCAGCACATGGCTCCACTAGCAACAGCCCACTAGAAGGAGTACCGCGGGGCCTGACAGGATGAAGTTGCTATGCGAAGGAGATGCGTCCAAGAGGGCTAGAGGTGTTGGCAAGAATTAGGGTACTCACTTTGATACCATGTTGAGATAAGTTGAGAGTGAATTGAATACTTTATATAGTGTAAAACCCTAGAGTCCAAGTAGTGATAATTAAATAAGAGAACCTCAAGTGTTACAAAACTCAATCAAAATAAAGAGAATAAAATAAATAGAAGATAATATAATAGCTTCGATGCCTTCAATGGGAAAAACTTCACCTTATGACAACAACAATTGAAGAATATACTCGCGCTAGACAGACTTGTGAAAGCTCTCCAGGAAATAGAGAAGAAACCAGAGAAGATGGCGGAAGAGTGGAAAGAGATGAGTTATCTCGTGAATAGTATAATACAACTATTTTTGACGGACAACACTCTTCATAAAGTCATCAAAAATGATGATATGGTCCAGGTCTAGAAGAAGCTCGAGGGACGATATAATTCAAATCTCTGACAGGCAGGCTATTGCTAAAGAAGAACCTCTATGATCCAAAGATGACCGACACGACAAAGATGGAGGTGCACTTGGATGAATTCAACAAGATTCTAATGGATGTGCTCACACTTGGGAGGAGAAAAGAGAGTTTTTCTTCAAGGAAGAGGATAAGGCATTCATCTTGTCAATTCCTCTTCCATCTTTTTACAATCATATTACGATGCTACACGATTTTATATGTTGAAACAATATGTTGATCGATAGCAAGGAGACCATCACAATGGATGATACAGTTGATTCACAACTTATTAATGAGTCTCGATGGAGGTCGACAAATGAGGCAACAAATGATTTCAGAGGTCAATCCAAATCACATGGTCCAACAAAATGCTTCTATTGTAAAAGGGAAATAGTTGTGTTAGAGTATAATTTAGATGAGTAATTGGATCTCTTCAAGTTCCAAGTACGTTACTCTATCTTTAGTCCCATATTACTTGTTGGGTCATTGATGTGTCTATGCGGCTATGTAAAGAGCCTTGTACCTCTTGTATCTCTTGAGAAATTTACAAGAAAACAAAACCGTTAGGGGTTTTCTCATGTGGTTTCACTCATTCTTTAGGGAGTAAGGTTACACATAAATGTTTTCTCATGTTCTTGATTTTGTTTTTCATGTGATATATTTACACATGATATTGAAGAAAGATGATTCTGAATTTGATCCGAAATTCAATTTTATTGTAAAGTTCACACAGCATTGTGTCGTGATTTTGTTCCAAAATTAGCAATGGTTGCATTGATTATTTCTTGTGGAACCCAAAATCTGTCGAAAGAATAAATCATGGCACAAGAGGCTCACAAAGCAATTGTGAGGATGAGCATCATGTTAGAGATTACCATGATCAACAATGACACTGCACGAGAATAAGCAAGCATCAAGACCCAGATAACATCGAAGGTGGCGATACATGCACGAGGTATAAGAAATGGATGCTTGCAAGACACGATCATATGTAATGCACATAGGCATGTCGAATAAGATGAGTTCTTGGAACACTATCCTAAGAAGTGGGCCACAAGATCGAGGAGCAGCACCACATGAAGATGCTATAGCAAGCAAAAAAAGTGGTGTTGCGATGGCAGTGTCCAATAATGAAGTTTTCAAGAGGTTTGCCATAGCAACCATGGTGTCATGCTTGAAGGAGAGGAAACGAAGGAGAAGATGGCCCGACAGCATTAATGTAGACCCAACGTAGCGGCATTGACAGCAAGGTGCAGTGTATGGTGTCTTCCACTTTCAGAACTCTAGCATTGAAGAATTCGAGAGAATGGGTTTCCATGACCTATTCCATGGCGCAACAACAAATACAACAAAGGGGTATGCTGCCCTTTTGGGCTTAGGTCCATCTAATTCTTTTGTCATATTCATATATACTCTCTCGAAGCCTAAATGACATGCTATGGAATTTTAGAAAAAGTTGAGGTTCCACTTGCTTCCTTAGAAAAGGAGGGTAAGGAATTAATAATAAAATAAGAGAAAAAGAGAAGCCATTGTTTAAAAAATAAACAATATCTTCCCCCACACCTTAAAGCATACACAATACCATCAACATGTCGAATCTGTGAAAGTATATCCGAGATCCTAGACACATGATCCGTAACAAGGAGCTTAGAGTCGAACCAGGTCTTTCCTTCCAAGAGATACATGTTCATATCTTGGACTGTGCGGCCAAGACTTCATGATGGAAGGAAATCCCATTAGTAAAGGTGATTTGGCAAAGGCACAATGTCGAGGAGGCTATGCGGGAGCAAAAAGCAAACATAAGGGAGAAGTACCCTCACTTGTTTCCATGTATGAAAGTCGAAAATCTTAATTCAATTTGCTTTGAGATTTTTATGGTTGTCATCCTTTCCTTTGAGATTTTTATGTGATTTGCTCCCTTTGAGATTTTTAAGAGTTGCACGAGTATTAAACTACGTAGAAGCATACACCAAGTCTCGACGACGAGACTTCCTTTGAGATTTTTATAATTATAAGAATGTGAGACTCCTATACATGTTACAATGCATGTTAGATATCAGACTTTTGTACGAAAACGGACTCGATTGAGATAAAAGATACGAATTTTGGCTCGACTCTCATATACTTGAGTTCACTTTTTTTAGACTTCAGAGCACAACCGATATCCAAATGAAGTATATGAGCATCTATTATGAAGTGTTGGTCGAGACATTTCCAACGGTACCAAAAACATCGAAATCTGATGTCAGACAAAGGAGATATGATCGTTTCAAAATTTTAGGTCGGTAAACGAACCCAGACCCTGATCGGATCAGGATCCAGATCTGTTTAACCAAACCTAGGTGTATAAAGGGCTTGGACATGGGTTTGGTCGACCAAACCTCAATTTCCTTGAGATGTCGGAGTCAGAGAGGAAAGGTAGAGGAATTTTGGAAGATAGAATCATAGAAAGGAGAGAAAAGTTCAAAAAAGATGACCCACCTATTGTTTTGTTTAAGCTCAAAATGAATCTTGGTTGTTCCATTCAAAACTGTTGAGATTGAAAAAAAATAATGATAGAGATTAAAAAATAGTAGTTTTGTTTACCTCGTTATTCTCCCGAGTTAGAAGATTTTCTTCATCTTTCTATCAAGTTTGGGAGGGAGTAAAAGTTGTGCACAATAATATCTTCTACGTGATGCTATAGATCAAGATTTATTGTTCATAACCATCATGTCTTCTCATACCCCCCAAAAAGAGATATATTCATGGCTCCCATGTCAAAGAACTTACTTATTGAGGTTCCTATATGAGAGAAACTCATTTTGAGGTCTTATATGTAAGGGGATGGCTCTTTCCCAGAGATTTCGTATAGGAAAGGCCCACTCTTGAGATCTGTGTATGGGATAGGAACTACTTTTGACGTTTAACATTACCTACTTCAGGACTTCTGTTATTGCTTTGTATCATCTCAGACTTATGTTATCCATCAACCGATTTCATGATGATCAACAATCCATCTCATCTACTAGTCATCTTCACCAAGCATCCACTCCAAGCGTAGATGTCCTCCTAGTGTTATCTCCTCCCAGAGATCTCTTCCTAGTAGCGACTACTTCGAGTGGGTCTCCCATATCCATAGAAGATGTATCGACTGAAAATGAGTTGACTATTTTCTATTGTAACAAATTACAACTTTCCAGCTCCAACTTGAGGGGAGTGTTAAGGTATGATTTAGATGGATAATTAGATCTCTTCAAAATCTAATTACATGTCGTTGGGACATTATTGTATAGGTGGACCTATATAAATAATTCCACACCTCGTGTATCACTTAAAAAATTTAATAGAAAATACATCTCTTAGTGGCTTTCTCCCGGGAGTTCATCCGGCTCCTCATGGAGTATTATTCTATGTAAAATCATGTTTTCTAGTTGATCTTGATTCCGCTTTCCATATGCTATATTTCCACAAGCTGATTGTCTGAGATGTGAGAAGGAGATAGGGAAGAAGGTCTTTGACTCAAATCAAGGGGATTATAGTGTAATCTACAAGAGAGACTTGCTAGCATGCTCAACAGATGAAGGTAGATTTAAGATGACTTCTTATTCATAGCGTGTGTGCTCATAAAAGGAGCAGTCTAATACATACTAGGCATGCAACAATAACATGGTCAAGATGACATGTGGAGAAATTCACCACATTGAAGAAGTTAGATCGGTGCAATTTTGTATGTATGATGGAGCAGTGTGAACGCTGATGGGTGTCAGACATGATTCTACAACAGAAATTGCCCAGCCCCCTCATAGAGGTCTCAGTGTTTTGGTGATCTGTGCCATTTGCATGAGTCCCAGTCCTGTCGAGAGTGTGAATGAAAGGACCATGTAACATGCATATTTGATCGACCCCAATGTCATGAAAGCAGATAGTCAAGCTTGAGGCTAAGATAGCACAGCGTGGACTATTGATTATTAGATGTCCATGGAGGAGAAAAAGAGCGAGATTAGACTTGGAAGACCTTTGGACAAACAGGATGGCATGCCTGGGACCTAGTTTGGCGTTCCTACGACCCGGAGACGATGCATTGATGTAGCGGGAAACAAATAAGGGCTCTATTTTAAGTTTGTTAATTAAATTAGGGTCGAGTTAATTTTATTGAGTCTATTGCCATTTTATTTAAATAAAGAGATCGCATGTGATCTCAAATCAAATTAGTTAGCCGGTTATAGTAAGTAGTTAGTCGGTTAGCAATATTTAGACTCTATTTAGAGTCAATTAAAATAAGTTAGGATTTGAAAACTTATTCACTTTCTATTTCTGTAATCCCTCCCCTCCTATTTAAAGGGGATGGTAGTCTAATGTTTAATTCAAGTGAAGAGTAAATTAAATATTGAGATTTATCTCATCTCTCTCTCCCTCTCCATTCTCCCTCCACGTAATCTTTGTGGTTCTTCTCCCAACCCCTTGCAACCGGCGAGTGTTCTCTTCTCCCTCCCTCTAATTTCTTCTCCACCAAATATTTCCACCGCAAATTTTTTTTACCGTTGCAGATTTTGATTTGCATCAATTGATATCAGAGCATGGCCAACAGGTCATCTTCATGATATGACGATCCATCCAGGCATTCATGAGGACATAAATCCAAAGAATCTCGTTCAACAGACCGTGCACGGCATGCTGAGATTAGAAAAACACTATCTGATATGCTCCATGTATACGCAGATATGCAAGCTTTGGCAAGAGAAATGTTGGTGTGATATAAGGCGTACGGATGAGAGATATGTGTTATATAAGTGTGCATTTGTAAGCTATTGTTGTTTTAAAATTTTAGATTGGATGATATCAATTTCCATCAAGGTTTTAAAAAGTGTGAGGCGTATCAAGGCATTTTCCCATAATTGCCTCGAGGCGTAAGCCTCAAGGCCTATCGAGGCATAAGGCTCACTCGTGAAAGAAAATTTTTCATAAAACATAATAATTAATCGTAAGTAATCCTAGAAATTAAATAGTTATGATTAAATACATAACTCCATGACATTTCAAGGCTAACATCATGGTTTAAACATGCAAGTTGTTATATACCTCTTTTTTTGGACTCTAAATCTGTAAGGAGTCAAGAAAATATGGATATGCAAGCACAATAATGGGTAACGATCCGCAAAATTTAAAGTTTTGAATAAAATTTAACTAAAGGGACTAGTTGTAACACACCGTTATCAAAATTAGGTAAGATATGTGTGTCATACAATTTAGAAGGATAAGAGAGTAAGCAGTGAATCGACGATCACTTTTTACTTTACCGTAGGGATTGGGGAATAAAATACTTGAATATTGCATTTTATGACCATCTTTGTTCATGCATGCTTTGATGTGTATTAATTTAGTCTCGATTTAATAGAAGAAAAGATGAGATATGTTTATAAAAATATACTTTTCTAAATTTAAGTCATAGTAGAGGACTTGCATCCAAACATTTTAATAAAGAAAACATTTATGTTTGATTCATAAAGAGTAGAGGCATTAGATTTAAGGACTCAAGACTCGATTTTTTGTTCAAGTTGATTTAAAAAGAACATGCATAACAAAGTAAAAATAAGCTTAATATGCTAATAAACTAAAAAAATACATTTCAATGAATCGTGAGCTTAAGGACTTCAAAATACTTGTCTACAAAAGATGAAAAGATCACAATCAAAAGAAAAAAAAGAAATATTGTAGAAAAAAGTAAAAAATCAGCTCATACAAGAGGCAGTGCCTCGAGGCGCGCCTTATAAGCCTCGAGGCGCACACCTCACTGAGGTTGCATGAGGCTATAGCCTCGAGACATTTTTCCTTGAAAACACCTCGAGGCGTACGCCTCAGCGTCTCGAGGCACGTTTTTAAAAACAATGATTTCCAGTATGTATCAATCAAAAATCAACATTAACATCGATTTGGCCGATATGACCGATATGTGCAATATAAGAGGCATATACGTGTGATATAAGTGTCTATTTGTAAGTTATTTATTGTGGTAATAACTTGGAAGATCTTAATTTGCGGAAAAAATGGTCGAAAATGACTTTTTTGAGGTATTTTCGACATTTCCACCGAAACGGTTGAAATTTCTAATAATTCGATTTTGGAGGGGACCGAAATCGAAATCGAGATTTTAAACCTTGCAGCCATCGTCCAAGGTGAGTTTGAAGGTCACACTAGAAAAGAAACTGAAGAAACGGAGGAAAACGAGCCATATGGAGTTGATGTCCAACACATTTTAGATCTGCAATCGTCGGGAAAATCGACTCCAAAACCCCCTCCGGCCATTCCATTCCTTCTGCCAACTCCTCCAAACCCGCTGCAAGCCTCTCCCCCACCCCCCAGCCCCACCACTGTCATCACATGTTCCCTTACCCTTGGTACCACCTACAACCACTTCAACACTCCCGCAACCCCCTCTCGTTAGCACAACCCCGCCACCACTGCAGCCCACGTCGCCACCGTTGTCGGCCTCCCTTCGACCCCAACTCCCATCTTATCGCCACCTCGTGAACCTCGAGCCCCTGCGCTATGGCGTGCATCGCTTGCGCGAGCCCCGCCACCTCCTTGTTGTATCCAACACGACCATCATCGCTGCCTCCATCACGAACGACGCCGCCATCGAGTTTGGAAAGCTCAAGAAGAGTAGAAACTTCCTACCTTATCGGATGATTTCTCCCCAAGAAAGAAAAATAACGAAGCCTTCTTCCACTATAAGCAGGGTCGGCTACATGGATTCTTGCTCAAATCCATGTTGAAAGATTCGACTATTTTTTACGCTGGCTGCAGACTACCTAACGCAACCACACAAGGAGGGATTTTAACCTTGGTCTTTTGGGTGGTAGGTACACTCCCCAAGAAAGAGGAAACAAAAATCTCCTGAAAGTTTTGCACCTATACCCCTCTCACAAATCCTATTATAAAAAGGTTAAAGTGAAAAATAAGGTAAGAAGGAAAGTTGTTATAATTGAAGGGGTAGAAATTTTGCAGAAATGTGCATCGATGGAAAGGAATTATAAACGCAATATTGAATAGAAGAAAAATGAAGAAGATTGGGTTAACGGTTTCAATTGAATTTTCCAATACCAGAAATGGAGATTAGACAATTCATCAAGAGATGAATTTTCCGAAGTGACAGAAAGCTTATATAGCATGAAACAAATAAGGGCTCCATTTTTAGTCCGTTAATTAAATTAGTGTCGAGTTAATTTTATTGAGTATGTTGCAATTTATTTAAATAAAGAGATCGTATGTGATATTAAATCAAATTAGTTAGTCAGTTATAGTAAGTAGTTAGTTGGTTAGCAATATTTAGAGTCTATTTAGAATCAATTAGGATAAGTTAGGATTTGGAAATTTATTCGCTTTCTATTTTTGTAATCCCTCCCCTCCTATATAAAGGGGACGGTAGTCTAGTGTTTAATTCAAATGAAGAGTCAATTAAAAGTTGAGATTTATCTCATCTCTCTCTCCCTCTCCATTCTCCCTCCACGTGATCTCTGCAGTTCTTCTCCCAACCCTCGTAACCAACGAGTGTTCTCTTCTTCCTCCCCCTAATTTCTTCTCCACCAAATATTTCCACCAAAAGTTTTTTAACCGTTGCAAATTTCGATTTGCATCACTAGGGATGGGGCAACGGTCTCATTTCTCAATGCGAGAGGTGGAACTTTATTCACATATATGGCTTTTCGCCACAACATTAGAAATAGTTAGTGAGTTGATAGGGTCATATTATCCTTAAGTCCCTTGGGTTACTAAGAATGAGGAAATTCTGAGACAACCTAAAACTAATGGGAGTGGTCGAGGCCTCCCGTATGGTTTGGGGCATGGTCTCAGAAAGTCGAAAGTGGATTCAGGAATCGATAGGAAGAACGACCTCGACGGCAGAGGTCGCATCTATTGCATCCTACATCTTGCTAGAGTTGTTGCTGCTTCTCCAAAATATTTCTTAACTAGCAACAATAATATTCGTGAAGACATCAAGTCATCATTGAAGAGGAAATTCTCAAAGCTAATAAGAGTGCACACATAGTGATGCGAGAAAGGCGTACAAGATCAAGGAAAGGATCATAATAGGTGATGGAGCTCAAGTTATTCCCAGGACATGCACTACAAGAAGAGTGGTATATCATATGCATATTTGTTGCACAAGTGTGCAACAAGGAGAAGTGTTGTTCAATTTATGAGAGGACAATGGCACACTCTCTAATTACAAGAGATGTGAGATGCTGCAATAAAAGGCACAACCCGAGAGAAGGTACGCCGAGAGCACTTAGTGAGAAGTACCACACTTAGAAATGGTGAATTCTTGCTAAGGAGATTGCATATGATAAGGATAAACCAGTGAAGACTCAAGACAACGTAGAGACCGTTATTGATATCAATTAAAGGGAGAGATTGTTTGTTAGGATTAAGAGTTATATTAGAAATGTGAATCATAAATAAAGTGGACTCCTAATTCTAATACGAATTGAGTTGTGTTCTATCTAAAGCAATGTTGTAAAAGTCGTCCGACTGGCCCGACTATTAGGTCTGACTATTCTAGTCAGTGGGGTGGCCGACCGAGTACCGACTAATTCCGACTAGGCACACTAGTCGATCAGTTTTTGCTTAGAGATAACATATTTTGTTGTTTTTCATAAGCAAACTTATTACGATATGCTTAATGTTTTATTTAGATTCAACTACTTCTTTTATTTATTATGATAGTATAAAAATGTACAAAACCTATGTAAATATATGTATAAAATGAATTATATGTTTAAAATAATCATAAAATTCAAAGCCGATTAAAGTCTGACTAAATCCGATTAGTCATCCGACTGCCGATTAATCCTTAGTCAGTGACCCGACCGACCGAGTACCGACTACCGACTTTTGCAACCTTGATCTAAAGTCATTTTCGGGAATAGGACTAAAGTATTGTACTCGGGCTATATATAAAGGGAGCGGGAGCATTATTTCCACAACACCAACACAAGCAACAAAAAACAGAGAGAGCGAGAGAGAAGCGAGTGCTCGAGAGAATAGAGAGAATTAATTGTGTTCTTCGTAGTGATTTTTCTTCTCGATTGACCATCGTCATAATAGTTTTCTGATTATTCATGAGCTACTATAGTGGTTGATTAGCATCCATTCACATCCCAACAACATATATCAGACTAAGGTCATACAATTTGTCAACTACATAGATGGTCCTCCACTAGCAAATAGGGAGTTTCCACGCAAAATAGAATATATATAGTAGGTCTAGTTTTGATTTTCTCCTAGAGAAAACGTAGCTTACGTACTTCCCCGATGGTAGTTGAGCATGCCACGATCTTGCATACGTCGCTAAAGTCAAGCGTGGACTCTTTCTGGAAAAGATCTAAAAAAATGAGGGACAAGATAGAAGGCAAGTATCGTGCATTCTAGATGAACATATCTGAAGAAGAGATAGGAGGATAGTTGAGATCACATGATAGTGATCCACCAAGAATGGCACATGAGGCAAAACCACACCACCAACACAGCTTGCATATACTTTGACAACTGATTTGCATATCCTTGAGTCATGTTTGCACACGGCTAGAATAAAAGGCAGCTCGAAAAGGGTTAGCAATGAAGACTTCCTATGATGCGACTCAAGTTCCTATGATGAACACTACAATGCCCACCCAGGATGATGCATATAATAGATTGAATCGCTTCGTTGTACCCAATTATCAAGGCTACCATGGTCTTAAATTCTTGTTGTGGCAACATCGTCTAACTGTTGAGGGCATGATACATCTAAAGGAGGTCGTGGCGGAGGTAGAGATCAATCAACTACAGTTTAAGTGTTGTTGTTGGTCAACTGGTCTAGTTGGCTTTACCAGTCGAGGTAAAATCCAATACACTTTTTATAGTAAAACATGTTACATTGAGAAGATGTATGGGACCAAGCACAGGATACCACACAATGCATGTATGTTATAGATGGTGACACAATATCTTCTTTTGTGTCGATCAGGATGATGTGCATACATCAATGTTGCAAAAGTCGATATTTGGTATTCAGTCGAAGGGGCCATTGAATAAAGAATAAATGGTATTCGTGCGGCTATTCAAAATTATTAAGTGATATATTTTGTCATTATCCGAACCCACTTCAATGATCTGGTGGTAGTGCAATGCATGCCTACAACCCAAAAGATCAGGGTTTAAATCCCCCATTTAGGGTAGCATTAGGTAGCTGACAACCAGTGTAAAAAATAATCAGATCTTTCAACATGGATTTGAGCAAGAATCCAGGTAGTCGGCCCTACTTAAAGTGGGGAGAAGTCTATGTCATTTTTTATATATTTTTAAATTATTTTAGATATAAAAATTATATCAATACATATAATGTTATATATTTATATATATATATTGACATCGCTCAACAAGACATAAGTTTCAATTGAATTTTGAACAAAGTCAAGATGCATAAATTGATGGGTTTGGTATCAAAAAGGAGAGGCAATCAACAACAACAACAAAGCCTTTTCCCACAATTAAGTAGGGTCGGCTACATGGATTTTTCGCCTCCATTCAGATCTATCTTGGGTCAATCTCGGACTTATATCCAAAAAACTAAGATCCCTTCGTATAGTCTCTTTCCAACACTTCTTGGGCCGTCCTCGCCCTCTCTTAGCCGGCTCAACATCCCAACACTCGCATCTCCTAACCGGTGCATCAGTTGACCTGCTTTGCAAATGACCAAACCATCTTAAGCAGTTTTCTCGCATCTTATCCTCGATCGGAGCTACACCAACTTTCTTTCTGATTGCATCATTCCGAATCCGATCTTTATGTGTATGTCCACACATCCATCTTAGCATTTTCATTTCTGCTACAGCCATTCTCTGCACATGTCTATGGTTCACAGGCCAACATTCAGAACCATAAAGCATAGCAGGTCTCACGGCTGCTTTGTAAAACTTTCCTTTAATTTTTAAAGGAATTTTCTTATCACAGAGAACAGCGGAGGCTCCTCTCCACTTTAGCCAGCCTGCATTTATTCTATTAGTAATATCTCCATCAATTTCCCCATCATGTTGCAAAATAGATCCCAGATATCTAAAAGAATCTCTCTTCTGAATGTTATCGTCACCAATCTTAATCTCGATTCCTTCACCATTGCTTCCATCAAAGGTGCATTCCATATATTCCGTCTTAGCCCTACTTATACGAAAACCTTTAGTCTCTAATGCATGTCTCCAAACCTCAAGCTTCTCATTTACTCCATCTCTAGTCTCGTCAATAAGCACAATATCATCAGCAAATAACATACACCAAGGTAACTCATCCTGAATGTGACTTGTCAAAAAAGGAGAGGCAATGCGTCATAAAATCTATTTAATTATGGTTGTTGATGCCATTTTTTTTAATAAAAAACCACGGAAAACTAAGATGGAGCTTTGATATTTTTGGTGATATTAGGATCAACCAAAATTCACAAAAATAAAAATAATTAAATAATAATATTTTTTCAACAGTTAATAGTTAGCCAAATAGTCAGCCAATCAACAATAGTCGAATCGACTAATCGGAAAAACCGAATATTGACTAAGTGATGGTAATCAACCCATCGTACCCCATAATCAAGCCAACTTTTCGGTCCAATCGGTCGATTATTGCAACAGTGCCATACACTTTACTCAAATACAATATATAATCAGTGGCATCCAACCTAAGACTGTGATTCATCATCTTAATATATTAATCTTAGCTTAATTCCATGAACAAAACATCAAATAAAAGTCCCTAAATTCATTAAATTAATAAAATACAACCCTTAATAAAAATGGACTAATGATGTAAATTTATCTTGTAAATAAGTCCATAAAATAATTTAAAAAATAAAGTGTTGAAAATTATTTGTAAATAATAACAAGTAAATACCCAAACTTCCTAGATTTTTAATAAATTCATACTAACTCCTTTTGACTTAATTTTTTTTAACTTGTATATAAAAATGTATATAAAAATACAAAAATACAAAATAATTCCCACCTTGAATAGATATTTCTGGATCTTGAACCGAAAATGCCGTAAAGTACAACTTCTCAGTTGAATTCCTGCTCCGTACGAATTCCAAATTCACCAAACTCGATTTTAAACCTCAAGTTATAAAATTACCTATGCAATGAAAGTGATTTCATTAAAATCGAAGCTTGTTTGTAAAATGTCAGTTTTGGGAGCTAATTGCATATTGTATATATGTACTAACTTGACACTAACATTTTAAGTATAAATTTAACACATTTTTATTTTTTTTCTTATTTATTAATTTCTTTATTGTATATTTTAATAAAGTGCATAATTATAGAAATTAAAATAAATTATTTTACCGTAGAAAAAAAGTGTATTGTGACTTTGTATATAATGTACATGTTTTTCTTACTTGATTTTTATTCTATTTTTTAAATATTAAAAATCTAAAAAAATATTGTGTTTTAATTTATTTCTAGCAATTTATTTTAAAATTTGTGAATATATTTTAATTAAAATTGAAAAAAAAAATAAAAAATATGTTAAATTGTGTTTTGCACATATTGTGTGTTTTGTACATATTGAGTTGACATTGTTGTAATTTTTCCATTTTTATTTTTTTCTCTCTTTATTTTATTTAAGTAGCCTACTTTTATTTTTATATTTTTTATATTTTTTATTTCTTTTCTTCCACTTCCATTCTCCCCTCATCTTCCACCACTCCTCCAACCTCCACCCCACTACTTTCCTAACTCCCTCATCCTCTTCCTAGTATTCCCTTATCCTTCCCTATTTATCCTTTATCTGCCATTTTCATAGGAGAAAGAGGAGAGCTCCCCTTTCATCTCTGGTGATAGCTGAGTACCCAAGAATCGAGCGATGACCTTCTTGATCATCAGCATGATTCAAGGTTCCAGTAAGCCTTGTTGCGGCCACCTTAGAGGGGTTGCTCGAGCCTCGAGCCTCGAGCTTCGTGTGACTCTCTGCATGCTCAAGGCAACGACAACAGAGCTCCTCGAGCTCCTCCACCTTCAGGCGAACCCATTCCCAGTAAAATCATTCCTATTTCCTTCCTCTCCCTGTTTCTTTCTTCTTTTCTACTGATCTTCCCATCTTCGTCCCTAATTACCTCGCACTTCTTTCTCGTAAATCCAAATCTGATTTAAACCCAAATTCGACCATCCTGAGATATAATCACCTCATCCCTTTGATCCCTCCACGTTCTTTCTACCTCCCGCAAGCCCATCGCCTCCAACGATCCTCCCTTCCATATGCAACTGGAGCTCCCCACTCATCGTCCTTTATCATCGTTCCCTTCAATCCTTGCTTAGAATCGAGTCTCGCTGACCTCCAATCATCTCCGCGCACACCTCCCTCATCTGTGTTTCCAGATCAAGCCGAGCATATGCTCGAGCTTTATGCTCTGTTGCAGGTCCCCAATCATCGTCCCTCATCGGAGGTTGTGCTCTGAGGCCGAGCGTGTGTCGCTCAAAAACAGGTGCGCCATCTCAACAAACACCATCACACAGCTGCCATCGCACAAGCTCGTGCACCCTTCTCCGCCTCGCACGGCCCATGCACGGTTGCATGTCACTCCACCGCCTCCCTCGGTCGCGCAGCACCTAGCACAAACCGTGTGATGCTCGTCCTCCCCATGCCGCCAACTCTAGTGGCCACCGCACGTAGGTTGTCGCCCTGGCGCAGTCTCCGCCCACAGCCACGCGTGGCGCCTCGTGCAGTCGTACGCCCTCCTCGTAGCTCGACGCCCACCAACCACCATGCCTTCGCACTCGGTCGCGCACCTCCACCCATGCGCTCCGCCAATGACGCCGCACGTCGCCTGTAGTGGGTTCCATTCCTTGGGACCCACGAAAAGGAGAATGCAATGCTAGGGCACTTTCTTATCTAGGGTAAATTTCAGAATATTCCCCCAGTGTTGCTAATTAAAGAAATACCCTTAGGCATAACTTTATTTCGTTGAATTTCTATTCCAATATTGCAAAGACAACCATGTGTTGATTCCAATATTGCAAAGACAACCATGTGTTGAAGCAAAGTTTTGGACCTTCAATTGTTACTATTTTATTGAACCAAAAATAGTTCGTTGATTATCATTTCATTCTCTATAATAATAGATTTGGTTTATAATTTGTGACTTTGTGTTGATTTATTAAAATTCAGAGATTGATAATCAGTAGAATTTTACTCATTTGTGCGTACAAAAAAAACCGTACGCATGGTTGAAAAAAAAATCTTTGAAAGAGTCGCATACAAAGAAGAGCCGTATGCATTTAAAAAAAAAACAGTGTGATGTAAAAGCCGGAAAAAAAAAGGTAACGGCTTACAAAAAAAAAAGGTAACGGCTTATTAAAAAAAAAGGAAGAGAAAAGCCGAAAAAAAAATTTTTTTTTGAAGTCGGCTATTTGATGATTTCTTTACCCCCATCATTGTTGTCTTCTCCCAACTTGGTCGACATACATGTTTTCCGACAAGTATGGGAGAAAGGGGGAGTATATGTAGAGTCACAGGTCATCTCAGATATCTTCTCCAGTTCCAGATTGCAGATTCTCCAGACCAGCCGATTTTCAGACTCTACGGTTTTCAGATGAAGATTTCATGCGCAAGTTTCCAGACTCGACGTTCAGATTCCGGGTCCCAGTTTGATGCGCAGTTGTTCAGACTCGACGATTGTCTTCCGAGTCTCCAGTTTCAGACACGCACAAGTGTGCGGTCATTGTCAGATGTGCATATGTTGCCATCATCATTGTCAGAGGTTCCCATCATTCTTCTAGTTGTCAAGCCAGAGTTTTCATGTGAGCCATAAGGACTCCAGAGCAGAGGACCATTCCCTATGCCATTGAGGGCAAGGGTTTTCATGTGGTATCATAGGTACACCAGAGCAGTGCACCATTCTCTGAGCCAGATGGGAGAGACCCAGTTCTCCGACGAGGAGACTTCAGGTGCAAGTTCAGACTCGATGGTCAGGTTACGAGTCTTCAGTTGACTCACACTCCAGCCCGTTCGTCCTCCTCACCTGCACGGCATGAGAAGCAACGTCCTCGACTGCAGCAATGTGCGCGTTGGGTTGATATTGTCCGTAGTGTCTTGTAGCGTTGAGTTGAGTTTCTGTCTATTTGTCCAAGCTGAGCATTGCATGCTCCAGCTTGAGGGGGAGTGTTGGAGTATAAGGTGTATGCGCCTATTGAGTTGTAGACGGGTAAATGGATACCTCCAGGATCCATTTACCCCACCCAGTTGTTTAGTCCCACATCGTCCAGTGGTGGGACTTGGAGGCTCTGGAGAGGCTATATAAGGAGCCCCAGACCTCCTGTATCCATTGAGAAAAAGGAATGAAGTATCCGCCCCTTTGAGGGCTTCTCCCGTGGTTTCATCCCGCTCCTCACGGAGTAGGGTTTCACGTAAAATCCCGCTTGTTCTTTTCGTTATTTATCTTTATTCCATGTTACGCTTCCGCTTCCGATTTTCTAACAAGGTGGGTTGTTCCTGAAATAAATTATTGAGTGGTTTTTGTAATTGATTTTTAATTAGGTCCCAACGTAATATTTTTCCCGCAAACTCAAGTCTCTTGGATTGTATATTAAAATATCTATTTGAGATAATTTTGGTTTGCCGTGATTTTTAATTGTGGATTTATTATGAATTAATTTCTCAGATTCACTTTGTTTTAGTAAGAACTCAAAAAATTCAAATATCATTAGAAATTTCAAAAAAAATAAAGTAGGTGCATTTCACGAATTTGAGTTTCTATTTAAATTTCATATTTTTTGCATATTGTTGGCACAAAAAATTGTATAAAACCCATAAAAATCGTCCATTTTTCATTGTTGCATTTTAACCCCAAAAATTCCAAATATATATATAGGAGAAACTTCAAATGAGGCGGGGTCTCACCATATATACGGTGAGCCACCCTCAATTTAGGCATCTTTCCAATTTATTTACAATTTCTTGTTTCATACATATAACAATAAATATTAACACAACATGTATAGTGAAATAAAATTATGAAAATATTATTATATTGGATGGAAATGTTAATTTAAATTTGAATGCTGTATTTTACAAAATTCATTTTTTTACAATGTACAGTTTATACTTTACAAAACTGTTATAGAATTTTTACTAAATTCACAGCGGCCTTTACAATTCAGAAAAGCCCCCACCTCATTTGAAAGGTTCCCTATATATATATATATATATATATTGCATTAACCATTGCATAGGGTTTCCATAAAAACACTACTTTGCTAATTTGGATCATTTAAATTTAAATTGGTGAAGTTTGATTGTTTTTCTTAAGAAGCCAATTCATTCGCATTTGCATTCGTATTTCGTATTGCATAAAAAAATATAAAAAAAATCCTCTTTGAAAACCGTACATAAGTGATTTAAACTGAAATCTAAGTTGCTCATTTACCTCCTTGAGTCGACCCTAGGGCTTGCTCAGGTTAAAAATACATAAAATCGCACTTGATTGATTGATAATTTATTCATGTGGTTTATTTTTTATAGATCCTGATTGACAGACTACAACGTAAAATCGACAAATTAACATAGTGTATTTTACAGACTTTGGTACTCTTCGGTACTTCTTGGGCATAGAAGTACTACGCACTACAGAGGGTCTTCATATCTCACAGAGGAAATACTGTCTAGACATTCTTACTGAAGCAGGGTTACTTGGACGCAAACCTGCTGGTATTCCGGCAGATCCTAAGAAACATGTAACGTCACATGATCCTGTCTTTGTCTTTGAAGATGCCACTCGATACAGAAGTTTAGTTGACAAACTTCTTTATCTAACTGTCACTAGACCAGATATCTCTTATGCAGTGAGCAGGGCTAGCCAACATATGGAGCAACCTAGGTACAGTCACTGGGAGGATGCTCTTCAGATTCTAAGATACTTGAAGGAATCACCCGGATGTGGCCTCTTCTACGGGGCACATGGATACGCATATGTTATTGCCTATGCCGATGCCGACTATGCGAGCTCACTAGAGGATCGACGCTCCACCACAGGGTATGCTATGTTGGTTGGAGGAAATCTTGTTACTTGGAGGGGCAAGAAGCAAACTGTTGTATCCAGATCTAGTGCTGAAGCAGAATACCGGGCAATGGCTCAAGCTACATGTGAGATCACATGGTTAGTTACCTTCCTGCAAGAACTCGGAATTGCTATTACCACTCCTATTCCGTTATATTGTGACAACAAATCTGCTACGTACATTGCCACGAATCCAGTATTCCATGAGCGAACCAAGCATATCGAGGTTGACTGCCACTTCGTTCGTGATGCTGTTAAAAGTGGAAGGATTATTACTTCTCATATTGGTACTGATCTTCAACTTGCTGACGTATTCACAAAAGCCTTACCGAAGAAGCGGCTTCCATGGATTATTTCCAAGTTGGGCATGCTTGATAAGTATGATCCAACTTGAGGGGGAGTGTTGAGAATGTAACCGTAGTTATTCTTTGTATCCCCATTAATGGCACTTCTGTATTTTTCTCGGTATGGCTCTCTAGGGTTTCTAGGATTTTGTCCTATATAAGGACCCCTAGACCTATGGAATAAACATGAACTTACTGCCTCTCCACAAGAGTCAATTTGAATTTTATTTCTATCTTTGTAATTTCTCCCCTCCTATATAAAGGGGATGATAGTATACTGTAAGAGACAGGTCATATTACAATTAAAATTGAGATTGTTATCTCCCTCTCTCGTCTCTCTTTTCCCCTATGCGATCTCCGCGATTCTCTTCTCCAAAGTCCCTCGTTCTCCAACGAGTTTTTTCCTCTCAACCCCTCCATTTTCTTCTCCACCGAAAAATCCATAATCAAATTAATTCTTTATCCGTTGCAAAATTCCATTTGCATCCGAGGACGAAGCACATAAAGGTGGACTGTCACTACACTCGTGACATGATACAGAAGGGTCTTATCACTGCTACGCATGTCAACTCTAGAGACCAGCCAACATATGTACTTACAAAGGCCCTAACCAGAGGACCTTATCAGAGATATTGTTCCAAGTTGAGTATGAACAATATCTACGCTCCAGCTTGAGGGGAGTGTTGACATATTAGTTATCTTTATTATTGTTTTTTCTGTTTCTATTTCTTTTGTCTCCTTCTTGTAATTTGCCCAATAGGTTCTTCTCCGATATAAGAGAACCCTAAGGCCTCTTATTCATGCAATCAATTCTTCTCCCTCAACAATAACAAATATCTCAACAATATCTGGTTGGCATAAGTTAGAATTTCTCCCCATCATCGAATAAATAGTTCTTAGCCAAGTCTCCTAGGCCTTTTCATTGAAATCAAGCTATATCTAACCTATTTCAATAAGTTATCCGACCCCATTTCAACAAGCTTTATCCAATCAACAAGCAGCAATGGCTTTTTCTGAGTCATTTCCTACCCACATTCATTGAGATCCTTCGCATGTGCCTATACTTCCTTCCACCAGTAAGAGCACTCTAGCTCCTGGTTTTCAGATAATTGATGGCCCTTGAAAAAAAGTAATAGATTTAATTCTAGTCAATAGACAAATCAACCCTTAGACAAACCTAGGGCCTATTCCTACCACATGTCATACAAGATGACTACTACCAAAAACTAGACTTAGCATAAAAGAACAAGTGTCTATTACTACCTCCTTCATAGTAAGATGTCATCTAACGGGGCGAGATGAAAGGTGCTATAGTCGTTGAAAGGCACATCTGACCAAAGGTTCGTCAAGTTAATGCATACACCTTTCTTGAGAAAGCGCATTACATACTACATAGAATGGCGCAATCACACTTCTTTGAATAGGACAAAAAGGAAACCTTTTCAAATGAAGGTAAAAAGAAATTAGCAGTGCTCCCTAGAGTACTCTATTCATATATGAAATCTCTTACCAATTCCAACTTCAATGTAAGTATGGAAATGGCAAAGAGTAAGAGTAGATTGCGTTAAGCGGAAATCAATGTACTAAAGGATGGATTGTCTTATATGCTAAGTTCCCTCCTTGTCTACTACTTCTGATGAACGATAGTGATCGGATAAAAGCAAGATATCCAAGTATATATGAAGATCGAGATCTTAGCCGTATATTGAGGCAGATCTCGATCAAACTTGACCACATACTAAAGTTATGGATGATACCACGCACACCTCCCTCCTCATCTTATATGTCTGAACCCTTATAAGCTTTTTGTGATGCATATTAGCTTTACTCAATAGGCCTTGGATGGTTTTGCTTCCTCTATTAGGCTACTTTCCTGACCTTACACCCGCAACAATCCTACTCCAAGCTAGGGTTGTTGGGCAAGAGGCATTGTTACTTCGTCTTTGGATTACGCACATGTCTAACAATGACCCGGGACAATAAGAGAAAAATGTTGGAACGACGAGCGTCGATCAAGTCCAATCGACGCCCCATAAGATCGAATAGAAAGGGAATATAATCGAAAGAACCTGGCAGGATCCAAGCTATGATGATGATGCTCATTCCTAAGTAAATCGAAAAAGGTTCATTCAAGTTTGAGAGCTTGGTCTGTTAGTTTACGCAATCGAAGGAAGTTATCATGGATAAGCCACATGTACGGAAACTTGCACTTGTGATTCTGGGCATCCTTTGGTATTTGGTAACCTTCCTTTTGCATGTCGCTAGTGCATCTCTCCTAACCATTGCCCATTAATCCTTCCCTTTGGCAGTCTCCCTTGTGCTACCCATGAACATGCATGTGTTGGTTGATTCCCACCATTCCTTTTTTTAGAAATTCAATTCCCACCATTCCATCCCATCATCACTGCCAAGGTGGACACTCCCAACAATTATCTCTCACTTGCATGAGGGCTCTCCAACAATGCATGCTCTTTAATGGCAGAAGTCAAGCACAAATACCTTGGCATTATAGTTCGGCATACATAGGACTTCTAAAAAAATCAAGTTTGATTTTTGCTCATATTCGATTCGTTAAAAATATGATTCTATTCAAAAATAAAAGAACCAAATTTAACCATGCGTTTAGGTTTTTTTATATAAACGATCTAAACTTGGAAATGGTAGGCTCTTACTTTCAATTCGCTAAAAATTCGATACACACATACACAGATATTACCTTCTTCATTTACAACATAAATGAGCTTATCATGCGATAAGTGAACTTTATCCGAGATAAGTTATTCCAAGATAAATACACACATCATGGTTATATCATCCATTATGTCTCTTTCAGTCTTTCTACAGTATATATCCCCTCCTTATCCCTCAAACCAATTGAACAAGAACAAGGGATAAACATAATTAATCCTTTACCCCACCTTTCTTATTAATCCCCATCTAAACAGCAAATATATTACATTATTTATTTCCAAAGAGAAGGATCCTTGTTAATCTAGTTAATTTAAGATGAAAAGTGGGATAAAAAGAAAAATGAATTACTATTGTTCTTATTGCTTATATATCCATCTACATTTCTTTTCTTTTCACTCCGTCTCATCAAAAAATTCTCAAGTTAGATATCCACTTATATTTGATTCGATTAACTAAAAGCTCGATTCAGTTTTGATACAAAAATAAACTAACCAAACCTAAACATAGGTTTAGACTCGTTTATAAACAAATCGAGCCTAAACATGACAGGCACTCAGGTTCAAGCCGTTTTACCACATAGACACCCATCAGACGCACGACTTAGGTCAATTACTATATGGTCAGCATTTGATCTGACCCTTCCTATCAAAGCCATGTGCCTTAATTCCAGAATCATGCCCACATCAATGTTGTATCTAGTAACAATGTCCAAGGATATGGTTGTCGTACACAAACTGAGCATGCATCCACCTCAAAGTTGCATTGAAAGCAACCATTGGCTAAGGCTTGGTTGTCTCCAAAGTAGCATTACAAGAATATTCCAATATGGCATCTATTGGACTACTATATTCAATAGTATCGCTTACAAACAAGGCACTCGAAAGGGCAAACCTCATGCCTTGAACAAACATGTGTGATAAGTATAGTTCATCAAACACCAATTGCCACCAAAACCTAACCATGTGTTGCACAGATCGCATCCATGTGACACTCGACCTAGATGCAAAAAAGTCGATCCATTAGGGTTCCGTCAAATGAAAACTACGTTGTCAAATTTCCATATATGTAGTGACCCTCCTTCGTTTAAATCGAAGGACAACACCTTGTGATGCCTTCCAAATAACTCGTATTAAAAGCACGATAATATATGGAAACCATAAATCTAGAAAATATGAGACCCCAAATCTATCGCCTCCATGCCACATAACTTTAGCCCTATTACCAAAAGAGGTTGCCATGCACCAATGGATCTCAAACCTGCCACCTAGTTGCAATAGTGAATTGAACATCAATTACAATTCCTCTACTCGTGGTCATGGAACCCGAGGATGATAAAAAGTGGTGCATCCCTCCTTCGCATAGTAGCATCCCCAGTCATTGCAAACATCGATTGAAAGATATCAAGGTAAACAACTTACCATAAACATCCCCAATTAAAGCACTCTCCAACCAAAGTGCACATAAGCCGCTACTCCTAAGACTCATGAAGTATCCACATTAGGAGCATCATCATTCACATAACCATCAAAATATCATCATCAAGGCTTCTTCAACCGCTTCTACTATAGCTTTGGGCAAGAGAAAAACTAATTATAGACAACTTTACATCCAAAATGCAATAGAGCTCAACAAAAACATGCAAAGTTTCCTCGACCCTAACATCAAAAGCATACAGTATCATCATACCTATTAAGGTCGGGAGTCCCATGTTCCTCTTATCAGATTTGATCCACCATCCTTAACTTTGTCATATATATCTTTTCAAGAAGATATGCAGGAGACCCTACCATCACTTCAGACCCCGGGAAAAAACGTTGGCGTGCGTTAATTATACATAAATAGGGTGTATGCCCGATACCAAACATAAAACTCAAAAACTTCCTCCTATAGTAGTGCATTTATATTGGACTTGACTTGCCCAACAAGATAAATAAAGAGCCCAACTCTATCAGTCCATCATGTGAAGTAAGGTGGCTCTATGCCACCATGAAAAATGTAAAATCACTTGCATATGCATTTTAGTTGTGATAAATTGTTACAAAGTAAATTTATATACCTAAAAGATAGTTCTAAAAGGCCATGAAGAAAGCTATTATCATCATGGTTATACACAACAAATGTTTGCTCAAATTAATGTTGAAAAGATATGATTGTTTTGAAGCAAATTCCTAAATAGTGTTCTCAATTAATAATACTATTTAGGAATTTGTCTCCAACAGTTTTACGCTAGCAAATTCCTATTGTCATCATGCTTACATAGTATAGTAAAAATTTCAAAGATATATAACAATGTCATTGTATAATTTATCAGAAAGTGGTCGTGCTTATTATAATATTCTTTGATATTATATTCACAGCTCTACTATTCTCCCTCATTTTTGCCCTTGTCTTCATCATATTTACAAGAATTCCTTTGTGTGCCCTTGCATGCCCAACTTTGCAAGGGCCAAAATCAACCATCTCAACATATGAAACTTTTCAATAAAAAATAGATCTATAAATGATACAAGAAGATGATCACGCTCAAAAAACAAAGTATGCATGCGGAAGCCCTATACACGCCCACATTATATTTTCATGAGGTGTATAAGATGTAAGCATTAAAGTTAGGGTTTGAGTTCCCAATCCTTCATAGGTACTTAAGTAGCTTGCTTTTGCTTTTGTTAACCTTAATCATAATCTCTCTATATAAGGAGGAATAATATATGCTATTGATGTCCCCTCTGTTCCGCATGGTGATGCTGCCACAATCCCATACAGTGCTTCCCCATGCTTGGAGGAGAGAGAGCGCCACCAACCCCATTTCAGTAGACAATGTCGCCCCCTTGTAACATTACCATTCTCACACAAGGTCATCACCTCGATACTTCCATGTGGCACCATCGTCCTCTTGTAAGGTTGTCACTTGCACACAATATTATCACATCCATGTGTGTCTTCTATTATCACTCACCTCCGAAGAGAAGTTTGGAATCCGAGGTGAAATCACCAAGAACCGGTATGGGTAGCAAAAGGAACCCATTTTCTGGTTAGATCATCAAGTCGGATGAGACCAATAACGTCATATGTTTACATATCTTCCTAACTTTAGGCAGAGTACAGATGACAACAACAACAACAGCAAAGCATTTTCCCACAATTAAGTAGGATCGGCTACATGGATTTTTGCCTCCATTCAGATTAATTTTGGGTCATTCTCGAGCTTAAATCCAAATAAATAAGATTCCTTTAGATAGTCTAATTCCAACACTTCTTAGGCCTTCCGCATCCTCTCTTAACCGGCTCAACGTCCCAACTCTCGCATCTTCTAGCTGGTGTATCAACCGACCTCCTTTGGCATGGTCAAACTATTTTATGTGATTTTCTCTCACCTTATCCTATTATCGAAACTACACCAACTTTCCTTCTGATCGCATCATTCTGAATCTGATCTTTTCGTGTATGACCACACATCCACTTTAGCATTTTCACTTCTGCTACTGTCATTCTTTGCATATATTAATGGTTTACAGGCCAACATTCTGATCTATATAGCATAGCAGGTCTCACGGCTGCTTTGTAATACTTTCTTTTACTTTCAAAGGGAATTTCTTGTCACAAAGAACAATAGAGGCTCCTCCCCACTTTAGCCAACCAGCATTTATTCTATGAGTAACATTTGCATCAATGTCCTCGTCCTGTTGAAAAATACATCCCAAGTATCTAAAAGAATCTTTCTTTTGAATGGTATCGTCTCCAATCTTCACCTTGAGTCATTCACCGTTGTTTCCATTAAATGGGAACTCCATATATTAGTCTTAACCCTACTTATACAAAATCCTTTAGTCTCTAAAGCATGTCTCCAAGCCTCAAGCTTCTCATTTACTCCATCTCTTGTCTCATCAATCAATACAATATCATTAGTGAACAGCATACACCAAGGTATCTCATCCTGAATGTGACTAGTCAACTTATGCATAATCAAAGTAAAAAGAAAAGGACTCAAAGTTGAAACTTGATACAGACCGATGCTAATGTTAAAATAATCAGTCTTCCCAGATTGGATCCTTCCATAAGATGAAGCCCCATCATACATATTCTTTATAAGGTTAATGTATAGGACAGGTACTTGTCTCTTCTCCAAAACTCTCTACAATATCTCCTGTGGGACTGAATCGAAAGCATTCCCCAAATCAATAAAATTGTAGGGAAGTTCTTTTAGCTCTATAAATATCTATTGTTCTCCTCAACAAGTGGATATCTTCAATAGTTGAGCGACATGACATGAATCTGAATTGGTTTTCAGTTACTTTGAAAACTTTCCTCAAACTTCTTTTGATCGAACATTCCGAATTTTCATAGTATGACTCATCAATTTGAAACCTTTGTAATTCAAACAATTTTGAATGTCTCGTTTATTCTTATAGAGGCACAACAATGCTTCTCCTCCATTCTTCAATTAGAGGACAGACGAAGCTATATATTCTCCTAGAGCCAAAAATTGAGAGTAGGAAAAGTTAGTATACCACGTAGGGCGAAGATACTGGACAAATATGTTCCTTGCTAATGAGTAGGGCCATTCCTCAGATTGCATACGAGGTGATAAACTATGAGTCAACTTACGTGGTCTAGAACAATCTAAAGGAATCATATTTACATTATGTGTTCTAAACCTACCACAATCAATGTAGCATAGATAGGATCATAGAAAGACAAGACTCCTGCTCAATACTACCTGCAACAGCAGATGTTGAACGAGAAGTACAACATCTTAAGGCATGACTACACATATCCGACCAAGCGAGGGGTAAGATCGTCAATAAAGACAATTATCCTTGGTTGGTTGTGACAGACCTACCATACAGCTCAAGATTATTTGATGTTTGGCACTCCACTACCCACATTGGAAGAGTCATATCATCGCTTATGCCACCTCAATATCTCCCAGAAGCCATAGATGTCATACTCTTAGATTTCCACACTACCATGTTATCGGGTTGGGGAATGCGTGGTATATCTGGATGAGATAGTGGTATAGGCCACTGCAAATCTAGTAGAAGATTGTCCCCCCATTTAGACTAGCCCCATTGCTTTAACGACAAAGATAAAATCCAATGCACTTTTTGTGTGGCAGGACAAACCACATCTAGGAGACATGTTGAACCTGGCATGAGAGACCCCATAATACTTGTATGGTTATGGATGAAGATACAGTGACCTAATCACGATGATCTGATGATATATTTAGGAACTTTACTCAAACACCTTCCATATTCATTAATATGCCACTTGACATTGCAAAAGCGGCTACTGCATTTGCATCATCATCTACAGGTCCCAAGTACACATACCCAACTATGTTCACTCCCCATTGAGCTTGATTCATAAGCAGAAGCTAGCAGTTTTTACCATCTTTTTACAGACAAGACGTAGTTTAATAGCATCAGCCAGATTCTCCCACGAAAACTATTCAGGTTGCACATGGTTGTCTATCCCCTATTACAGGAAAAAGGAAGATTATTTTACTCATATTCTTAGCTTATTAGCTATGTTCACAGTTCCGGTATTTCCAATTGGCTTCTTGTTTACTAGCCACATTTGTATTTATATACACTGTTGAGTTATTTCTAACATTCTATCTTTTGATTTTTCACGATATTATAACAAGCAAGACAATTGGTCAGGTTCGTGAAGAAAGAAGGATCTACCATTTTCTTCGGTATTCACTTGCTGCTAATGATAGTATCCACCAGTCATCTACCGTTTCAGCTTTTTCATATCATTTCCCGTTTCTATTTCTTCCCCGGTTCATCTAATCGTGTCTCCCTTTTATATTATGATGTTCATCTGTTTTTTAATTCTTTTCTTTAGAAATCTCAGTTATGATCTTGTGGTTCCAATTTAGTACTTCAGCTTTGGGTTATTTCTTTGTTCTTCATAGACAATACACAAGCACATAGTTCTGAACTCATACATTCTTAGAATCTTCAACAAATTATTATTTATTGAACCTCTCGATTCTTGCTTCAAATCTGAATTGTGCATACCATTGGTGAGTGGCTCTTCACAATTGCAAGAATTATATGTTTTTTTTGGAAATTGTTCATATGACCTCATGTGCTCTTTCTTACTTGCAGCAGATTGGTATTGCTACACAAAAACATCGTCACACATTTAATGTCATAAGGATTTTGTTTATTCAAGTGTCCATCATCCTATTAAGGAGATATAGTTCCATATCTTCTCGTCTCATTAATTGCCTCTCATTCTCAATGATTGACAAGAAACTTCCTATTAAGGTGTCATACCATGACCATCCAATGTCCGTTGCCTCATCGTAATTTTAGATAAGTTGCTTCGGTGGAGTCCAGGTGGGACAAGTTCAATCCACGAGCTATCAGAAAGGGTATCCCTACCTTGATATCAGCACTCATCGCCACTATGTCAGAGTGGATGTGACATTTTCAAGAATATTTTGTTTTTTTCCTGCTGTGGAAAGTTAGGCTTCTACTGACCTTGTGGAGGATACCCTTAAGATTGTATCTCTGATCATACATTTTCCAACACCTTGTACAAACTAAGATTTGGTTTGGGGATCGATATGGAAGATGTCTTGGCATTCTAATTGCCTTTCGAATGAAGCCATGCAATTGCATTATGCATCCTATTACCACTCCTTGGCTCATCTTAATGAAAATTACAATCAGTTAAAAAGGGCCAATCAGCTAAATAGATATATGTTTCACATACTCAAACCCTTCTTCAGCTCCAGTGGAAGGGCCATGGAGTAGGAGACAATGGCTTCGATATCCATGGATGCCTGGATCTTGGTGGACCCACCCACGGTCATAGGATGGTTGATTCTAAGTGGATATTCACTATGAAGCATAACCCAGATATATCAATCTCCAGCCACAACTCGTTATAAAAGCATTCGACCAAACCTATGAGGCAAATGGTCTTTGCATCATTTGAATGCAAAGAATGTGTTTTTCTATGGATATCTTGAGGATGTTTATATGCAAAAACCACCTAGGTTCAAGCTTCTAGGAGAGTGTCTGTCTTGAAGGTCACATCATATGAAGCAAAGTCCTAGAGCTGAGCTCCAAAAGCTATCAGAACTACTAGAGAGCAACGGCTTCATCCTATCATCCTCACATTACTCATTTACTAGGACACGATGGCACAGTTTTTTTAAGGGTGTGATGCCATATTTGTTATGTTGATCTATGTTAGGGGATCAAAGAACTGAAGCAGATGTTACTTCATCACTTCATTATAAAGGACATGGGGTCATTGAGATACTTCCCTGAGCTAAAGGCAGCACCTAGCTACAGAGAATTCCTAATGTCTCAAAGAAGGTATGCAATTTGTTTTCTACCAGAGATCGACACATTTTAGGTATCAAAGTAGCTCAAATTCTTGTGAATCATGAGGTGCAAGTGTATAAGGAGGACAAGCCAGTGTATAAGGGTGGTATCATTGGTTAGTCAAGATGATCCATCTATCTTACTATCACCAAACTTGACAATTCTAGTAGTTGGGAAAATCAGATCTTTGGCAGGCCTACACATACCCACTAGGATGTCACCATGATGATCTTGAGGTATATCAGTAATCCATGGAAAGGGATTGTTTTTTGCAACATGATTAGCACTATTTATTAAAGCATATTGTGATTGTTAGAAATATGTAACAAATCTTTCCAAAACCCTTGAGGGTATTTTTGTACTTTTCTCCTTCTTGTACTCATTAGGGTTTCTAGGTTTGTCCTATATATGGACCCCTAGACCCACTGGAATAAAACAAGAAATCCCATTCTATTTCTGACATGGTATCAGAGCTGTCCCACGGGCCTTTCTCTCGTCGTCTCCCTCCCGATCCATCGCGCGATCCCTAGCGCCCGCCCCTCCATCGCGCGATCCCCCTCGCCCTACCTCGACCTCGACATCCAGCGCCCCCATCGCCTATCGCCCATCGCCCATCGCCCTAACCCGACGCCCATCGCCCCTTCCCATAGCCCATCGCACCTCCCCATCGCCCCGCCCTACCCATCGCCCTACCCAACGCCCCGCATCGCCCTACCCATCGCCCCGCCCTACCCATCGCCCCGCCCTATCGCCACACCCATCGCCCCTTCTACAGCATCGCATCGCCCTACTCCCGATCCAGCACCTCATCGCCCCCCATCGCCTCTTCTCCAGCGCTACTCCAGCGCCCGATCCACTCCAGCGCCTCTTCGCTCCCAGTCGACCCTTCCCTACTCCAGCACCCCGAGCGCTCCCCAGTCACCCCAGTGCTTCACATCGCCTTATTACCCCCAGTGCCTTTACATCCCCCCCCCTCCAGTCGCTCCCATCACCCAGAACGCGACTCCAGGCTTCAGTGCCCTCCCCAGTCGCCCTCCAGTGCTTCACATCCAGAATGCGACATTACCCCCAGTGCTTCACATCCAGGCTTCCGACGGCCAGGCGAAACCTCCAGCAACGGCTTCCACGTCGACGACTCCACGACTCCAGGACTTCCCTATCTACATCAATTCTGCTCTGTCAAACGGCTCCAGCGACTCTCGTGCACAGCAACACTCCAACAGCCACTCATCAGTCTAACAAGATTATGCAGCCCAACGACTCCAGCATCCGGTGACATTTTACTACAGCCTCATGTCCTCTGAAATTATCAATATTATCTAGTCCTTTGCTACTTGTCTTGTGTGGCCGCCATGACTTCCACTCCCACATCTGTGGACTCCAAGTCCCTGTACCAATCTCAATCTACGATGGTTCAGGGCACTACTATAAAACTCAAAGGATCCGAGAATTATGTTCTCTGGTCACGGTCTTTTAAAATATTTATTGGCGGTCAGCGGAAGGCCTATGTCCTTACTAGAATTCCCCCAGCAGAGACAGACAAAGACTTTGATACATGGTTTGTCGATAACTTTCAGGTTATCACCTGGATGACAAACAGCGTTGACCCATCTATTGCATCCAATCTCCTATACAAAGAAACTGCAAAAGCAATGTGGGAGAGTCTTAAAAATACATACTCACAAAAAACTACCAAATCTCGGCTTTCAGATATATATACTAGGATTTGGTCTACAAATCAAGGAGATACATCCTTGATAGAGTATTACAGGCTGCTCACAGGTTTATTTGAAGAACTCCTTATTTTTCAACTGGCATGTTGTGATAAACAGGTTGGGGAACGAGCAGAATGGCAAGTATATCGGTTCCTATCAGGTTTACACCCTCGATATAAATCTGCGAAGGACCAGTTTCTTACTGCAGGTGCATTACCCACTCTTGAAACCATCTTCGGCCGACTTCAGGAAATTGAGTCTCCACACACCCCTCCATCTGCTGAGGTATCCACTCACTTTGTTAAGGGACGATCAATCCCTTACGGGGGACGAGGACGTGACTCTGGACGAGGACGTGGTCGCGCCTATGGACGAGGTCGCGAATCTTCACGGGCCCAAGGTCGTGATCATACTCCTGCCAGTTTCCCCCGTGTACTCATTGTGGTCGCCTGAATCATCCATCGGAACGTTGCTGGGCCAAATTTGGCATGCCCTCGAATGCCAATAGTGCGTATGAGATGACTACCTATGATACTGACTATGAGATTGCTGCCCCAAGCCAAGAAGAACCTGTGAATGCTAGTCAACATTCTTTTACTGCCTCTGAATATGCCAGTCTACGTCAACTACTACAGAACTCTCATACTAATGTTATCACCTCTGCTTCAACAGCCAGTCTTGCCACAACTGCGAGTACAGTCGCCAACACAGCTACTACATCAAATCCTACATGGATCATCGACTCTGGAGCCTCGACGCATCTTACAGGGGGAAGGTAGTATTCTTACTTCTTCCCGACCATCCTCAGTTGTGAAAACCGTACGTGTTGCCAATGGAGCGCACTCGCCCATTACTAGTGTGGGCACTGTGGAATTTTCTTCCTCACTCAGACTGACGAACGTGCACTGCGCTCCAGCCTTTCCTCTTAGCTTATTATCTGTCCATAAACTGTGCACTGAGCTTAACTGTCAAGTGATATTTGATAAATTTTGCTGTTACTTTCAGGACATCCGGACGAAGCAGATCTTTGGTGGGGGATATGAGAAGAATGGGCTGTATTATCTTGACATCCCTACTGATTCCAAGTTTGCGGGCGCTGCGTCCATTTCCACTGATCCATTACTATGACATCTTCGTCTTGGTCATCCATCTGCCAAAGCCCTCTCCATGATGTTTCTGGAACTTTCGTAGCTAAAACCCTTTGAGTGTGAGGCGTGTCAATTTGGGAAACATCATCGAGCATCGTTTCCTGCTCGAACTGAGCCTCGTCGTTCTACTCCTTTTGCTCTAGTCCATTGTGATATTTGGGGACCTTGTCTGGTTCGTACACTCAGTGGCCATAAGTACTTTGTTGTTTTTATTGATGATTTCAGCAGACTATCCTGGGTTTATCTACTAAAAGAACGTTCGGAAATAAATATTATCATCAAAAATTTCTTTCAGTATGTTAAAACCATTTTCTCCACTACTATACAAATTTTCCGTTCAGATAATGCGTTGGAATTCATCCAAAATGACCTTTCCACATTTTTTGCTTCTCAAGGGACCATACATCAAACCTCCTGTCCCTATACATCCCAACAAAATGGGATAGCAGAAAGAAAATTAAGACACCTCCTAAACATTGCCCGATCACTTCTCTCTCAAATGAAAGTTCCCAAAATCTACTGGGGTGATGCTATATTAACTGCAGTTCATCTTACCAACAGAGTCCCTTCGCCTTCTCTAAATGGGTCCACTCCATTCTCTTTACTTTATCCCACAGAGTCTGCTTTTCCCCTACCTCTACGGGACTTTGGTTGTGTGTCATTCGTTCATAAATTCCAAAATACATATAAACTCTCACCACGTGCGATCAGATGTGTTTTTCCGGGGTACTCTCGTACTCAAAAAGGGTATAGGTGCTATGATCCTGATGGTCATCGCTATTACATCTCGACAGATGTTACCTTCTTTGAGAAAACAAGCTTCTTCTCTCATACAATCACTGATATACCCCTTGAACTTCCACCCCCACCCATCGTCTACAAACGACAAAACGTTTCGACAGCTCCAGATGTCCCGTTACCCGTCTCAGTCCTCCAGGATGATATGCCCTCTTCAATTATCTCCCACAAGGATGTCCCGGATGATCCTCTCGAGCTTCCAATTGCTCTACGGAAGAGTAAGAGACAGTGTACTTCCTATCCGATGTCTCACTACACCTCTACTGATAGTTTATCTGACTATGACAGACAGTATACAGATGCTCTAATGATATTTTCCATCCCACGAGATCATCACAGTGCCTTACAGGACTCTGGGTGGCGACATGCAATGGATGAAGAAATGAATGCACTTATATCCAGACAAACGTGGGATCTTGTCCAGTGTCCTAAAGGGACTCGACCGGTGGCTTGCAAATGGGTCTTCACGACCAAACAAACACCGGATGGCGAAATTGACAGGCTAAAAGCTTGCCTTATGGCTAAAGGTTTTACACAAACCTATGGTGTAGACTATTTTGAGACATTCTCACCAGTTGCATGTATGGGGTCTATCAGGACTATTATTTCGTTAGCAGCAAATAAATGTTGGCCTATTTATCAGTTAAATGTGAAAAATGCTTTTCTCTATGGCGACCTTGATGAGGAAGTATACATGCTGCAACCTCCTGGTTATGAAGTCGAGGGGGAGTACGTATGTCGACTTCGAAAAGCGATATATGGTCTCAAGCAAAGCCCAAGGGCGTGGTTTGACAGACTTACCACAGAAATTAGTACAAATGGATTCCAGAGAACAAAATCTGATTACTCAGTATTTGTCAGAAAACGAGCAACTGGTACTGTTATTCTTGCCGTTTATGTTGATGATATGGTTCTCACTGGTGATGACTGCAATGGGATATCAGAAACCAAGGTCTTCCTTCAAAAGGTATTCGTTACTAAAGACCTTGGTCATCTACGCTACTTCTTGGGCATGGAAGTACTTCGCACTACTGAAGGACTTCACCTCTCACAGAGAAAATATTGTCTGGACATTCTTACTGAAGCAGGGGTTCTCGGATGCAAGCCCTCTAGTATCCCTGCAGATCCAAAGAAACATGCTAGCCTGTCTGATTCTACCTTTGATGATGTTACTAGATATAGAAGTCTTGTGGGTAAACTCCTCTACCTTACTGCCACCAGACCAGATATCTCCTATGCAGTTAGCAGAGCTAGTCAGCACATGGAACAACCACAGCCACTGGCAAGATGTCCTACAAATCTTACGATACTTGAAGGAATCTCCAGGATGTGGCCTCTTCTAGAGGGCAAATGGGCACACGGAGGTTACTGCATATGCGGACGCTGACTATGCTGGTTCCCCAGAAGATCGACGCTCTACTACAGGCTATGCGATGATGGTTGGAGGAAATACAGTTACATGGAGGAGTAAGAAACAAACCGTTGTATCCAGATCCAGTGCAGAGCAGAATATAGGGCAATGGCTCAAGCTACATGTGAGATCATATGGCTAATGGCTTCCATTCAGGAACTTGGCATTAATGTCACTACTCCTATTCCTCTATATTGTGACAATAAATCTGCAACCTACATAGCCACAAATCCAGTATTCCATGAACGAACCAAGCATATAGAGATAGATTGCCACTTCGTACGTGATGCTGTCAAAGTTGGAAGAATTGCTACTCCACATATTAGTACTGATCTTCAACTAGCAGATATCTTCACAAAGGCCTTACCCAAGAAACGATTGCTGTGGATTATTTCCAAGTTGGGCATGACTGATAAATATGCTCCAACTTGAGGGGGAGTGTTAGAAATATGTAACAAATCTTTCCAAAACCCTTGAGGGTATTTTTGTACTTTTCTCCTTCTTGTACTCATTAGGGTTTCTAGGTTTGTCCTATATATGGACCCCTAGACCCACTGGAATAAAACAAGAAATCCCATTCTATTTCTGACAGTGATGAAAATATTTTTGGGATTTTAACACTTATGCCCCTCCGAGATATCGCAATGTCAGTTATGCCCCTATCTTTTTGGTAATATCAGTTGTGCCCCTCACTTCTTGCTATTTTATCACTTGTGCCCCTCGGGTTAATGACCGTCCATCCACAGTGCAAACGGACGTTAACTTTGAGGACATAAACGGAATTAATTTAAAAAAAGATTATGTGGTCATTTTATACCTTCTTCCTCATCCTCTTCTTCGTCCTCCTCTTTCCCATCCTCTTCCCACTTCTCCTCCTCCTCCTCCTCCCTCTCTGCCCCCGCCCATGCCCCGTGCCGCCCAGCTCCGCCCCGAGCTCCCCTCCCCGGCGCCGCCCCTCCTCCCCAGCCTCGAGGCAGCCCCGACCTCCCCCATCCCCTGCGGCCCCTCCGCCCTCGTCTCCCCTCCCCGGCGCCGCCCCCTGCCGCCCCTCCGCCCCAGCATCCAGGCCGCCCCGATCGCCCCTCCGCCCCATGTGCCCCTGTCCCTCCGCCCCCTGTGCCCCCGCCCCTCCGCCCCCTGTGCCTTCGCCTCCCTCCGCCCTCGCCTCCCTCCGCCCAGACCTCCCCCCGCCCCCTGCCCTCGCCTCCCTCCGCCCAGACCTCCCCCCGCTCCCTGCCCTCGCCTCCCTCCGCCCCAACCTCCCTCCGCCCAGACCGCACCTCCGCCCCCTGTGCCCTCGCCTCCCTCCGCTCAGACCGCCCCTCCGCCCCCTGTGCCCTCGCCTCCCTCCGCCCAGACCTCCCCCCGCCCGCCCTCGCCTCCCTCCGCCCCAACCTCCCTCCGCCCAGACCGCCCCTCCGCCCCCTGCCATGACCTCCCCTCGCACCTCCTCACCTCGCCGGTGCCGCCCCCTGCTCCCCCTCCCCCTAGGCTGCACCCCCTCCACCACACGCGCGCCCCCCTTGCTCCCCCTCCCCCCTGCCTCGCACCGCCACCTCTCCTGCTCCGCACCGCACAACCGTGCAATCGCGCAACCATCGTCAACCCCCTGACCTCCCGCAGCCGCGCACTTCCCCCGGCCCCTGCCGCCAGCCCGCACCTCCTCCCCAACCCTTCTTCTCATTTGATTTTATTTTGACCATAATACCCCTCTTAACCACACCATGGTTTGAGTAAACTATGGTTATTTCAATTTTTTGATGGTTAATCTGACAGAAGGGCACAACTGATGACGGAGAAAGAAGTGAGGGGCACAACTGATATTACCAAAAAGATAGGGGCATAACTGATATTGCGATATCTCGGAGGGGCACAAGTGATAAAATCCCAATATTTTTTATATGAAAAATTGTGATGTGAATCATGCAGTCCTTTTTAGTGATTAGAAGTCCGATTTTTGCATCTTCCTTGGGAGCAATCTTATCACATGAAGAAGCAATAAACAAGCCACAATATCGCATTCGAGTGCAGAAAGCAAACAGTAGCAAAGATACAATGAATACAAGCAGTACTAATTGATATTCATATTCCACCAAGCAGAGTGATGAAACTGAGATTTTTTCAAGAATGCATTTCTCTATTAATTCATAATTCAAGTAAAAAATTTGCTAATCTCCAGTTTATATAGTTGACAATAATAATTAGTGCATCAATTGAACATTTATTTCCATGTGACAAACAAAATAAGACGGTGCTCACGTTAATAGTCATGGAAATCATAGTAGTCTCCTCTTCTTCTGTATCGATGTATTCTATAAATCCCTTCGTGAAAAGTTCATGCCATCCATCCTCTGGGCTCTCCTGTTGCGAAGGGAAGTCAAGAGCAACAAAAGTTACACATAAAAGAACAAGGAAACAGAAGTACTTAACAGGTTCCTAATATAAGAAACAAACTCGCTGTTGGAGTGCCCGAATATCCTTTTTCTTTATCAGCAGTCTCTGCTTCTCAACAATGAACAGTGGACGACTGCAGCGGCCGTAATCAGTATACAGTCTGAGTTCTTTCAAACGGGTATCTCGTATAACTCCTACCTCAGTATTGACATCAACCTGAAATTTGAACAGTCACAAATCGATGTAACTAATTTATAACATAGCCGCAAGGTCTAATTTCAGAAGACGTGCATATACAAGCATAATCGCAAGGTCTAATTTCATAAGACGTGCATACACAAGTTAACATCACACAGCAGGGCATAAGTAAACTTGTTTTTTTATGAATGGACCAAATTTCAAGATGTTTTCTGTTACCACAAAACCAACAAGCGCCCTGGTAGGATCCTAATTAGATCTCTGTGAAAGCAAAGAATCCTACACCCATTCAAAACAAGTTAACTTCCAATTTTCTAAATAAGGAAGAATTCAAAGGAAAAGGTCAAAGAAGTTTGAAAACGAGGTACGAATATTCGAAGCTAAAAGAACAGATAAACTAGATACTACCTATTTTTATGACTTATATCATTTTAATTTCTCATAATTTTAAAATATTGTAAAAATCAGAGTTTGCATTTTTTGATGAATGTGGCTTCTTTTTTAGCCTCTTCTTGTAATATATTAAATCCATGTATAGAGCAACATATCCCATGTAACTCAAAGAGCAAGACTTTAAAAAACTAAAGGCGGATCGAGGCGGTTTCCCGTTATTGAGGCAAGGCGTAAGCCTCGAGACGGTCGAGACGTAAGTATCAGTTTATAGAGAAAATACATGTCAAAACTATTATTAAACATAATTATAATGTCGTAAAATCGTACGTCAAATATTGACATAATATATAATTATAACTCCTAAATTTGAATATTTTAAATTTAATATTCAGTCCCAGTATAAAGCAACATATCCCATGTAACTCAAGAGCAAGGTTTTAGAAAACGTGAAGCGGAATACATGTAAAAGTTATTACTAACCATAATTATATTGTCATAAAATCATAAACTTCAAATACCGACATAATATATGATCCTAAATGCTAAATTTGAATAATTTAAATTTAATAGATGTACAAAATATACCATATTAACCGTTCGGATAAATTCCTAAAAAGTAATCTTTTAAGAATACTATTTAGGGATTTGTCTCGAAACCGTTCGGTCTTTCAAATATGGATTTAAGCAAACATCTAGATTTTGTTGGGGCGTTCCCTACTTGTGATGCGTTGCATCGCCCGAATGCAATGAGAAGTTGACAAGGGTCGCTACATCATTGTCCGGATGTAATTCAAAATTTGCTAGGGTTCTCGCATGAGGAACGCATGCAGGTAAATAAGCTAGTTTCGCCGCATCGCCGCCGGATGCAATCCAAAATTTGCAAGGGTTCTCGCATGAGGGGCGCATGCGAGTAAAGAAGTTAGTCCCAAAGATGATGCAAAGGAAGTTACAGATAGGTAGTTGGAATATTGGCACTTTGGCTGGCAAATCGATGGAGATGGTTGATACGATGGAAAGAATGAAAGATTCAAATATTATGTCTACAAGAGACAAAATGGATTAGAGAGAAAGCAGGGGAGATCGAGAAGACAAGCTTTAAACTTTGGTGTTCAGGTAAAGATAAGGGCAGAAATGATGTTGAGTGGTTGTTCATAAAGATTTAAAGGATCGCGTGGTTGAGGTACAAAGATCTGGTGATTGGATTATATTGCTAAAAGAGATGCTCGAAGAAGAAATTCTGAATATCATCTCAGTTTATGAACCGCAAAATGATTTAGATGATGGGATTAAACAAGATTTTTGGGAGGATTTAGATAAGATTATGCAAGGAATTTCACAAAGAGAGATGATTTGCCTAGGTGGAGATATTAATGGACATGTGCGAGAGGATGCTTCAGTATGTGCTAGTGTTCATGGAGGACATGGCTTCGAGAACAGAAATGAAGAGGGAAAAGTCTTTCTGGATTTTGTAACGGCTTATGATCTTTTCATTACAAACACTCTCTTCACGAAGAGGGGGGAGCATCTAATTACTTATAATAAGAGTGGCTCGACTAGAACTCATATAGATTACTTTGCCTTGAGAAAAAGAGATCGATTGTTTTGCAAAGACTGCAAAGTAATCCCAGGAGAGAGTCTGACTACCCAATGTCGCTTGTTAGTCATGGATATCAAAATAAAAGAGCTAGTAAAGAAAATGAGGGTTTCCAAGATCACTAGATTTAGATGGTGGAATCTTCAATTGAAGCAATCAAGCTTCAGGAAAAAGGTTTTAGAAGACTTATCTTGGGATTGTAACGGAAGTGCTAATGAGATGTGGGAGGCAGTAGCATCTTGTATCCGAAGGGTAGTCAAAGAGATGCTAGGCGAGTCAAAGGGAGGAACTCCAGGCCAGAGAAGCTCAAAATTAAAAGAGCTTGCTTTAAAGCTATGTCTAAAAATAAAACAAATGAAACTATCACAAACAACCAAATAGTGAAGAAGGAAGCAAAGAAGGTGGTAAGCGAAGCTAAGTCAAAAGCTTATGAAGTTTTGTATGAAAATCTCAACTCAAAGGAGGGCCAGAAGGATATATTCAGGCTGGCTAAAGCAAGAGAAAGAAAGACCAAAGATTTTTCTCAAGTAAGATGCATTAAGGATGACGAAGGTCGTGTGCTTTTTACTCAGAATGATACAAAGACTAGATGGAAGCAATACTTCCATAAGTTTTTCATTGGGAAGGAAATAGAGAGATCACTTTGGGAAATGTAACTAGTACTGAAAGTTACTTGAATCGTGCAAGCTATAGACGAATACAAAGGAAGAAAGTAGAGGAGGCTTTAAAGGATATGAGACATGGGAAAGGTGTAGGACCTGATCACATTCCTATAGAAGTTTGGAGAGTTTTTGGTGAGCATGGTTTGACTTGGCTTACAAATTTATCCGATGTTATTTGGCGAAGCAAGAAAATACATAAAGAATGGAGGAGAAGCATCATGGTGTCTCTTTATAAGAAGAAAGGAGACATTCAAAATTGTTTAAATTACAGAGGTATCAAGTTGATGAGTCACACTACGAAAATTAGGGGACATGTGATCGAAAGAAGATTGAGGCAAATTTCCAAAGTAAAAAGAAAACCAATTCAAATTCATGCCAATTCAAATTCATGCCAGGTCGCTCAACTATTTAAGACATCCACTTGCTAAGGAGAACAATGGAGATTTACAGAGCAAAAAGGAAGAACCTCTACATGATTTTTATTGATTTAGAGAAGGCTTATGATTCTTTCCCACGGATGATATTGTGGAGAGTTTTGGAGAAGAGACAAGTACATGTCCTATACATTAACCTCATAAAAGATATGTATGATAGGGCTTCATCTTGTTTAAGGATACAGTCTGGGAAGACTGACTATTTTGACAAAATTATCTGCATCAAGGTTCAAATTTGAATCCATTCCTTTTTACTTTGATTATGGACGAGTTGACAAATCGCATTCAGGATGAGATACCTTGGTGTATGTTATTCGCTGATGATATTGTTTTGATTGATGAGACTAGAGACGGAATAAATGAGAAGTTTCAGGGCTGGAGACAGGCATTGGAGAGTAAAGGATTTCATATAAGTAGGACTAAGACTGGATATATGGAGTGTACTTTTGATGGAAGCAATGGTGGAGGTGTTGGACATGGGAGCCCACGGCGAGCCATTATGCCATAAATGTTATTGCAAATATCTTTCCCTGATTTGAAATGAAGAAAAACTAATTTACATAATAGGTCCCTTAGTATAATTAGGGTTATGTAACATGGTCATCTTAATGATCATACAATTGTTGATTCAATTATTGAATCATAAAGGCTGGTGCTTGGATGAATATCTAAAGAGTTAGATTGAGGTTCATCAAGCATTGTCAAATGATTATTAAGAGATAATCTCCAGCCTGAGTAGGAGATGGCAATCCTTTATCTTTGGTCGATATCTTACCGACCTCTTGATGCAGGTTCTCTGCATAGGAATAGAGATTCGGGGGTGTCATATTAGTTAGGTCAAAGAGTAGACTTAACGAGATCGAGATAACGAAAGACCTATGCCGTATCCTGTCACGATATAGGCATGCATCCTCTGACCAGAGACAGATGTGTTATTATATGTCTGAGTATGTACATTTGGCAGACCGATAGGTTGATGGCCTAATCAAGGTTTATACACTGGCATGTTGGTGTGCATAAAAGGGCATATGAGTAATACGATCTCTCAAACAGATCATACAGGTTCATTTACTGAATCGGAAGACGTGAGCTCACTCATGAGATATTGAGAATCAAATTCCATGCACGGTCGCCTCGCTTTGGAAGCTTGACTGAATTTGTAGGTTTGATATATACTTTTGGAAAGTATATGATCAATACAAACTCCCAATGATCGATTGAGAAACTTGATGATAAAATCCTGAAGGAGATAATCTAAATAGATCTAAAACTTTGAGTTTATTCTAGATATTCCAATATGCGTGATGTACAGGTATTAGGAATACCTGAGGGTGTTGTGATCATAAACGATTGTATAAACATGACGCTTCCTGATGCAGCGTGACCCCAAATTATAGGGTCACATTTATTTAATTAATTAGTAGTCAATTTTATTTACGTTTTTAGCGGTCGTATTGGTCTAATTAAATATTTGAGATCGCCTGTGATCTCAACGTTTATTTCGTAGAATTTAATTGTAATTGTTGGTCAATTAATTAGTTAGAGTCTAATTAGAGTAATTAGAGGTCAAGTTGAATTTGTTAGAGTCCAATTAGGATAAGTCGGTTGTCAATTTAATTTGTTTACTATTTTTGTAAACCATCTCTCCTATATAAAGAGATGGTAGTCCAGTATTTTTACGAAGTCAGTTATGAATTAAAAATTGAGATTGTTATCTCTTTCCCTCTCTCTCTCTCTCCCTTCTCCCTCCACACGATCTCCGCGGTCTTCTTCTCCAAACCCCTCGTTCCGACGAGTTTTTCTTCCTCTCAACCCTTCCAGTTTCTTCTTCTCAACCCCTCTATTTTCTCCACCGAAATTCCACCATTCAAATATTTCAAATTTTATCGTCGACGCCGAATTCCACGTTTGCATCATTTGGTATCAGAGCATGGCCTACAGATCGTCCTCACGATCTGACGATCCGTACCGGCGTTCGCATCGACATACATCAAGGGACCATCGCTCGACCGACAGAAAACGACGAGCCAACGACGACTACGAAAAGGAGACGGAGCGCATGTTACGTGATTTACAGAACAACTTCCGATCCATGTCATCAATGTTTCGGGACTTCAAGGTCAACCTTGAGGCCTACCGCGACGCCCAATCGAAACCGCTACCCGTTGAAGCCGTTACCACGAGTTTGGACGAAGAAAACATCATCGAAGAAGACAAAACGGTTGCTGTCCAGACCATTTTAGAAGGAAAAATTGAAGAAACGGTGACTGCCACGGAGGTTTCAGATCATGCCCCAACACCACCGACGTCCACAAAGACAACCCCAACCCCCGCAGCTGTTCTCCAAGCTGTCCAGCTCCTCACCGCACCGCCGGCGGCCCTTCACACAGCCCCTGCGGTTCCCGTTCCGCCCCAAGCGGCTCCTGGCCCGCCACCTGCCCACGCCTTCCCCTTCCCAGATCCTCCACAGCGCCTTGTGCGACGCCGCGACGCACAGAGTCGCTCACCGCCCGTGCGTCATCAGTCTCCACGCGACCTCCGTCCCTCGCGCGCGCGTCGGTTGTGCGTCGCGCCCCTCGACTCCACCGCGCCTTGCGCGCGCCATCGCAGCCCCCTCCCGCTCGCATTCGCCGCCCGCGATTCCCCCTATCGCGCGCACTGCCAAGGAGACCCCAACCTCCAACAGAGGCACCACCTGCGCCCCCGACCCTGCACCCGGACCGCGCCCCGCGCCTTGCCTCTCCTCCAGCTGCTGCTACCGTCGCGTGAAGACCACCGCCAGCGCCCTCGGCTCCACAGCCCGCATCGTCCAGGTCGGCGCTACCCTGGGATGCCAAGACCGCCCCGTCGCCTTTTGTGGAGAAAGAACAAAACCCTAATGGGGTATCAAGAAACCAAATCCCTGGAATTGGGGGATTGGATGGTTAGTGGGGAATATTGCAAAAGAAAACCCCATAGGGCCCCTATTTGCAGAAAGGCTAAAGGTGATAAAAAAGCAAGGAACAATGAAGGGGTACGAAAATTACGCCCATGCCCTCGGCTGCGGAAATATTTAAAGAAGAAGGCTGTAACATTGAGAAACTATAAACGTAACATCGAAAACAACCTAATTAAAGGAGTCGAAGCCACAGCTCAAGGATGAATTCTCCAACAACGCATCTACATCAAGCAATTCGTCGGGAGACGAATTTTATAAAGCGGCGGAGAGTTGATGCAGCGTGACCCCAAATTATAGGGTCACATTTATTTAATTAATTAGTAGTCAATTTTATTTACGTTTTTAGCAGTCGTATTGGTCTAATTAAATAATTGAGATCGCCTGTGATCTCTGTTAGAGAATACCATATATTATTGTTCCTTTATTTACCTCTATTTCCTTATGTATCACTGTTTCCTTATGAACTGTTTCCCTATGTAACCCCATAGGGGTATTTATGTAAATTCTCCTCCAAGGTTCAGAAAGTCGGTATGCGGTATTCGTTCGGTCAGGCGGTCCCGAGCGAGTAAGCGGATATGCGGAAGTATATGCGGAAGTATATGCGGATTATGCGGTTTGCATTAAAATATATTAAAGAAGATATGCTCTTAATTGTGATGTCAGAGACAAAAAATACATGTTTCCATTAGATTCCTACAAAAACATGCTTTTAAAAATAAAAAAAGCACCACAATAACAAGCTACATAGTTCATTTAGATATCAAAATATGTTTCTGAATGTAGAATGTTCAAATATATAAGGTTATAAACCGTCTTCTAAATTCTAATCTAAATCATCTTCAAAATTGATTGTTGGAATGTCATCATCATCGCCTTCTGAGTCACTCATAAATTCTTCTTCTTCGTCCAAAGTTGGCAAAGCTTCCGTATTTCTTTGGCTCCTCCTATTCTCAACAAATTCTTCTGCCCCACTTGCTTCTGCAACCAAGTTCCATGTGAGCCCCGACCCTTGGAAGATTTCTTCTTCTTCTTCACTGGCACCAATCCAATCCATAACATGTGTTCTGTCCTTTGAAACAAATGGATCTCTTCCAGTTAGTGATCGACGCTCTTTCAGCTTTGAATTGAATTTCACAAAAACCAAATCATTCAATCTCTTGGTTTCTAGTTTGTTCCTTTTTTTGGTATGAATCTGCATTAAGAATATATAAAATAGATCAATTATAAATTACAATCACTTAATGAATATATTCAATTGTGCATCCAAATGGTGATAGTTATACCGCTGCAAATGAGCTCCAATTCCTCTCACAGCCAGAAGAAGAGGATGTCAGCTTCAAAATTCTCAAAGCCATTTCTTTCAAATAAGGCGTTTGAGAACCATATAGCAACCACCAATGAGCTACAAGAGATTAGACAGCTAATTTCTTATAAAATAATAAACCTAACTTAAGAACTTTTACACCGATAATAAGCTTGAGATATATTACCAGGATTGAAATCATCATCATTGGTGGATCTTTGTCTGACAGCCATTGGCTTTCCAAACGCTCCTTCTCCCCTTCGATAAATATGAATTTCTTTCTTCGTGATGGCATCCTGAATCTCTAACTCAGGATAAAAAATCTCTATGCATTCCATTAAACCATCAACGACGAAGCTATTTTTAGAAATTGCATCGCTATCCCTGTAAAAATAGTAGGGATTAAGATAGAAAGCTGCAAGATGGAGGGGGCTATCCAATCTTCCTTTTGCCTTCAAGGTAATGGCATCTATAAAGAGTTTGTATGAATGCTCAACATCTTTAAAAATAGCCTTTATTTCATTTTTTGCATCCTCCAATCCTCCATAAACGAAGCCCATTGATGGCTTCCTTTCTCCATCAACAATACGTAAGAGGTGGACAAGTGGAGAGAAGATCTTCAGCGTCAAGGATACTTGGCTCCAAAATGATGAACTGAGGACAACGGATGCAGCCACCTCACCTTTTCTTGTTTTTGACCACTTACACTCCCTCCACTCATCAGAAGAGAACATCAACCGTAATTTCTCCTTCTTGTCCATTACGCTCTGTAGTGTAAGGAAAGTGGTGGCAAATCTTGTTTGCCCTGGCCGAACAATTTCACCCTTCTGGGTGAACTGTCTCATCAAGCTCAAAGTCTTTGCATGACTGTAGATAAAGAGAGTGAGAGTTCTAGCCTTAGTGATGCAATTTTTAATCTTTGATTCCTTACCAATCTCCTCAAGTACAAGATCAATACAATGAGCCGCACATGAAGACCAAAATATCCTTGGATATTTGGTCTTAAGAAGCCTCCCAGCTGCCATATTTGCAGAAGCATTGTCAGTAACAACTTGTACAACATTGTCTTCTCCAATATCCTTGATACACTCCTCTACCAGAGAAGAGATGTATTCAGCCGTGTGAGAATCAGCAGATGTGTCAACAGACTTCAAGAAAGTTGTGCCCAAGTCACAGTTCACACACAAGTTCATTATGCTCCTTCCCCTCATATCAGTCCACGCATCGGTCATTATTGAACAACCATTGTTCTTCCATGATTCATTGTGATGCTTTAAATATTCCTTTGTTTCATCCACTTCCTCCTTCAACAAAGTTTCTGTAATTTCATAGTATGAAGGTGGTTTGTATCCGCTTCCGTATTGTCCAATTGCCTCACACATTCGGATAAAGGAATTCTTGGTCACCACATTGAAGGGAATGTCAGCATCATAAAAGAATTTTGCCACAAACTTGTTGACGCGTGCACGCTCCTCTTTGGCTAAGGCATCTTTAATCACCGTCTGTCGCATTGTTGCACCCAAAGACACATCATCTTCAGAAACACGAGGTCTTTTTGCATCGCCCCCTCCTTCATATGGCTGGTTAGAAGATCCGTCAGATGCTTTGATTGCTACTTCCTCCCGTAGTTCTCTCAAACTAACAACTTTCTCATTCTTCTTTTTCATAATATCTTCTATATAATCTCTAATTTCCTTCTGGACATTTGCATCGGCCTTTGGACATGCCTTCGTGTTTCCCTTGATGTGTGCAAGGTGTTGTTTCATTCTATTGATGCCTCCCTTGACGACCTTGCCGCACAAACGACACGCAACCGTGTTCGAATCGGTTCTTTCAACAAGATATGCATATTTCCACCCCGGATCGGTAGATCCAGGTGGAACATAGCAAGTAGATTCTGCCGTAGTAGGTGTGGAAGAGGTGGCCATGACAACCGACCTAAACATGACACAAAAATTATGTGTCATTAAAAATAAGCACAAAATGTACATGTGTTTTGCAAGAATGTATGTGCAAGAATGTATGTGTACATGCAAGAATGTCTCAGGTGATTCTTCCCTTAACAAATTAATCCATTCACACTTACAGGCAAACTAAATAAAGGCCTCAATTAGTTACAGGCACACAAATCAAAATATTAATAATTCAAATCTGTAAGCAGCATAAATTTGAAGAAACCATGCATAAGCATAAAAATAAAAAATGTGAAGTGAAATTCAAAACTAATAGCACAGTTGATAATTCATTTATAAAGGAATAAATCCTGGACAAATTTGAACTATGGCATAGGCAAATAGACACCATAATAGAGCTAAATGTAAAAAATGAGATATATCACTATTCTAGTATGGTAAAAATTATCTTTATGAGATTAATATTCCATTCACGCTACAAATATAGCTTAAATAGGTTTTAAAGAACTAATTACAGTTGATACTCCATATGCAAAAGTATCTTTCCTTTGCCAGTGTAAATTAACACATGGAAATAAACATAAATAGGCCTCAATGTGTAACAAGAGATATGGAGCAATATGTCCCCTCTTGTATGATGATATTGTGGTAATCCTAAATTGAAGAAACCATGCATACAAAATAAGCAGCATAAATTTGAAGAAATCATGCTTAAAAAAATAAGCAGCATAAATTGAATGAAAAAAATGCACAAAGAGATATGTATACTTATTACTCACAGTGAATCAGTTGCAATACGGAAAGCGGGAGGAGGAGATGAGGGCAAACGTGCAACCGCGGTAGGCGAGAGAAGGAGATGAGGGCGAACGCGCAGCCGCGGAAGGCGAGAGGAGGAGATGAGGGTGAACGCGCAGGCGGAAGGCAGGAGAAGGAGGTGAGGGAGAAGGCACAACCGCGCAGTGCAGGTGCTTGCGCCTTTCCAGGAGCTTTCACGGTGGAGGCTGAGGGCTCACGAAGGCGGAGGCGCAGAGGTTTAGGGTTGGTTGTGTTCCAGAAATTTTCGAAAGGGGGAGGGGAGTCGAAAGGCAACAGTGGAAACCCAAAAAATCATTTGGTTACTCGGATCCTTAAATGGATCACCCGCATGTAAGACCGCATGAACGGCCGCATATGCGGTTTATGCGCCCCGTTTGTGCGCTTGGGCCGCGTATAGCTGCATATAGCATATGCGGTTCGGTTGGGTGCCCGCATGCGCATATGCGACCGCATATGCGGCCGCATGGGCCGCATTTCTGAACCTTGTTCTCCTCTGAGCACCCTAGGGTTTAGTCCTATATAAGGACCCCTAGACCTCACAGAATATATACAGTTTTACATTCCTTAACATGGTATCAGAGCATGTTCGATCCCTACCCCTACCCCACCTACCAGCCTCGTCATGATCGTTCCCTAGGGCATCCGCCGCCCTAGGCCATCACGCCTCCCGCGCCTTACCGCCTCCCGCCTCCAGCACCTCCCACATCCCACGCCCGCCGCCATCCTTGCCCTCCTCGCCTTACGCGCCCCACCACCTCCGCGCAACCCCCCCGTGCGCCTCCCCGCCAGGCGCGCACCCTCCTGCTGCGCCTCCTCGCCAGGCGCTCAACCTCCACCCGCTTCCCCGACGTCCCACCACGCCACCCTCGCCACGCCCTCCCACCACGCCCTCCTCGCCAGGCGCACCCTCCCACCAGGCGCACCCTCCCACCACGCCCTCCTCGCCAGGCGCACCTGCTGCGCCCCCTCGCCCTCCTGGCCCCTCGCCCTTCTGGCCCCTCGCCCCACGGCACCTCGCCTCCAGGCCTCTCGCCCCACGGCCCCACGGCCCCTCGCCCAACGGCACCTCGCCCTCCAGGCTCCTGCCTCTGCTCCACGCCTGCTGCAGGCCCCTGCCCCACGGCCAACGGCCTCCAGCCCCTGCCCCTCGGCCCCACGGCCCCTGCCCCACGGCCCCTGCGGCCACTGCTCCTGCTACACGGCCCCACGGCTCCAGCGACCTCTTCGGCGTCCTCCTCGCAAAGCCTTTGGCTCTATGCGCCCTAGACCCCCAACCGTAGATTGATGGTCTTGCACGGCTACATCGGAATGGTTTGCTAGTTGCGTATGATCTCTATTTCCTCTGCATATTAGGTCATTGTATTTTGATCACTGCGGTCACCATGACATCTGCTCCTGCGTCTTCGGACTCCAAGCCCATGTACCCTACTTCATCTATGATGGTACAGGGCACCTCTATTAAACTAAAGGGCTTGGAGAACTACGTACTATGGTCTCGATCCTTCAAAATATTCATTGGTGGCCAACGCAAGATTTATATTCTAACTACCATTCCACCTGCCGAGACAGACGCCAACTATGACACCTGGTACGTCGACAATTGTCAGGTCATCACTTGGATGACAAATAGTGTTGATCCTAATATTGCGTCAAATTTGCTCTACAAAACAACTGCAAAAGAAATGTGGGAGAGTCTTGAGAATACATACTCCCAGAAAACAACCAAATCCAGGCTTTCTGACATTTACACAAGGATTTGGTCTGCAAGTCAAGGAGAAACCTCCTTGATAGAATATTACCGGCTCCTCACAGGGTTATTTGAAGAATTGCTTATATTTCAACCTGCATGTTGTGACAAGCAAATAGGTGAAAGAGCAGAATGGCAGGTGTACCGTTTTCTCTCAGGCTTACACCCTCGATACAAATCTGTTAAAGATCAATTCTTGATAGCAGCTGCCCTACCGTCTCTTGAAACTATTTTTGGCAGATTACAGGAGCTGGAGTCACCCAACCCATCACCTCCTACAGACACTGTTGCTCACTTTGCTGGAGGACGCCCACCTTTCCAAGGAGGACGAGGCCGTACGTTTGGTCGCGGTCGAGGACGAGAACAGGGACGTGGACGTGACTCAGGACGCGGCCGTGGTCGTGATTTTTCTAATGCTCGTTATCCAGCATGTACTCATTGTGGCCGCTGGAACCATCCATCTGACAAATGTTGGGCTACCTTTGGCATGCCCAAAGCTAATAACGCATATGAGGCAACATCTTATGACACAAATTATGATACTATGGAAACCTCCCAAGCTCAGTCCCTCACAGAGGCTTCAGCATCTTTTACTGCTGCAGAATGCGCTCGTCTTCGCCAGCTCCTTCAGAACCCAGTTGTTGACACTACGCATTCAGGCCCTACTGCGACTCTAGCAGCCACCACAGGTACAATTGCCAGTTCTGCCTCCACCTCTACTTCTACCTGGATCATCGACTCGGGTGCCTCAACCCACCTCACAGGAGAATGTAGTCTCCTCACCTCTCCCAGGGAGCCCTCTACGGTGAAGCACGTTCGTGTGGTCAATGGAGCCTACTCACCTATCACTGGTGTGGGGACCATGGAATTTAGCCCTAAACTTAGGCTAACGGATGTTTACTGTGCTCCTGCTTTTCCTCTCAGTCTGTTGTCTGTTCACAAATTATGTACAGAACTCAACTGCCGTGTGATATTTGATGATTTATGCTGTTATTTTCAGGACATCCGGACGAGACAGATCTTTGGTGGGGGACATGAGAAGAACGGCTTATATTACCTTGATATCCCTTCCAACTCTGATTTCGCTGGCGCAACTTCCATCTCTGCTGATCCTCTTCTCTGGCATCTTCGTCTGGGTCACCCCTCTGCTAAAGCTCTTTCCTTAATGTTCCCTGAACTGTCCATGCTTAAACCCTTCGAGTGTGAGGCATGCCAGTTCGGAAAACATCACCGTGCATCTTTTCCTGCTAAGACTGAACCCCGTCGTGTTATATCTTTCTCTTTAATTCATTGTGATGTTTGGGGACCTTGTCCTGTCCGAACCATTGGTGGACACCGCTACTTTATTGTCTTTGTGGATGATTACAGTAGATCATCCTGGGTCTATCTTCTTAAAGAGCGCTCAGAAATCAATAAAATTGTCAAAAACTTTTTTGCTTATGTCAAAAATCATTTCTCATCGAATATTCAGGTCTTCCGCTCAGACAATGCCTTGGAATTTACTCAACGAGATCTTTCTGATTTCTTTGCTTCCCATGGGACAATACATCAAACCTCTTGTCCTTATACCTCTCAGCAGAATGGGGTTGCAGAACGCAAACTCCGTCATCTTTTAAACATTGCCCGCTCCCTTCTCACCCAGATGAAAGTTCCCAAAACATACTGGGGTGATGCTGTTCTCACTGCAGTCCATCTTATCAACAGGATTCCCTCTCTTACTCTCAAAGGCTCTACACCATTTTCTTTGCTTCACCCTAATGATCTTCCCTTTCCTCTACCTCTACGGATATTTGGGTGTGTCTCCTTCGTACACAATTTTCACACCAAGGACAAAATATCTCCTCGTGCGATCAAATGTGTTTTCCTTGGTTACTCCTACACTCAAAAAGGTTACAGATGTTATGATCCTGTTGACAGACGATACCTTCTTTGAGCAAACCAGCTTCTTCACACAACCTGTCACCAATGTCCCTTTACATCTTCCTCCATCACCAAGCATCCATACCCATCGATCTCAGACCTCATCACCAGATGTCCCTCTACCCATACCTCTGCCTCAGGATGATATGCCAGCTTCAACAGTCCCCTCCACTACTGTCCCGGATGATCCAGACGACCTGCCGATTGCATTACGGAGGCAAAAGAGAGTACCACTTACCCTATGTCTAACTTTACTACTACTGCTGGACTCTCATGCACTGACAAACAATATGCCGATGCACTAATACTATCTCCATTCCTAAAGATCATCACAGTGCTTTCCAAGATGCAGGTTGGAGACAGGCCATGAATGAAGAAATAGATGCACTCATATCCAGGGGCACATGGGATCTTGTGCCATGTCCTACAGGTATTAAGCTTGTTGCTTGCAGATGGGTCTTTACGACCAAACAATCTCCAGATGGTTCTATTGACAGACTTAAAGCCAGACTTGTGGCAAAAGGATTCACCCAGACATATGGAGTCGATTACTTTGAGACCTTCTCTCCTGTGGCTAGGATGGGGTCCATTCGCACAATTCTCTCTGTTGCTGCTAACAAGAATTGGCCAATTTATCAGCTGGATGTAAAGAATGCCTTCCTATACGGTGATCTCGAAGAAGAAGTCTATATGATGCAGCCGCCGGGTTACTCCGTCGAGGGGGAGTATGTATGCCGACTTCGTAAGGCCATCTATGGCCTAAAGCAGAGTCCTCGAGCCTGGTTTGACAGACTTACCAGTGAAATCAGCTCTCTTGGTTTTCATAAGACAACATCTGATTACTCTGTGTTTATTAGACGACGATCCACTGGAACTGTGATACTTGCTGTCTATGTTGATGATATGGTGGTCACTGGGGACGACGACAATGGAATTCTCGAGACCAAGGCCTTCCTTCTGAAGGTGTTTGTCACCAAGGACCTTGGACAACTCCGGTACTTTCTTGGTATTGAGGTGATACGTACTGCAGAAGGGTTACATCTATCACAACGAAAATACTGCTTGGATATTCTTACGGAAGTCGGTTTACAAGGATGCAAACCATCTGGCATCCCTGCAGAGGTACGAAAACACGCTACATCCATTGATCCTGAGTTTGAAGACACTACACGATACAGAAGCCTCGTGGGTAAACTGATCTACCTCACCGTTACCAGGCCTGATATATCTTATGATGTAAGCAGAGCCAGCCGCCATATGGAGAGACCTCTTTACAGTGATTGGCAGGATGTCCTTCTGATTCTTCGATACTTGAAGGAATCACCAGGGCGAGGACTCATCTATAAGGTCAACGGTCATACTGATATTACTGCTTATACAGATGCTGATTACGCCAGTTCTCCTGAGGATAGACGATCCATTACTGGCTATGCTATGTTTGTTGGTGGTAACCTTGTTTCATGGCGAAGCAAGAAGCAAACCGTGGTCTCCAGATCAAGTGCAGAGGCAGAATATAGGGCAATGGCCCATGCTGTTTGTGAGATTACGTGGCTTGTATCTTTTCTACGAGACCTTGGGTTCCCTGCTACTACTCCTATATCGCTATACTGTGATAACAAGTCTGCTACCTATATTGCCACCAATCCTGTATTTCATGAACGGACGAAGCACATTGAAGTTGACTGTCACTTCATCCGAGATGCAATACGAGGAGGACAGATCGTCACACCACATATCTCTACAGATCTTCAACTTGCAGACGTATTTACTAAAGCATTACCAAAGAAGCGTCTTTTATGGATATCTTCCAAGTTGGGCATGATTGATGGATATGCTCCAACTTGAGGGGGATTGTTAGAGAATACCATATATTATTGTTCCTTTATTTACCTCTATTTCCTTATGTATCACTGTTTCCTTATGAACTGTTTCCCTATGTAACCCCATAGGGGTATTTATGTAAATTCTCCTCTGAGCACCCTAGGGTTTAGTCCTATATAAGGACCCCTAGACCTCACAGAATATATACAGTTTTACATTCCTTAACAATCTCAACGTTTATTTCGTAGAATTTAATTGTAATTGTTGGTCAATTAATTAGTTAGAGTCTAATTAGAGTAATTAGAGGTCAAGTTGAATTTGTTAGAATCCAATTAGGATAAGTCGGTTGTCAATTTAATTTATTTACTATTTTTGTAAACCATCTCTCCTATATAAAGAGATGGTAGTCCAGTATTTTTACGAAGTCAGTTATGAATTAAAAATTGAGATTGTTATCTCTTTCCCTCTCTCTCTCTCCCTTCTCCCTCCACGCGATCTCCGCGGTCTTCTTCTCCAAACCCTTCGTTCCGACGAGTTTTTCTTCCTCTCAACCCCTCCAATTTCTCTTCTCAACCCATCTCGTTCTTCTACCAAATATCCACCGTTCGAATATTTATTTTCACCGCTGAAAAATCGTTTGCATCACTTCCATTCCCAGGGAGTGATGAAACAGGTTTGGATTTTAGTGACTCCTCTCAATAGAAAAGTAATATGATCGTGGTCCAAATATAGGACAGTGATCTGAATGTGATTCCGATTTAATTGAAAGATTAGATTTACAGTTTTGATTTAATCAAACATCTATGATAGGTTTGCAAGATCTGGATTTAAGATTTGATCTCAATATCCAAGTCACTATGCGTGAAACGCGTCGTCGTCATGTTCTTATCTTCAAGTATCCGCGGAGAAAGCGCATTATTCTTGAAAGAGTTCAAGGATAATTTCATTGTTGATATATGTATTCAGGCAATAAGAAAAAATAATTAAATGTGATTTAATTATCATGAATAATATGAATTTGATTCATATTATAATGAGAGTTATCTAAGATAATTAAATGTGATTTAATTACCAAAGATGTAAATAATGTGGATGAGATTCATATTATTTGGGCACATAAGAATAGAGATCAAGATGATTAAATGTGATTTAATTATCATAAAAATATGAATAATATGGATAGCATTATTCAAATTATTCATATATATATATATATATATATTATAAATGTGATGTATAATATATTAGAGAGAGTCTATTTAATTTATATTTGTTGATTAATTATTGATGTGAATTGGATTCACATTGGATAATTAATTTAAAATATAATTTACATTTTATTTTGGGTTGTGAATGTGAATCACAAATTTCCAATGACATAATTGCAATATTTATAAAATAATTATGAATTATTTTTATGAGATAATTTACAACAAATGTTGCTGTAAATATTGAAGATTTTCATGAGATAATGTAATCTCATGAAATTGGAATAAGATTGCCATCCACCAACAAAAGGTGGTGGAAGGCCACCAAGTCCTAATTGGATTGGGTGGCCATCCCCCCTTATTATGGTAAGATGTTTAATCTCCCTCCCAATTATCTCCAAGGATAATTAATTTAATTTAAAATTAATTTATATTGATTATTCAATATATATTTACTTTAATTTAATTAATTATTGTTGTGTTAAAATCATAGTCATTGAGAGAAACATTAATCAATCTCATCCATTAATTTTGTGTTGTCCATGAATTGAGATCCATGGACTTCCAAAATACTATATAAGAAAAGGCACCCCTTGCTCTTCAAGATACATCAACTAATCCTCTATCCCTCTCTCTCTGCACGCCAAGACCCTCTCTCTCTCTCATTGTGGTCGTCCATCATGGAGCCCTAAAGAGAGTCGTCATCGTCGCAACATCGTCGTTATGTTGCCGGATCGTTTGCTCATGGATCTCCATCTCCTTCAGTACGCCTCGCTCGTGAAGAAGACGTCGGATCTCGTGTGACGAGATCAGGAGATCCGCCGCTTGGATCATCAAAATGGATTGCGAAGAGCATGCATTTCATCAACGTGCTCGCAAGCATCTCCTCCGTCGGATCAGACTTGAGAAAAGAGGTCTCTTCCTTTAGAGATTCAATCGCAACCACGCTTCAAGAGGTAACCTTAATACCTAAGGGTGGTTTACATGAAACAATTCGAGAAGTGTTCTTGGATCGTGTCGTTCATCGTTTTAAATTTTTTAAATTCCATTGCCCCGAGCGACTAGTCGCCCCGATCGCATACGATGCGATCCTCTCGCTTTCGTGATGCGCTTAAGGATTTTTCCCATATCCTTTAGGAGGGACTTCAGTTAAGATAGGGGATGATAACATTCAGAAGAGATATTCTTTTATATACTAGGCAACATGATGGGGAAATCGATGGAGATGTTATAAATAGAATAAATGCAGGTTGGCTAAAGTGGAGAGGAACCTCTATTGTTCTCTGTGATAAGAAAACTCCTTTGAAAATCAAAGGAGAGTATTATAAAGCAGTTGTGAGACATGCTACGCTCTATGGATCTGAATGTGCCCTGTGAACCATAGACATGTCCAGATGATGGCAGTAGCAGAAATGAAAATGCTAAGATAGATGTGTGGACACATACGTAAAGATCGTATTCGGGATGATGTCATCAGAAGAAAAGTTCGTGTAGCTCCGATCGAGGATAAGATGCGAGAAAATCACTTAAGATGCTTTGGCCATTTGCAAAGGAGGTTAGTTGATGCACCGGTGAAGAGATGTGAGTTTTGGAATGTTGACCTGGCTAAAAGAGGGCAAGGAAGGCCCAAGAAGTGTTGAAATGAGACTATACGAAGGGATCTTAGTTTTTTGGATCTAAGCCCGAGAGTGACCAAAGATAGATATGAATGGAGGCAAAGAATCCATGTAGCCAACCTTACTTAATGTAGGAAAAAGCTTTGTTGTTGTTGTTGTTGTTGTAACCATATATGCTAGTTTTAATTTCTGATTAAGTAATATAAATATTCAAAATATGTGAATTCTTAATATTCTTAAATATGCAGTCTACTAAACATATATTATACTCATTATAGCGATACAAGCAATTGAATATCATTTGTTAATATAAAATTTGTTCATTAAAATTAGAAACTATCATCGTATACTTGCATGATTTCTTTGATGCAGTGATGATTGTAATATAATGTATAATTATATATTTATGAAATATTATGTTTCGGGAGTAACATATAATGATATTGTAAAAGAATATTGTGATTGTGACTTCTTTGTTTGTAACTATTAGTATAAAAGTATAGCTTTAAATAGTTTTTATTTATTTACCCCAAAAAAATGCACAGCAGATCGAGGCGACGCCTCGAGACCGCCTCGACCGCCTCGGTATCGCATCGGGTCCATGAGGCTTAGCCTCGGATATCCAGACTACGCAATAGCCTTGAGGAGGATTTCATGGAAAACCACATCGAGGCCTATACCTCGATGTCTCGCGGCATGTTTTTTAAAGCCATGCTCAAGAGGAATGCTTATGTTCTAATTTTGTTACCTTCTCCCCTTCTGTTCTTTCACCTCTTGACCCTCTGTTTCCAACACAAGCCCCTATTTACTTTCCTCCCTAACACAACTTAGCATGCTCCTCATTAGTGCATCTACATCCCTCCAAATTGCAGCTGGAAATTTCCTCAAGACATGATTAATTATTCCCCTTCCCACCCATAAACTTCTTATCCAATAAAAAAATCATGCAGCATCAAGAGGTACCTAAAACAAAAAATTAATAATAAAAGGATGGCTACCCCGATGGATGTTCACAAAATTCATTCGATCAAACCATAAAAGGTATACAATGGTTGTTGAAGAATGTCATGTTTAGTCTCACATCGTGGATGGTGGGACTTTGGTGTCTTGGTGGAGCTATATAAAGAATCCTACACCCATTTTATCAGTTGAAAGAATTCAATATAAGAATCAACCCTTAGTAGCGTTCTCCCGTTGTTTTATCCCGCTCCTTAGGACATGTTCGGTTGGAGGTTTACCCCCCCCCCCCAGGGAGGTTTACCCCCCAAAACCCACTTTTTCTCTCACTTGTGGGGCCCAATCCCTCTCTCTTTCTTATACATTAAATAAATCATTTCTCTTTCATCTATTCCATCAAAAAATAATATATTATACCATCATATCATCTAAAAATTATAAACTACTCAACTTCTACTCACTTTTTCAAACTTCAATACAATCACATCACAATAGCTACTACTCACTTTTCCAAACTTAAACACAATCACATCACAACAAACCCAATCAACCCCTAACCCTTTATCCAAACACCAAAACACAAAAACGGTTTACCCTCCTCCAATTTAACCCGGGCTAACCCAGCAACCAAACGCACCCTTAGGGAGTAGGGTTCCAAGTAAAATCAAGATGTTTATGTTTCGATTTCTTATCTCCGATTCTGCTTCCGCATTCTTATCCTCTACATGGTACCAGAGAAAGTTGATTATGGATTCGACTTAAAGTTTGATTTAGTTCTGATTTGAACTATTCAGTTTTTGTGCTCTACGATTTTTTTCTGTTCGCGATCGATCTACTGATATTAAGAGATGCATGTTGTTAGGATCCATTGTGGAACCCTAGACCTGTTAAAAAAACATCGCTTCGATTTGTAGTCAGCCTTCCACGACAACTTGGCCTCTATTTTCAAAGGTTGTCCAACTTCAGAAACATCACTTCCAGGTGCTACAGGCACCCTTCTTTAAGAAGACAAGTTTCAAGATGGAACTTGTTTCGAAAGAAGATCCCGTGCCTTTACGCTCTGTAGCAGCGCAGAGATCGAGTGTCTAGCAACACTCACGATGGCAGCGATTGGAGACAAAAATCTGATCGCAAGGGAGGTGGGGATTCAGGCTAACATACTACACCGCCTCTGTACACGATGGGTTCATCCCCATCGAGATGTGTTCCATCTGAAACCCAGAAGCAACTTTAAGGTGATGGTGGTAGACTCACCACCTCCAAGTTCAGCATCGGGGAAGATGGCATTGTTGTGATGGGTTCCCATGAGTACGCTAGAAGGTGAAGGCACAAGCAACCCAACCTGGAAATGGGTTCCCGTTTCCCACTCTAGAAAAGAAGCAGTAGCAGGAAAAGCTAGCAGCGGATAGCAGAGGTGACGACGCCTATCTCGAGCAATGGCAATGGTGCTCCAGAACAGTTGGTGGCGATGTATAAGAGAAGATGGGTTCCCACAGCAAAGTAGAGAACCCAACTCGTGCACAAAGGAGATGGAAACATGTCTCCTTTGTTGGGCTTTCAAAGACATGTTCGTTTTATTTTGCTATTCATACATACAGACTCAATGGGCCCGATTACCTGGAAAATTAGGCCCCAATTGATGTAACTAAAGAAATAAAAAGGGGTGAAAAAAAGGCGGGCAAAATTTGAGTTGAAAAAAAGGTAGGGAAACTGTTAAAAAAAGGGAGGAAGTGATTGTTCAAAAAAAGGGAGCAGAACAGAGAAAAATTGTTAAAAAAAATGGTTTTGAGAGAACGATCAAATGAAGAAAAGGAATGAGTAAAAAAATAGAAAAGGGCGAGAATCTGAGCATTTGTTCATAACTCCCACATCATATGGGAGATAGGAAGAGTGTCCACAAATACCTCCTGCTTTGTTTGCGAGGCACATATGTGATCGTTTAATGGAGAGGTTCCCGTACTTTTGATTTAAGCTCAGGATTTTCATGTAGAACACGTATGACAGAGACTTATGATAAAGGATCGATAGGGAGAGATCCATAGTGACTCCAGAGTAGAGATCCTATTCTCTGAGGTGGTGTGGGAGACGCCCAATTCGTGATTGTCGTCATGATAGACCCATTGCAATGCTTTTTTCACGAAGCTTTTTTTCATATCACCATATGGTGACAGCACTCAAAGTGGTCTATGTTGAAGAGATCTATTTCCAGTCTTCCATACCCAGAGCATTCAAGAGTCCAACAACAATTGAAAACTCACAAATTGCAAGTGTGAGAAGATGCAATTGATGTATGTACTCAGCTTGTGTGTGTTGTATTGTCCAACATGAGCATTGCATGATCCCGCTTGAGGGGGACATTGAAGAATGTCATGTTTAGTCCCATACCGTGGAGCGGTGAGACTTTGGTGTCTTGGTGGGGCTATAAAAAGAGTCTCACACCATCATAACAATTGAGAGAATTCAATATAAGAATCAGCCATTAGTGGCTCTCTTTCGTAATTTCATCCCACTCTTTATGGAGTAGGGTTCCACGTAAGATCAAGATGTTTATGTTTTGATTTCTTATTTCTGATTCTGCTTCCTCATTCTTATCTTCTACAATGGAAACACACCATGTCCAGTATAACAAAAATACATGCATCGCATACAATTGTTAACACAATAAACCACATTTCCCACATAGTATTTCTTATGTACAAACACTACTAGACTCCTTTGGGTGCACAATGCCCACAGAATAGCCACTAGTTGAAATCACGTCATGAATATCCTATAAATATGCTTCCCTCCAGCCTTGCGGCAGATTTATGAAGTGGGCGTGCAGGATTTGGGGGCCAGGGGAGGATCTCCGCTCCAATGCCGTGCGGAAGATTTATGATGTGGGGGGAGGTTTGCCGTCGCAGGTCTGCCAAATTGCTTCACCCACTATGTTCTGGAGGGGGGTGGTGGAGGTGTTTTTTAAGAATGTTGGGCTGTTCAGGCCGGTGCTTGGAGGGGGGGAGTCGTTCTCCTTCTGGCTGGACGATTGGGCGGGGGGACCCCTTTGCTCCCGCTTCACGCGCCTCTTTGTGTTGGCTGATGATAAAACTTGCTCGGTTGCGGCTTGTTGGTTGGATGGGTCTGGTGTTCAACCTTCGCGACGAATTTCTCGGATCAGAGGATGGAGGAATTCTTGGTGTTGCTCGAGGCGATGCGGGAGATTGGGCGCCCTCCTGGGGGCGCGATCACTGGTGCTCGAGGGAGTCCCCTTTCACGGTTAAGAAGGCTTTTGGTGTTATAGCTAGGCCGCCTCCATCCCTGTCGGAGTGTATCACTCTTGATTGTGCCTTTCTTTGGGCTTTAAAGCTTCCAGAGCGGGTTGGCTTCTTTTTATGGCTGATAAGGAGGAAGAGGTTGATGACGAGAGACTGTTGTGCTCGACTCTTAGGCGTGATTTCCGATAGATGTCTTCTCTGCGATGCGGCTATCGAGTCTGTGGAGCACTTATTCTTCTTATGCCCCTCGGTGGTTGAGATTTGGCAAGGGGTTGACTTGGTTTGGTGTAGCACTGCTGACCTTCACGCGTTTTGGTCTTCGCTCCGGGCTAATAAGGGAAGGCCGAGGCTGGAGGTGTTGTATCCGGTTGCCGTGTTATGGGCGGTGTGGCGGGGGAGAAATGATCTCTTGTTCTCGGGTCAAAGGTTCTACAAGGAGAATGCAGTAGCTTTTGCGAAAATTCTGGTGAGGGATTGGGCGTTGTAAAGTTGTTGTAGTGTGGTTGTTGGTGTTTCACTTTTTGTTGTCTTCTCTGTTCGCTACTTTAATTGAATAAGATTTTTAGGGAGTGCACCATCGAGTGTATCCCCCTTGCTTCTGGATTTCAAAAAAATTTATCCTATAAATATGCTTCCCTCCAGCAACCCTTCATGTTCTAAAACTACAACAGTCATAAAGCATGGCAGAGATCTGACTTTGTATATATCTGGTATACATCGGGCTTCTCATAGCTGATGTACAAAAGGACATGCAACTTTAGCATTCACATCCTCAACACTTTAAGGTAATATCTCTTTATATATGTTAGTATCATATCTTAAGGGAATGAAGCCTTCCTTGAAATTTCCTAAGTTGAATCTTTCCAAAGTGTACCCTTCATCCCAATGTCCTCTTCGTTTTGCCTCTATACAACTTCAGAACTAAGATCTAAAAGGAATCCTTAAGATCTTCTATCTCAAGGCTATGGGACAACAAGATTATAAAATACTTATTATTATCCTTATATCATTATAAATGATTAGGATTGTATCTACATTTAGCACGATGAACACAATAGCACTCCCACTAAGCTTCACAAGGTTCGTCAAGATTCTGTTTGAAATCATAACCTTTATAATTTCATCAAATCTAATGTTCCAACTATGAGAAGTTTACTTGAGTCCATAGATAGAGTACTTTAGCTTGCACACCTTGCATTCCTCAACAATGAAGCCATGGGGCTACTTGATATTAATATCCTCATTGAAGTATTCATTGAGGAATGCAATATTGACTTCCATCTTTCAGATGTTATAGTCAAGTTATGTAGCTATCATTAGCAATATTCTGATGGGTATAAGCATGGTCACTGAAGAGCAAGTCTCATCGCAAGCGGTGTCTTCTCTCCATATGTAGCTCTTACCTACGAGTCGTGCTTTGAAGGTCTCTACCTTCTCATCGAGTTCCCTCTTTCTATTGAAGATCCATTTACACCCAAAGGGTTTGACCCTTATATGTGGATCCTCGAGGGTCCATATACAATACTTGTGTATGAAGTCCACTTTAGACTTTATTGTTAACGTCCATCTCTTAGAGTTATGATCCTCAAAAGCTTCATCATATGAAGTCAGATCATTGTCAGACTTCTCTAACACATGGAACCCATACCCTCTATACAATCTTACCACCCTCAAACTGATTTTGAGAGGTATGTGTGTTTCATCTTTAATTATCCTTTTCGCTTCTGGTTTTAGGAACCTCATTATCCTCCTAGGATTCGATGATTCCCCTAACTTCATTCTTATCTTATTTCGTAAGTAAGTCATCCTTTAAGAATCATATCCTTAGAGATGAAAGCTTTACGAATCTCATGGTAAAGTAGATATCATATACCATCCTTTATATACCTAATGAAGTAGCACTCTCTAGTGTTAGATTCCAGCTTATTTGCATCCATGTTTCTATCATAGACTAAGCAACCCTAAATCCTCAAGTATCTAACACTGGACTTGGTTCCAAACCATAGCTCGTGAGGAGTTTTTGAGTTCAAATTTGCTTGGAATCTTATTAAGGATATATATATAAATATTGCAGTCTATTGTATATACCCCAAAACTAAGAGGTAATTATGCTAAGATTCATCATTGATCAAATCATGTCACATATGATCCAGCTGCATCTCCCTACAACTCCATTGAGATGAAGTGTATTAGGAGGAATGAGATAGGAACAATGTTCCTTTCTCTATAGGTATTCTTCTGAATTCATCTGATAGGCACCAGTTAACTCGGTCAGAATAAATTCTTTTCATCTCCTTCTAACTTTGATTCTCAACCAAATTATGAAATGTTTGAGCATTTCAAAGGTTTCTAATGGATATGGAAGAAATAGCATACCATGAGCAATCGTCAATGGAGATCGCGTATCCTTAACGTTCGTTATGGCATAGATGCTCTCCATACATCAATATGTATGAGGTCTTGAATACCTATGCATCTTACACCATTTCCAGAGAAGGGTGTATTGGACATTTTGCTTTCAATATAGTATTCACACGTATATAAGTTTTGAACTTTCAGATAATCTAAAGTTCTGTCTCTTACTAGCCTATTAAACTCATCGACATACTTGTGTCCTATTGATGCCAGATCATTGTCAAATGATCTTCATTCTCCTTTTGATCTTTTAAGGTTTAATTTTGGAATTAGAAATGTCAATGAACTATCCATTAACATTCTAATTTAATAGAGTCCTCTAGATGTTAGATTACCATCTGAAATATATCCATCATAACTCTTTATGATAGATCTATCTCAGAATGTATGTCTATTTCTAGCAAGTTTAGAAATAAACAATGAATCTATTCTAATATCTAGGTCATAGAGACATTCTCTAAGGGCATGTTTGGTTGCTGGTTGGACTGGGTTGGGTTGGGGTACACTGGTGTACCCCTCCTTCCAACCATCTCAATCCTCCTCACAGTTTACTATTCACAGGGGTATAGTTTACTATTCACAGAGGTACTCCAACCCAACCCAGCAACCAAATAGGCCCTAAGACTAAGGACTTTCTCACTGGAAATGTGTAGTCTATCTATCCAATGGAGAGTGTTGCAACAATTGCATCAACTCACATGTGGATGACTATAAACCTTAAGATCAAGATTTCTAATCTTCTAAAACATGTGCAACCAATTGCAAGTGTTAGTAGAAGAATGAGATATAATTATTAGACTTTAATCTTATCTAATAAGTAAGTCGATTTCAATAATGATATGTAGATGTAGAATATGATGATGTATTATCTGAGTCCGACTCTAAGGATTCTAGATAGTCTGATCGTCATACTATCAGTATATCAGCTTGTTGCAGTATTGGCATTCATCTAACTCGTTGGATGTCATGGGTGGAGAAGTACAGTCAACTCTTTGACTCTCCTTCTTACATGGGTCAGACCCATACTTCCATTGCGCTTAGTTTAATGCTTAAACAATCATTGCTTAAGATAAAGGACATCTTGAATTGAATTTCCCATGTGAGAATCGTATATTCTAATTTCATCTCGTACGGCTCAAGCAGAAACACACAAACACAAATTTCAAAGGATATGTAATATCAAATTGGAAACATATTAGATACTTGATTATATCTGTCCCAAAAAGATGAAAAAAGCAAAATCTGGAATATTTTCTTTGCGATGATAATGCCAATATCAAGTCGGCTCATTTGTCTTTCTTTAGATTCTTATAGGCCTCTTGAATCTTCTTTTCCCCTATCTATATATTGTTTATTTATGTAGTTTTTTTGCGTAAGTCAAATTGAATATTTCTTTATTGTTTTCTTATTGATAGGAATTCTCTTGTCCCTATGAAGAAATGAAAACCTCTGATTAATACTATAAGCCCTCTCCTCAAGGGACTTCAATATAAGAGTATTTCAACACTTAAATTCACTTCATCCTATTCATACAATATGAATTATGAAGCTTCATGAAAGACTTGAGTATAAATAGTAGAATGATGACACTCATCATATCTACATCCATCTTAACTCTTAAAGATTTTGGTTCATCAGGTACTCATATTTTGAGTACATCATCTCTTATGGAGCTATCATCTTGCATAATGCAGTGAACCATATCATTCATGATTAAATATTTAGAGTGCGTATATTTGCCAAAACATCTCCTTCGATTTTATAAGGATCTTGACAATTACAATCATCATCGACATTTTACTTCCAAAGCACACTCGAAGAGATATCAAGACTGTAGGGACATACAAACCTAGGTTGTTTTCCTATTGCCTATTTAATAGCCAATCATCATTATCATGAGGAGATCTGAACATTGCAATCACAAACATTATGTGTTCAACTGCAAGTACTACACCATTGATCATAGATCCAATCCATGACATTGGTTATGATTGAGTATAATTTTGAGTGGGTTTAATGAAGGTTATCTAAAATAAGATAATTTGCGTAAACATATTTACTTTGATGGTTATTGTTGTTTTCAATCAAACTTGAAAGTCCATTCCCTTTCCAACTTTCAAAGCATGAGGTATGCTAACCAAAGTACCTCGAGCAAGATCTGGGATCTCCCTTCCATCTGTCACACCTCAATAATATGAAAAAATGCAACTCGGGTAAGGAAACAGGAACTTTTTCCGCCTTGCAAGTCCAACTTGCATTTCCTAATTCGATCTTCGACACTAGAACCCACCACCCCTAAGGTGATGTTGACAAGTTGTCAATTGAATCAACCGTCAACGGGAATAGTACACGCTATACACAATCCAATGCCGCCTCAATTATATGGGGAACAACATTGGAGTCACTACACATGCGGCCTTACTTTTCGAGAAGCAAAGAGCCCGATCCATATACGCTTGACGTCAGAGCTATGGTTTCGCATGGCGTCTCCATCGTATAATCGATGGCGATGGAATCCTTCGCCTTGATGGGAGACCATGGATGTCATTTTATGATCATCCATATCCCATTCAAATTTTGATTAATTATTTGAATCTCATATTCTAGTGACAGTGGTCTAGTGGTAGTACAGTGTGTCTACCACACAAAAGACCAGGGTTCAAATCCCACTCTTGCAGTGGTTGTGTTAGGTAGTCAACGACCAGCGTAAAAATAGTCGAATCTTTCAATGGATTTGAGCAAGAATCCATGTAGCCGACCCTACTTATAGTGAGAGAAGGTTTAGTACATTTTTGTACCCACTTAATGGTTTAGTGGTAGTACAGTGTGTCTACCATACAAAAGACAAGGGTTTAAATCCCACTCTTGCGGAGGTTGCGTTAGGTAGTCGACGGCCAACGTAAAAAAATAGTCGAATCTTCCAATATGGATTTAAGCAAGAATCCATGTAGCCGACCCTACTTATAGTGAGAGAAGGCTTAGTACATTTTTATTTAAATCTCATATTCTCATGATTAACCCTTCCAAGGGAAATCCCGTCTTATTAAATAGATATTGTGTATTTTAATTGGATTATATTAATTTAATCATATTGAATTAATCAGCAATCCAATGCAACCAGCAAACAATTCATTTACTTGATATTACTATATAGTCCACATACTCACATAGTACAATCCAATAAGTTTTTAGAGTACGTCTTAGTCGCACAGCATGATATACTTCCTTAAGTGTCATCTAAGTCTATATTTCTAAGTTATTTAATGTTACAAGAATTTGAATGAAATCCATTTCCAATATCTATAAGTCAAGATTCAGCATTAACAACGATACGTTCGATATGACCGATATATACGATATATGAGCTATTTATAAATGATCGATATGTGCGATATAAGTGTGTATTTGTAGCTTATTTGTTGTTTTAATATCTCATATGATCTTAGTTTTGGGGGGAAATAAACAAAAATGACTTTTTTGAGCCATTTCTGACATTTCCATCGATATCGTCGATATATCAGCGATATATCCTTATATATCCTTTTCCGGGTGGACTGATATGATATATTTCCTACCATGTCTACAGCATGAACATATCGAGCGCTTGCACCCCCTTATCTCTGTAATTTCTGTTGCGATTGTTGCCTTCATTCGATCTCATGCTCCTTGTCTTCCTCCAATAGGATACGATTGCGATCACGCCTCGCGAACATCTCTTCTTCCTGTAATTCCCTGGAATTCTCAACCTGATTATGGCAAACAACCTCAGTGTGTGCATCGTTTCTCCTCTGCCCTCGAAGCATCTGAGACTCCCTCCTAAACAAAGTCAACATGTTGCGCAAGGCCTTAAGCTTCTCATCCATCCTCCTCGAAGCAGAACTTGCAACCACAGCTTACTGCTCGCATCTAGCGACATTCTCTCGAAAGCCCTCTTCATGCAACCAGAGCTGCGCAAAATGGAAGAGGTCACACAGGCGTTGCCCATCCCCCGAGTCATGGCAGATCAGTGTATGGTCTGAATACGACATCAGCAAGGCCAACACATGCTCCAAAGAAACCTCTCCAGCAAGCCCACGAAACAAAGAAAATGATCCAAGCGGGATCTAGAAGAGGAGTTCCTCCAAGTGTACTTCAAGTTCAATGCATCCAAATCCTCCATCTCCAACTATTCTACAAACTCAATAAAAAGATATGAATGGAGGCAAAGAGAATCTTAGTTATTTGGATCTAAGTCCGAGAATAGCCCAACATAGAAGTGAATGGAGGCAAAGAATCCATGTAGCCGACCCTACTTAATGTGGAAGAAGGCTTTGTTGTTGTTGTACTTCCAATAGGAGTTCTACGAGTATACATTAAGTGGATTGGGATAAGATCAAGCTCCCAAAAGAAAGGTGAAGCGTATGCTATGGCACGAGATGATAAACCACACTCTTGGTGAGGAATCAGGGAGCGTAAAAAGCGTGGTCTATAGGCTCATACATGGTATTTACGGAGTATACGCCTAGTGCTCCTTGGCAACTCGACAGTGTCACCTTCATATCTACCTTTTATAAGGCGATCTGTTATGTGTTGCCTAAACTTCCAACTCTATTACAATCCAGTCTTCCTAGACGGTTGCTCGTTTGCCTTTTTTAGCATATGATTGGACTGATAAAGGGCCCCCATCGGAGTGCTTACCACGCATGTTGCTCCGACATTTCATCGTAGCATGTTGGTATCAGAAGCAATGGGCAAATGGTGCTTGCCTACCAACATTCCATTCTAATTTTTCAAAGCAAAGTCTCTTTGAGTTTATAGAACTCATAGAGGTTCTAGATTCCTTTGAAAGTCGTACAATGGGATAAGACTATTAGGTGTGTTATGGGCATATTGCAAAAGTCGGCGACTAGTTGGCCCGACTATACGACTCGGATGGGTACCCGACTCGAATAGGCAAAGTCAGGCTATAATCAGGTAGACCTGATTACTCGTCCGAGTTATTGGTGTAGTCGACCGAGTAATCGGCCGTTTTTTGCATGAAAGTTCGGGCATCCTAAAAAACCCGATTACCCGAATAAATTGGAATAAAATTTTCTGTCGAACAGAAACTTCACCTTCCTCCTCGCGCACCCGACCCCCGCTGCCCTAGCACCCAACCCCCGCTGCCCTAGCTCCAAAAGGCGACACCTCCCGCTCGCCGCCTCACCACCTCGTTGCGCCATCGCCTCTCGCTGCCTCGTCGCCTACCCAGGTCACGACACATAAATGGCGCTCGCCGCCCAGGACCCAGGTTAGGTTTTTTTTTCATTTTTTCTTTTTATATCTTTATTATATGAATAGAACATGACCTAATTAACTTTTTGAAACTTAAGTTGTATGTTGGCATACCCTAATCAAATTTTTTTAACTTTATTATATGATTTGAACACTATATGTTGGCATTTAGGTCAACTTAGTTATTCTTAGATGATTGTCATTGGCTAGCTTATATGTTTAATTTGATCAACTTGAAAATTCTTTTATGGTTGCCACTTGTCTTTGGTCTATTTGTTATTTAATATCTTCATTTAACTTGTGATTTTGTTAGTTTATTAAAGAAGTTCAACTTGTGAGTTTAGTTAGTTTTGTGTTTGTTGATTGCCTAAATTGTGAGTTTGTTTACTATGTACATGGCTACACCTTCAGCGAACGTCGCTTTCGGTAGCGACTCATCTTTTTATGTGCCGTCGGGATCAACTGATCATGCATGGCAATACGGTTACCTTGTGAACCGTACGGATCCAAATACGGTCACTTACAGATTGTGCAAGAAGATTGTCAAGAGTGGTGTGTATAGGTTCAAGCAATATCTAGCACACCGAAGAGGGAATGTAGCTTCATGTCCCAAGGTGGATGAGAAAACAAAGAAGAAGATGATTGCGTACCTTGATGATGTTGCCATGAAGAAGTCCCAGAAAGCCGCCGATGTTCTTGAGATGAGGGAGGAAGTTGATATCACTGGAGATGTGGGTTCGACGAAGAGATCGCGAGTCTCCGAATCTTTGGAGTAAACTATCGCAATGGAAGGGTCATCACATCAGATGACCATCAAGGATGCATTCCCCAAGTATCATCGTGATAAGGTTACATCGTACATATCCAAATGGGCATATACATCGGCGATTCCGTTTAATGCTTTGATGACGAAGAACTTCTTACAGCTTTGATGACTGATGCGTAGACGGACAAGCGAGGAAGGAGCATCATCAATTTTTGTGTCAATTGCACCTTGGGGACTTCATTTTTTAAGTCCATAGATGCCTCAGATGAGGCTCACACTGCGGAATACATCTGTAAGTTGGTGGAGAAGTGTCTAAATGAAGTGGGAGTGGATAAAGTGGTTCAGATTGTGGCGGATAATGCATCCACCATGTAGCAGCAGGAAGATTGTTGGTCACCAAATATCCGCAGATTTAGTGGACTCTGCGTGCCGCGCACTCCATTGATCTTGCTTTGGAGGAGACAAGCAGAGAGACAAAGGTGAGGAGTGCAATCACAAAAGCGAAGAGGCTTACGATGTTCATCTACTCTCACACCAAAACTCTAAGCTTCATGAGCAAGTTCACCAGCAAGAGGGACATTGCAAGGCCCGGCAAACAAGATTTACAACCACTTTTCTCACTCTTGAGAGCCTAAATGAGAAGAAAGACAAGCTGAGATTGATGCTTTCCTCATAAGAGTGGAGAAGCTGCAAGTGGTATAAGATTAAGAAGGGAGAAGCAGCGAGTTCCATTGTATTCAGCCCTACGTTCTGGAACCATAACAGCACATGCTATCAGAATTTTCACTCCATTGGTTCGTTTATTGCGTGTCGTTGATGCAGATCGACGACCATCCATGGGCTTTGTCTATGGAGGGCTTGAAGAGGCCAAGCGGGAAATAATTACAGCATTCAATGGCGTGGAGTCATCTTACAATTTTTTTTTGATGCCATTACCTCCAAGACTAAAGGGAGACTCGATACTCCATTGCATCTAATCTAACAGCTTATTACTTGAGCCCATTTTTCTTCTACACTGAGTCTCATGGTGATCCAGATGTTGTGGTGAGGAGAGGGTTTAAAAAGTGCATGGAAAAAATTTATTCAGATTTGGATATATGCAATTACCAAGGACGAGCTTCCGGCATATAGACTTGGTCGTGGAGATTTTGGCAAGCCTTTAGCTGTGAGACAAAGGATGACAAATGATGGCAATTTTGATCCAGGTATTTCAGCCATTGTTTTCTATTAATGTTAATCATTTATTTTATTATGTTGACCAATTCTCTATTCTAAAAGCTAATTGGTGGCATAAATCATGGAGATGACACACCTCATTTGAAAGCTATGGCTATCAAAATCTTGAGCTTGACATCTTCATCATCGGGATGTGAGCATAATTGGAGTACATTTGACTCGGTAATGACTCCACTCCACCCACCCAATTCGATTAGTAATAGTAAAATTTAAATTGGTAATTGATATAAAGTTAAAAATTTTGGTCTTCAGATCCATACCAAGAAGAGAAATAGGTTGGAGAGGAAGAAGCTGAACGATCTTGTGTTGTATGTACGTTTCAATTCCAACCTGCAGGAACGTCGAGTTGAGAAAGAAAGAGATTCTCTGTCATCTCGTGATCGTGCACACATGGTTGAATGGACCAAAGATGTTGATGCTCATGATGAGGAGGTTTTTCCAGGTTCCGAACTGACATGAGGTATTGTAGCACATGCTAGTGGTGCCGAAGAGAATTTAGAACCAAGAAGGAGCCAACGAGGTAAACGTGGAAGGAAAGCTTCATCGTCAAGCTCCAATGCTACGCCGATGAATGAGGAGGAGGAGCTACATCTTGTATAGAAGAAGAAGATGGTAATGATGATGAGAAGAAGGCGATGATGAAGAAGAAGAGTTAGACTTGGATGATGACATCGAAGATTGAATCCAATGACTTGTGACACTTATCTTACTTTTTTCTTGTATTATTTTTTGGGCATGTTGTAATTGTTTTTTTTATTTTTGAATATCTGCTTGTACTATTTACCAAACATTTTGGTCTTAACTTGCTTATTTTTTCCTTTCTCTTGCTATATTTTTTAAGCTCTTAAAAATATCAAAATTGCTAAATATATGAATATAAATGGGAATATATGTTATAAAAATTAATTTATATATTTAAAATAATAAAAAAAATCCAAACCGACTAATGCCCGTCTAAATCCGATTACTCTCCCGACTTGCCGATTAATCCTTAGTCAGTGACCCTACCGACCGAGTACTGACTGCTGACTTCTGCAACCTTGGTTATGGGAGGTGACTTTTTCGCAAAGTACGCCTATCAGACTATAGTTGCTCCACAAGTACCCATTCCGGAAGAGTTGATGCATGCAACATGACTATAGGTTCATTTGGGAAATATGTTTTCCTACTATGGGTCAAGGTTTCGCTATGGTCGTTGTGTCGCAAGAAATTATTGACCAAGAAGAGGTGGTCGAGAGTTTTTATAGGTGATGATAGCAGTTGCTCTCTTTGTGGGGTCGAGGTGGAATCGATAGACCACCTTTTGTTACAAATAAATCCTCACTTCCTTAATTCCTTGAAGTTGCAAATAAGCCCTCCAATACACAAGATTGAAAATTTGATAAATAAGTAGACATCAAGAAAAGTCCAACTCGTCAAAGCAGGAAGAAATAATGCAATTTAAATCGCCAATTCATTTTGTTAATCCAATTCATTTTTATTTTCTAAAAAATTAGAGCTCACAATCTTTCGATGTGTTTTTGGATAAATGATTCCTTCTCATGATACATCTGTGCAGAAAGCAAGCTATCCTTATGTGATAGAGGTGAAAGAATGCTATTGAGTTCTCTTAATATTGGGGTTTGTTGGGAGAAAACGAAAAAGCGGTTTAGTCCATGAGCCCTAGGCTCTCTTATATAGGAGAGTAGCCTATGGATAAATTACATAAGACATTCATAAGTAAAGATAATTAAGAAACAGTTCAGGAAATAGGAAATAAATAACGTAATATAAATATATTTATACACTCCCCCTCAAGATGAAGCATAGATATCGATCATGCTCAGCTTGGATGATCACTTCTGAAAAGGTCCTCTGAGTAAGGCCTTGGTGAAGATATCTACAGTCTGGTCCACTGAGCTGATATGAGATGCGGAAATAAAACCCTTCTGAATCATATCACGTATATAGTGGCAATCAACCTCGATGTGCTTAGTGCGTTCATGAAATGTTGGATTATTCGCAATAAATATAGCAGCTTGATTGTCACATTCCAGTACATAGGAAGGGGAACCTCTATATATAGATCTGTAAGAACAGCTCGAACCCACATCATTTCTGTACTAACCTGAGCCATAGCCCTATATGCAGACTCATCACTAGATCTGGCTACAACAGTTTGCTTATTGCTTCTCCATGAGACAAGAGAATCTCCAACATATACAGCAAATCCAGTGGTGGACTTCCTATCCTTTGGACACCTTGCATAATCTGTATCTACGCATGCAGAGATGGTGACCTCATTGCCTTCTCTAAACAATAGACCTGCACCTGGAGATGATTTAAGATACCTGAGTATCATCTGTATAGCATCCATATGGACCTGACGTGGTTGCTCCATTACTGGCCCACTCGACTAACATCAAAAGAAATATCGGGTATGGTAATGGTAACATAAAGGAGCTTTTCTACCAGTTCTCTGCATCTCCTCATATCAACCTCATATGCATCATCATCATCATATAATTTCATGCTTGGATCCATGGGTATAGTGGCAGGTCAACACCCAAGCATTCATGTGTCACTTAGCAAATCAGTGATGTATTTCCTCTGGGTCATCACAAGCCCTTGTTGATTTCTGGCAAACTCCAGTTCCAGAAAGTATCTGAGAGCTCCAAGATCCTTGGTGACAAATTCACGACCCAGAAGTTCTTTCCCTCTTGATTCCTTGTATGTCATCTCCCGTAATAAGGATATCATCGTACACCATAATTGCAATTATACCTCTAGATGTTTTCTGTATAAAAAGGGAATGATCTGCATTCGAACGTTTGTACCCCTATTTCTCAAACAAGTCTGAAAGCTTCTGGAACCAAGCTCTAAGGCTCTTCTTAAGGCCATAGATCGTCTTATGAAGTCTACACACTTGTGAACACTCCCCCTCAACAGCAAATCCATGTGGTTGTTGGATGTAGACTTCCTCTTGAAGATCACCATACAGAAATGCATTCTTGACATCTAACTAAAACAACGACCAATCTTGAATCACGACAACAGAGAGAAGAATCCGTAAAGTGGAATGACGAGCAACTGGTGAGAATGTGTCAAGATAATCCACACCGTATGTCTGAATAAACCTTCGTCCAACCAGGCGTGCCTTGTATCTGTCGATGCTACCATCTGCATTTTGCTTAACTGTAAACACCCATTTACAGCTTACTATAGACACTCCAGTAGGAACTGCGACGAGACTTCGAGTGCCCCTCGACTGAAGAGTAGATATCTCTTCTTCCATAGCCAAACGCCATCGACTGTCCTTCAGAGCCTCTTAATAATTCCGTGTAATGGCCACGGCTGATAATGCGACTGCAAAATTCCTGAACTCGCCAGTCAAGCGATCAAAGGAGACCATGGATACTATAGGATATGACGCATAGTTACGCTTATGCTTCCGAAGCGCAATAGGAAGGTCCAGATCAGCAGCCTCCACATCTGTCCCATGTAAAGAAACCTGCTCAGGTAGACCATTAGACCCATCATTAGAATATGTGTTCTCAGAACATACCCCATGTGTGCTAGATGATGAGCGGTGACCATGAGCAGAAGCAGGCTGGCAGGTATAGTGGCGTGGCAATGATGGAGCAGGGACTGTAATAAGAAGTGGAGGTGGCATAGGTAATGGTAATGGTGTGGTAAAGGAGATGGTGGTGGTGGAGGTGATGGAAGTGATGGTGGTGATGACATGTATATTGCTTCATCAGTGTCTGAAGACATCAACCGATCACCTGTAGGAGAGAATTACATCACGGATTCGAAAAAGGTGACATCGGCACTAACGAAATACTTCATGTGCACCGGATCATAACATTGTACCCTTTCTGTGTCCTGGAGTACCCGACAAAGACACACTTGACAGCTATTGTCAGAGAACTTGTCAATACCTAGAGACAACTGGTGGACGAAGGCGACTGAGCCAAACACACGAGGAGTAAGTGAGAACAATTCTTTTTCAGGAAAGGCTAGAGAGAAAGGAATTTTCTCACCCAAGACTGACAAGGGCATGCGATTGATGAGATAACATGGCATTAGAACAGCATCGCCCCAAAAAGAATGAGGAGCACGACTCTGAATGAGAAGCATCCTAGTGACATCAAGCAAATGATGATGTTTCCTTTCTACAACTCCATTTTGTTGGGAAGTATAAGCATAGGATGTTTGATGAATAATCCCTTGGGTGGAAAAAAAATTGGAGAGAGTATTAGTATAAAATTCCAAGGCATTATCAGTTCTCACAATTTTTACAAAAGCAGAAAAAACATTATGTACTTCGGTTAAGAAATTTTTGATGACATCCCCAGCTTCAGATTTATTTTTTAATAAAAAGGTCCAAGACAGACGAGAGAAATCATCAACAGCAACTAGATAAAACATGTGCCCCTAGTGATCAGGAGCACGACCGGGACCCCAAATATCTATATGAAACAACTCAAATATGGAACTACTGCTCCGACTCTGACGACTAGGAAAGGCAAATCGGTGATGCTTTCCCAACTGATATGCCTCACATTGAAAAGACGTGTGAGGCGAGATCTGAGGCAGAACACGACACAGTTTCTGCAACGGAAGATGACCAAAGCACAAGTGCCACATAAATGGTGAGATTGGTCCAACAGATAGGAGATTATGGCATAGGGAGTTCGAACTAGGCGATAGAGACCGTCTTTCTCACGGCCACACCCAATCATTTTGCCCCTAAGGATGTCCTGAAAAACAAGAGAGGATGGGTCAAAAATGGCTCGACAATGAAAATCCTTCATAATCTGGCTAATTGACAACAAATTCATAGAGAAATCAGGTGCATGCAACACATTCTGTAGATGCATAGAGGGCGTCAATCTAATCTTTCCCTGACCAGTGATTGGGGAGTGAGTCACATCTGCAATAACCACAGTACGTCCTGGAGGAATCTGTCTGTAGGCTGTAAGTTGACCCCTTGTCTCCACACAGATGATGTATGGCACCAGAGTCCATAATCCATTCTATAGCATCAGATCCACTATTGCTAATGAGTGCATAAGTACTACCTGAGGTATTAGAGGAGGCTAAAATAGCTACATCTGATTGACTCCCAAGAGTCGTCGAAGGTGTCACATGACTGGAGGGAGGTATAATGCCCCTCAATCGTGTTGCAAGATCATCAAAACGTTGATCCAAAGAGGAAGCAGTTGGGGGTCAATTTGTTCAATCACTCGAGCAGAAGCAGGGAATCCATGCTTGGAGTAGCATGTATCCTCTGTATGTCCAGGATGATCACAGAAAGTACATGGCTGACGAACACAACCTCCCCTGCCCCGAGGTCCGCGACCACGAAACTGAGAAGATCCTCTGCGACCTCGAGATACCGTCATTGTTGACGATGTCTGACTGGGAGTAGAAGATGGAACAATAATACGACTGAGTCTGCGAAAGGCTTCCTCCATAGAAGGAATAGTAGAATCTGCCAAAATCTGGGAACGGGTCGCATCGTACTCAGGATCAAGGGTTGCTAGGAACACATCAACCGTGGTGGCATTCCTATAAGTCTTCTGTTGCTCAAGGGTAGATGTGAGAGGCATGAAGCTATATAGCTTCTCGAACATCCCACGCAGGGATGTATATAGTGAGTATAGAGGCAGTCCATTCTGTTTGATAGTAAAGACATCATGTTGAAGTTGTAAAATCTTCGTCATGTTTTCGCCTGTGAATAAGTAGCAGTAAGAGTATCTCACATCGTCACATTGCCTTGGTTGTGGGCTGATGGAGTATATCATAGGCAATCTCTATTCCAACGTACCTGAAAGCCAAACCTTTGCATACGCATCATCCGCCTCCCATAAGGTGCTAACCCTAGTCTTCTCAGTCGGTTTTTCCTCGATAAGGCTGTATTTCTTACAAGTAGACTTCATCATGCTCATGAACTGCATAGCCTACAGTTCATAGTTGGACCCATCCATCTTTCCTATAGGCGCAGGACCTCTAAAGGCGCCTATAGAGGGAACTTCGACATTACTTTCAGACATGACGGCTTGAGAAGAGAAGAGTAGAGATGAAGACTATACTCGGGCTTGTCTACACGGACTTAGAGAGATATGATTGCATGTGTAGACTCATGCAACCAATCTCATCAAAACCTAGAAACCCCGGCGACGCATGGAAGGAAGGGTCGTGAGGGCTTAGGCTTAGCTGCAAGGTGCCTAGGTGGCGACAAAAGCCACGCAGGAGGTCAGGAGGCCATGTGGCAAGGACCTGCAGGGGTTGGGGCCTAGGCGAGGGCCAGCAGGGGCCTAGACGGAGAAGAGGGGCCTAGGCAGGGGCTGGCAAGGTTGGCAGGGGTCGGTGGAGGTGGCGGGAGCCCAGGCAGGGGCCTAGGCGAGGGCCCAGGCAGCAAGGGGGCAGGTCCCTGCGTGGAGAGGAAGAGAGGAGGGGGAGGGGCCTAGGGTTAGGGTTTCGGAGCTCTGATCTAGGATCGTCGCTCTGATACCATGTTAGGAGAAAACGAAAAAGTTGTTTATTCCATGAACCCTAGGCTCTCTTATGTAGGAGAGTAGCCTATGGGTAAATTACATAAGACATTTATATGTGAAGGGAATTAAGAAACAGTACAGGAAAAAGGAAATAAATAACGTGACATAAATATATCTCTACATGGTTTATTTTACCCCCCACTCTATGTGGGTTGTCTATGCTTGGATTTTCATTCCCATCCAACCCCCTTTATTCTTCTTGTATGGCTTGACATGTATTCTCATCACATGCTCCCCTCATTAATTCTGTTAAACTTGTTCATATTCGACCTTTCTCTCATCATCTCCCATTCTTCCGTTCTCAACTCTAAATTTCTTCCTCAATAAATATTTGCAAAGCCTCAGATGCCATTTCGAGATTACACCAAAACATATGCTTCCACTTTTGAATATGAAAGGATGAACTACAAAAAATACGTTATTCCCAAAAGAAGCCAAAGCACACTTTCTTCATATTACGAGTACACCAAACTTTCAAAGCAGAAATAAACTAATCAGGAAAGAAGGAAGATGTAACATCCGATTTTTAATTAACCCGAACTCGACCCGATTAGGGTCCGATTAACCAAAAAAAGTTATATAGCAACATTAAACAACTTAAATCGATCAACTGATCGCAAATCAAAAGTCGTTCAGGTGAAATCAACTAAAAATCGATCGCACTGTAATGCGTGCCACGAAAAAGCCGCGATTGAAATTCAGAAATCGCGAAACGAACCGAGACCGCTTAAAAATCCGATTCGACGAAACAAGACCAACGGAATCGACCGTTCGTCAATCGGAGGTCGATTGATATTTTTAAATCACAAAATTTAACCCCAAATCGAAACCATATCTCGAAAATTTCGGACATCCAAACCCGATCGAAAATATATCAACATTATACTCTTTTTTATCGTCTCTGCAGATACCAAACTTGTGAACCCTTGAGGATCCGGGTACCTATTTACACACATTTCGCAATATTACATTCATTGATATTCAGATAATTATATATTTCGTCTGTGACATTTGCAACAAGATTTGACTGTAATTGCATCATATTCTGAAATAACTTAGGAAAGTTATATATATAATATATTATGGCATTTCATTCGAGGTGTTATCAAATCAGGTTTCATGATCAATTGAATGATATATATATATATATCTTTCGGTTAAGTCTTTCTCAAGGTACTGATTTGGAAAGGGGGTCTTTTATATCATTCTTAATGTAGTTACCAGTAATGATACTTGTGCTCTGATAGTTATAATATTAAATATTAAATGTTAAATTCTAAATTCTCTACCACTTATAAAAAAATTATGCTTTTAAAATACCTCTATACTCAAGAGTCAAAGATTCCAAGATATAACTACAGACCAAGGCTATGAGAAGGGAAGGTGCTAGTGCCTCCTTTATCCTAAAGTCACTGGAGTAACATCCAAAAGAATGCAGAAGGGTATGGTGGTATTTCATAGGTCTGTTTTCAAGGCATCTAATATCATGCTACAATTCAGTATATATCATTGTCGTAAATCAATAATAGTGTAAGTCATGTTGATCCTTACATCTGACTGTGCGAGAGCGCGGTGACTCTCAACTGGACGGGAGATAGGAAGCTCAGTTAGGGCAGCGGCCGCCAAGTGCGTGGGTCTAGGATCGCAGTCCCTTTCACGATTTTTACGCGAGCTCGCAGTGTTTTTACGCCTCGTTGGGATCCCGACTTTTGACCAGTTCCGCTGACCCTTTTATTTTAGGATACTCATGAGGGGGATCCTTGGTTTTCAGTTTTACATACGAGCTCGTTTGCCTGTACTAGTCAGGCCGTTTTTCTAGAGTAACTTTTCCATAGAGTCTCTCACCTGTCTCAGTGGCGTAGTTTTGGAGTAGACATATCCCTCTATTGGACCGCACTTCTAATTAGAGGGCGTGACGGAAGAGCCATTTGTAGGCTACCTCACCGCTTGAGTTTTTCTTTCGCCAATAGACTTGGCGTTTCTACATCTAAATCATCCACGTCTACATCTAAGTCATCTAGAATTGCATCTGAAACAGTTAAAGTTGAGATTCAAGAAAGTTACAATCAAAAGTTGTGTTGGTAGGAAATGACTATCCATTAAACTTGAGAATCGAGTAAATCTATAAACATTTCTAATCCCATCTTGAATATTGTCAAAATCCACGTATGTGATATCTGATCAAATTGATAATATAGATATTTATATACATACATTCGTACAATTATAAACATTTGATTACAAAATAACTATGTTATATATGAAAAATGTTGGAATAATGGGTGCTTATGGGAGATGCTTACTAGAAACTTGAAAACATTTTTACATACGCAAGTAGAAATAAATTTGAGTTATTCCTGCTTTTCTACTTGTTTACTTTTGAACATATTAAATGCATGTTTATGTTTATAAGTTTTTGGGAGGTATCAGCGCCCGATGATGCATCTTCTTTCCTAACATGTTTTTGGCAGGCAAAAAGCATGTTATTCAGTAGCTCTTGATGATTCCAGGCGATAGGGTATATGCCAGACGGTATGTTGTTTTTGTCTCAATTTTTGGTTCATTTTATGATGTAAATGCTTTCATCTCTCTTCTATACAAGATGTTGGGATTTCTGTATTGTCAACTCTGATGTAAACTTATATATATTATGAAAATGAATGAAATATTTGTGGCAATTATCTTGTTGAATCTGATGAATGTGGTTGGAATGTCATGTACAAATATAGCAGCGCGAAAAATTTCCCTGTAAATTCATACTTTTAATCTGATGCCAATGAATTAGAGATCAGGGCCTCTGTCTTCTGTTTAAACACGAAAGCCCCAGATCAAAAACAAGATCTTGAGCTCTGCTCCTATGCTTTTTGCCCGTCAGCATTTCTCTACTAGCATGAAAGTTTCCGATTTGATATAGTTAGAAAAAACCTATTGCCAGATTTGACTGACATCCCTACTGGATGCCTCCGCCGCGGTTGACCGGAGGATGAGAGTAGGGTACGCAAGCGTACGAGCTGGAGGAGCGAGGGAAAGGGAAAAGAAATTGTATAGTATAGTATGTCCCGACGTCCGCCCCCTAATATCGAGTTCTGCTGCCCTAAAGCCAAAAAAAGCGGCAGAGCCCGGCTACTACCCCTGCCGGGTAGGGAGGGAGAAAGCACTTTTGAAATATTTAAAAGAAAGTGAAGTGCGCTTAGGAATCGTGGATTACGAATGTAGCGTAAACGAGCACCCGGATCCTCGGGGGTTCACATTTTTGGTATCAGAGCCGTAGTACCCCGATTGCACATTCGCAGTATTTCAATTATGATCGCATTAAGTTCTCGGATAGCGACAATGTTCCGACTTGTCGTGAGTCCGAGAAGAGAAATATGGCATTCAAATTCAATTACCACAAATGTCACCGATTTCATAAATTTTCATATTATATCCCAAGAAGAGAAAAGCATATATTATAAGTATCTCCAAATGATACTTTCATGACTAATTATGATTCTCATGCAGAGTCATGGCATCCCGACCAGGTTAGGAGACGGATGACCAGTTGACACGCTGACGAGTCCGATAATCGCTGCGTTAAAGATGTGTTGTAATCTGTTCATGCTAAAAAATGATGATTTGATTTGTTGTACGTTGTAGGCGGCAATCGGAATCGTTCAAGAAAATAACTACAGAATAATTTAATCAATTTTCAATCACGTGGTTTTATGTTTATTTTATTTGAGCAAGTCCCAAGGTCGAACACAAGGAGACAAAGGAACAACCTATAATTATATCTATCAAAATTCGTACGCGGTATTCAAGGCGGTCTTTTTTTATTTTTAATGCAATAAAGAATGCAGAATGCAACTTTGGCCTATTTTAGGGACTAAAAGGTAAAATGCGATCAAACAATGTCCGAAAAATGCGAAACTTGGCCAAGATGATAATTATGATAAAATGGATGTTTTGTAATTTTTTTGGAATTTTTGGATGCAAGATGGATTTTTATGAATTTTTAAATTCAAACAGAGTGAATTTCAATATTTAATTATAATAAATATTAAACCTACTTGTTTTTAAGGGATAAAATTATCTAAGATCTATCATTAGGTGATGGATCTCAAAAAAACCTAAACTTTGAAAATGTGAGATCTAATACCTATTAAAAATCAAGCACTGAAATATGCAAAATGATTTTTACGGGGCAAATTATGCATGCAAATTTAATTCTTTTTGGGCATAATGTCAAGCACAACTAATTCTACAATATGTGATTTTTCGAGAATTTTTAGAATAACGGTTAATCAACGGCAAATTTAAGAGCATAAATGGGGTAAAATACGCAATTTTCCACAAAATAATTAATTACTAATTAACCAATGATCACAAAAATATCCACGATATGTGAAATTGTAAAGAATTAATTGAGGAACATAATGCTATTTTTGGATAAATAAAATATGCAATGTACGAGTCTAGAATAGTAAGGGAACACAAGGGTGAAAATGCAATTACAATAAATATAATAATTAAATAAAAAAATGCAGTTGGGGGGGGCCTTTCTATAGTTACCAATCTCCTGGGGGACGCCTCTGTAATTTTTCCAAGGGAGCACGTGCGGCGTACATGCTCCTTGGATGGATGGACCGATCTGCGATATAGAAATCTTCCGGGGGGCCACTTTGTAATTTGCCCCGCGGGTGGTGACGCTGCTGACGTTCCCCACGCACGTGCCTCGCACGTGTTGGGGTCTCGAGCCTGGTTCCGGTGCTGGCGTTGAGGGGCGGAAGAGGGATGCTCTAGCGGAGGGCGGTGAGGCGTATCCCAACCAAGGCGGTGGAGGAGCGTCGGAGGGGCGTGGCCGGCGAAGGCGCAACTCCTGGAGGTTGGCAACTGGTAGCGGTGGCGCGAAGCTTCGCGAGAAGTTCGAAGGTGGAGGCGTAGTCGAGGGCGATGGCGTAGTCGGTGTTGTTGTCGGTGGCGTGGCGGTTGATCGGAGAAGGACGTTGGCGGTGAAGATGGCCGAAGAACTCGATGGTGACGTTGTCATGGTGGAGTCAAGGTGGAATAGTTGTCGATGACGATGTCGAAGAAGGCATCGTGAAGGTGGCGGTGTAGTGTGATTGTAGTCGATGGCTCAACAGAGACGTTGGGGGCGAAGGTGATGAAGAGGCAGAGGCGTTGACGATGTTGTCGTGGTAGGTGAAGGCGACGACGGAGGCGGGGGAGGTTGAAGTCGGCGGAGCGTAGATGAACGTCGTGGGCTCAACGACTGGTCGACCGGAGCTGGATCAGCAGACACGGAGGCGCGACGCTGCGACGAGGCCTAGGCCTCGGATCTCGCCAAGAAGATGGAGGAGGGGCTCCATCACCGTCGCCACCCCAATCAGAAGCTATCGGCGGATGGAAGCTTGAGGGCGACGACGATGCTTCTTAAATAGGGTCGAGGGAGGTCGGATTTGGAGATCATTGGCGGCGCGAGATATGCGGAGTTAGCAATTGGCGGAGATCACGGGGAGGAATCGCGGAGCAGTCGGCGCGAGATTTGCGGGGCGGCAGCGGTTCATACACGAGGGGAGGAAGGAGACGAGCCCTGGCCGTCCGATCGGCCGAGATCGAGCGGCCAGAAGGGCTCCACGTGGCGAGCTGGGACTTAAAGGGCGCGGGGCACGTGCGACGCACGTGCGGTGGCTTTTAAATTTTTTTTAATAAAAACGAATTATAAAAAAAAGCCAAAAGTGACTGACACGTGGCGACCCCAGAGGCTGCCACGTGTCAGCACCAGAAAATTCGAAAAAGAAATATTTTGTAAAATGCAAAATAAATAGCAAACGACCTCGAATCGAAAAAGTTCCTTCACGAAAAATTCTCGTCTCGATGAGATCTACAACTTTCATGAAGACAACAAAACCAAAATCGATCAAATGCACAAAGTGATTTTTTGGGGTATCCCATATACATAGAATACCTTGATTTTTGGATTTTGTACTTTTTTGTCATTTTTAAAACCAGATAAAAATCCGGAAAAAATATGAAAAAAATAAAAATAAATAAAGACACCTTAATCTATTTTTTTTTATTTTTATTAATTAATAGAATATGTATATAAAATATCAGGTCAAAACCGCTAAAATACACAATGTATAAAAGAGGCTAAAACCCAACTTTCACATATGAGCTCCGATTCACTTGAATTTGGTCTTATTTTGAAAGTAATTAAATGTACATTAGTTCAAAAGTGAGTAGGATCAAAACGGAAACTGGATGGGGAAGATATGGAATGTACATTAGTTCAGAAGTGAGTAGGATCAAAACGGACACTGGATGAGGAAGATATGGGGTTTTTTATTCGGAAATCCTGAAACTAGGGTTTGGGTTTTTGGTCCACTTGTTTGGGTTAGTTAATTTTTTATATTTTTCATTTATTCTTGTGAGTGATATGTACACAGTGGAGGTGATTTTGGGTTATTCGGAGTTAGCATGAATGAGTTAAAAATCCGAGAAGTTAGGCTATTTATAGGTAAATTTTGGCTGAGATTTTTGGCTTCTTATTTTGTGCAGAAATTAGTGCTAAAATGCAATTCTTATGAAAATATGAATGAATGCTAATTATGCAGAATAGATGCAGAAATGTTGTTGATTTTGAGGGATTTGAGCTTAATAAATGAGATTTAGAGAGATGAATCCGAGATTCATCATGCCCCTATACTTAAACCATGCCCGTCCCTGAGCATCAAAAAGTGAAATGAGATTGGGTTCCATACCAAAACCATGAGCTGAAGGTGAAAATGAAGCTAGACTCAACCTTTGGATTATTAGTGTGGCGGAAATTTTGTGAGACTTAGAATTTTAAAATCAACAGCCCTAAAGTTCTACACATCATTGTCACAGTTTCGGCTCAGAAGTCAACTTTAATCAATCCTTTTTTCAAAATATACCCTATGAACATTGAACAACTGACTTATGTGTGTGAAAAGTTTTAGCTCTTCCTATCCAGAATGTCGGACTACAATGCTCCGCTCCTCTCTAGTAACTCGTCCTCGGGGAGTCAGGTATTTCCTTCTAAGGTCTGTCGCGGTGTGTTCACAATCGAATTGGGGAAGAACTTAGAAGAAGGGGAAAAGAACTGGAGGGTGGCCAGTGTAGTCACCTCTCCTTGTGAAGATGGCCAGCGTAGCCGAGTCTCCACCAAGATCTGCAGGTTTCTTAAAGCTTGGACCTTTTTGGTCAGAAATTTATTTGGTAGAATGCTTCTTTGTATTTGAAATTTTTGGTGGTTCTGCTTGGATCTTATTGTGCCCCTATGGATATAGAATCTTTTTATTTCCGTACATTTTTTTGGGTCTTAGAAAAAATTATGTCTAGCCGTCCATCCCTTTTCCGAAGCTTTATTTCAACCCGTACTCCGGTCTTTAAATTTCCACGCTACCAAAAAAGAAACTCAGTCTTTTAACATCCCGTCTGAGTTGAGCTAAGTGCATAGTGTGAGAGTACAAATTAATTCCCTATTACAGAGTTGTACCCAGAATGAAGAGACCAGGTTAGACACTAAGAGCCAAATGTTGTACATTGTCATGTGGAACTCAAAGAATTAAGTCGAAGTTTCTAAAATCTTATTTCTCGATGAAGTTCCTCTGAAAATTAGGTGGATTAAGGTCAAGTCCAGACCACTCTTGATTTCTGCTCACAACTCGGTTCAGAACTTAATGACTTTTAATGTGAATGCATGCGATGCTGGATGGAGTGCAGGTGTGTGAAATGCAGACACATTTTTTTTTCTTTTTGTGATTTTTTTATGCAAGGGTTTTTTTTTGAAAAAATGAATAAGAAGCCTTTTTTCAAAAAAAATTGGGCACAGTTAGTGTTAGTAGCAAAACTCTTTTTCTTGTTTTTTTTTGTTTTTTTATTTTTTTTTTAATTAATACCCACCCCGTAAATACATATAGACTTACGCACAAGTACGAGATATGGGTAAAATATATACAAAGTATATATACAGACACCCCTATACTTAGCGAATGCTGTGTCCTCAGAGCACAAAAAGCGTAAAGAAGACATAGCTCGGGCTAAACGTAAGATGAAAAAGGAAAAGAAAGAGATGGATCAGAACGGCCCCCTATACTTAGGCTGTGAACAGTCTAAGTATAGAAGAAGAGCGAAAAAATGAGGCGGTCGGGATATGTGAATGAGGAGAGTATACACAGATGGGCATCGGTTCCCCCTATACTTAGGCCTTGGCCTAAGTAGAGGAAGAGGTCGTACAAGGAGACCGATGTGGTCAGGAGGGAGGGTGGGTAGTCGATGATTAAGGTGGTTTTTATAACGAGACGGAGATGAAGCATATGATTCCCAACTATTATCAGTGTCACCCTCAGAAAAATCATGATGGATAGTAGACGAAATGTTTGAATCAGGTGAAAGATATCCATTATCGGAGTTATCCTCAGAGGAATAGTATTTGAAAGTGGACACACTCTAGATATTCATGTCTTTTTGTCTTTTCAGTTGTTTCCTAGAATTCGTTCCTTCTTGGGATCAAACGATTTGTCCTCAGATGAATACTCAGAAGCACCGATCTCAGTCAGCTCATACAAAATAATTCCAGTGTACTTAAAGAAGGCAGGAGCATCAGTTTGGATGAATAGTAGTTAGGAATGGGAGTTGTCCAACGAGAATCGCATTTTGGATCCTTGCGAAGATATGGCTTTATAGCAGCTGAACACACTTCACTCATGTAGACTACCTTTTCCGGACCTAATGAGGGATCATCGACTGATTCATCTTCCGAAAGGTCAAAGGTGACTCTTTTTCTTGTTTCGTGAAGATGTCGGTTCACTTGAGTATCCAGATGAATAGTCATTGGAATTCTTCTCCTTGGTCGGTGTTCGGCTGTGTGTTTGTTTCTTAGTCTTATGAATATTGGTGCACTCTCGATTTGGGATGATTTGGTCAAGGTATTTAGAGAAGATTGCTCCAGGGTGCGACCATGCATGTCTCAGGATCATAGAAGAAGGATTTGTCTATTTTGAGATCCGCGGGAATTGAAATACTGGAGGGAGTTTCTGCATTTTCGTTCTTAATTGATTCGATGTTGGAGTATTTCCTGTGTCGAGTTGATGTAATCCATATAGTCAGAGTAGGTTGACTCAGGGTGTGTCCATGCATAAGTCTCCGGATCATATGATTCATGTACATGATTCTCCATGGTGAGAGCAGTTGGGAATGGAGTAGGAGGGAAATTCTCTAAACCAATAGTCTAATCAACAACCGCTATCTCAGGTGTCGCAGCAAGGTAGGGCTCTTCTACCTCTTCATGGTTGCGGCTGTCAGGGATTTCGTGGGTTTCCTCAGAAAATCGTGGTTCCTCAAAGACTGGATCAGATCGAAGTGCTTCCAATGCTGTAAAATTGATTTCCCGAGTCTCACAATCAATAATTGCCTTAGCCAATGTTAAGAACAGTTTTCCGAGAATGATTGGAGACTGGTGAATTTTCCTTTATGCTAAATATCAATAATGATCGTGAATTCTACTTTCAGCGGAGCACCTTGAATTTCATTATAACAGAAATGATTCCTTTCGGTCGCTTTATCGATCGGTCCGCCAATTGAACAATCTCTCGTAATTTCCTGATCAATCCGAGTTTGAGTTCGTGAAATACAGAGGTCGGGAGGATATTGATCGGTGAATCATCATCAATCCGAGCATGGGTGAAAATTGTGTCTTTGATTTCCGCAGTCAAATCTGGGCAACCGCTTAACTGTGCGGCTCTTGGTTTTTTCTCCTCAGCACCAAGGAGGAGGCCATTGACAAGATATGGCTTTCAGTCTTAGTTCTATCCTTCCCAACTTTTTGATCATTAATTTGTCCATTACAAATCCTTTAAGGTCGGGGAAGTATTCAATGGCCTTTATGAAGGAAGTTCAAAAATTAATTTTTTCCAATGCTTCCCGTACAGCAGGATGCAATTCTTCAGATCTTCTTCAGTCTCTATTTTTATGAATTTTTTTAGATTTTTTATTTTTTTGGTGTTTTTTGAATATTCTAATTTTTTTTGGTATTTTCTGTGTGGTATGGTGATGTGTGTTCTTCAGATAAGCAGGGGTTCTAACGTTAAGGGTGGGAGTCAGATGCATAGTCATTTCTAGGGGAATAATATGCAGAGGTGTCGATGTCGGAATCGTCCCTAAGTTTCTGAATATCCTCAAAATTTTCGGCATGAGATCCAATCATTTCCTCATTCATTTTTATGTCCGAGCTCCCATAAAATAAACTGAGTCGGTCAGTAAAAGTTCTGAATTTTTCCTCCATTAATTTAAATTTGTTATTTATCCTCGAAATATTATCGTCAAAATTCTCTTCATGATAAATCATGGAAGCAGTCCAAAGTGTGTTTAATAATTTCATCTTCCATTTTCCTATATGTGTTAAGAGGAGAGTTTATTGGAATATCCATTATATGATCATTATTTTTTGAAAATTTCTCCTCAAAAATTATGGAAGGAGGCTGCTCATATGGTCTAGGCAAGTGTAGTTGGTCTAAGTAGAGTTCAAATCTTTGATCACGATTGTCAGACCTTGATATTGTGGAGTTAGCTTACAGGGTTTATTAGTTTTTATGTGGTCAGTCCAGTCCTCTGTATGAGTATCATGTTGGAAGAAAGGTTTGTTATGGCCAATCCAATGCTGATGACTATTAAGTGCGGATCTTTCCTTCTGGGTTTAGTTTCTCGACCAGCAATGAGACTCAAAGGTATTTTAATCTTGAAATGGTTCATCAACGAGAATCCGAGAATAAGACGGTTTAGTCCAAGATGATAGATGGTCATGTGTGGTCGGATGATTCGAGTCGAATTCAATGAGGAGGTCGAATTCATCCACGGGTGAATGTCTCCCCGCAAATGTTGAAGGATTATTGAAAGAAGAGGATTTACTTGATTTGGGCCTAACCGAGAGAAATTCATTTTCATAGTATAGCTCTCATGGGTTTTCATATAAAAGTACGATCATTTTTGAAAGAGCTGAAAGGAATGGTGGGTTGGGTCTGCAAGAGTTTTTGGAAAAGAGTTCCATGATGAGGTTTAAATAAAGAAAGGAGATGATTGCACGGGATAGTCAAAAGAAATTTTATTAAATGTGCGGCTATTGATCTTCGATATCGATTCACGCACATCAATGCAAATACAATTCAAACCCCGGGTTCAATAACACACACAATGAAGCCGTAAGAGTTCGGCTATTTTCTTTTAAATTTTAGTTGGTGATAATTCAATCTTGGAAAAAATTTAGCGAGTTGTTAGGTGCCAAAATTTTCGTAATGACTGTTCCAAATTCTTACGACTAGTTGCACCTACTTTCAGCCAGTATGGGAGTAAGTACGGACTATAGAACGGCTACCCGTTACTTGAGGACGGAGCATTACGCAGTGTCCTCTAAACCACCCACTCTTAAGGAAATCCGAACCGTTTACCGACTACCCGTAGATCCTCACTGAGAAGTAACTAATCGTTTTTGGTAGAATCAGTAGTCAATATGAAAATCTGGTTTTGGGCTTTAGCTTTAAGTATCGTCTCTTGCTCACTCAGAAAAATAAAAGCATACAAGGACGGGGTTGCTTTCCCGAAAAATTTTTTGATTTTATAAGTTCTTAAGATCGGTTATATTTAGCAGTCCTAATTTTAATTAGGTGATCACTGAAGAATTTAAATGAGCACAAATACACGTTTACCGTTCAGTCCCAATTTTCTTTAGATTTATGTGATAAAACAAGAGGGAGAAGTTCGGGAAAAGCCGATTCATGCGAAAAACTATGATATATGCTCAGTTAGAAGACTTACAGTGAATCCTCGTAATCTACATGTGGGATGGAATACAGAAATTGAAAATTTATTATATATGGATGCAAGCCGATTAAAAACCACCTAAGCAGAAAATTCTATTAGCAAAGAATTGAGTTAAATTTTGACTAAATTGAACGATCTATTTGCGTCTCAGTTAATGTGAAGTGTGGCTTAAGTCCTACGAGCACAATCAAGAAATTAAAATGCTCTAAGAACCGTATATGCAGGTATATTATAATCGATGCTCAAGTCGTGCCCTACCCTCACCGGAAAGTGAAACAGGCCACGACACACCACAAGAATAGTTCAAGATCTTTTACACATGCGAGAGTCCAAACGGATACCGCTATAAATATGCAATTAATTACAGAAATTAAAATTTACAGAAATTAAAATCCTAAACTCTACGCTTCTCACAACTCGACTCGATCTTAAATTAATTGCGGCTTTTCGGAAGTCGGTGAAAATGCGTCGATTTCTGAAAAACCGCTACACGTACACCGGGTACCTCGAAAAAAATATAAGAAAGAATGTAAGAGAGTTACTCACACAATAAATCAAAAAAATAAGAGAAATAAATGCTGAAAATAAAATAAAATAAATGAAGAAAAAAATGAAATTTAAAATGAAAAATTCGGGGGTCAGACTACCGAATGCGGAAAACCGAACGAAAAATTTAAGACAAAAAAAAAAAACTAAGCCGTTTGCCTCCCCGGCAACGACGTCATCTGACGAGTCCGATAATCGTTGCATTAAAGATGTGTTGTAATTTGTTCGTGCTAAAAAATGATGATTTGATTTGTCGTTGTGCGTTGTAGGCGGCAATCGGGATCGTTTAAGAAAATAACCACAGAATAATTTAATCAATTTTCAATCATGTGGTTTTATGTTTATTTTACTTGGACATGTTTCCAAGGTCAAATACAAGAAGGCAAAGGAACAACCTAAAATTATGTCTATCAAAATTCATGCGCGGTTTTCGAGACGATCTTTTTTTTTAATTTTTAATGCAAAAAGGATGCAGAATGCAATTTATGGCCTATTTTAGGGACTAAATGTAAAATGCGATCAAACCATGTCCGAAAAATGTGAAACTTGGCCAAGATGATAATTACGATAAAATGGATGCAATGTAATTTTTTTGGTATTTTTGGATGCAAGATAAATTTTTCATGAATTTTTAAATGCAAAAAGAGTGAATTTCAATATTTAATTATAATAAATATTAAACCTACTTGTTTTCAAGGGATAAAATATTCTAAGATCTATCACTAGGTGATAGACCTCAGAAAATCCTAAACCTTGAAAATGTGAGATCTAATACCTATTAAAAATCAAGCACTGAAATATGCAAAATGATTTTTACAGGGCAAATTATGCATGCAAATTCAATTCTTTTTGGGCATAATGTCAAGCACAACTAATTCTACAATATGTTATTTTTCGGGAATTTTTAACAACGGATAATTAATGGCAAATTTAAGAGCATAAATGGGATAAAATACGTAATTTTCCACAAAATAATTAATTACTAATTAATCAATGATCACAAAAAATATCCACGATATGTGAAAATGTAGAGAATTAATTGAGGAACACAATGCTATTTTTGGATAAATAAAATATGCAATGTACGAGTCTAGAATAGTAAGGGAACACAGGGGTGAAAATGCAATTACAATAAATATAATAATTAAATAAAAAAATGCAGTTCGGGGAGCTTTCTGTAGTTACCAATCTCCTGGGGGATGCCTCTGCAATTTTTCCAAGGTAGCACGTGCGGCGTACGTGCTCCTTGGATGGATGGACCGATCTGCGATGTAGAAATCTTCCAGGGGCCAAGTTGTAATTTTCCCCGCGGTCACATGCGAAGCACGTGACCCGGGGTGGTGACGTTTCTGACGTTCCCCACGCGCGTGCCTCGCACGTGCTGGGGTCTCGGGCCTGGTCCCGGTGCTGGTGTTGAGAAGGCGGTGGTTGGCCGAGGCGGAGAGGGCCCGGCCTTGGGTGAAGCGACGGAGGAGGTGGAGCCCAGCCCAGGCGGTGGCGTTGAGGGGCGGAAGAGGGATGCTCGGGCGGAGGGCGATGAGGCGTATCCCAACCAAGGCTGTGGAGGAGCGTCGGAGGGGCGTGGTTGGCGAAGGCACAACTCCTGGAGGTTGGCGACTGGTAGCGGTGGCGCGAAGCTTCGCGAGAAGTTCGGAGGCGGAGGCGTAGTCGAGGGCGATGGCGTAGTCGGTGTTGTTGTCGGTGGCGTGGCGGTTGACCGGAGAAGGACGTTGGCGGTGAAGATGGCCGAAGAACTCGATGTGACGTTGTCGTAGTGGAGTTAAGGCGAAATAGTTGTCGATGACGATGTCGAAGAAGGCGTCGTGAAGGTGGCGGTGTAGTGCGGTTGTAGTCGATGGCTCAACGGAGACGTTGGGGGCGAAGGTGATGAAGAGGCAGAGGCGTTGACAAAGTTGTCGTGGTAGGTGAAGGCGATGACGGAGGCGGGGGAGGTTGAAGTCGGCAGAGCGTAGATGAACGTCGTGGGCTCAACGGTTGGTCGACCTGAGCTGGAGCAGCAGGCACGGAGGCGCGACGCTGCGACGAGGCCTAGGCCTCGGATCTCGCCAAGAAGATGGAGGAGGGGCTCCGTCACCGTCGCCACCTCAATCAGAAGCTATCGGCGGATGGAAGCTTAAGGGTGGCGATGATGCTTCTTAAATAGGGTCGAGGGGGTCGGATTTGGAGATCATTGGCGGCGCGAGATATGCGGAGTTGGCCGTTGGCGGAGATCACGGGGAGGAATCGCGGAGCGGCCGGCGCGAGATTTGCGGCGGAGATCACGGGGGGGAGGGGGGCGGTTCCTACATGAGGGGAGGAAGGAGACGAGCCCTGGCCGTCCGATCGGCCGAGATCGGGCGGCCAGAAGGGCTCCACGTGACAAGAAGGGACTTGAAGAGCGCGGGGCACGTGCGGAGCACGTGCCTGGGAGGCACGTGTGACGCACGTGCGGTGGCTTTTAATTTTTTTTAATAAAAACGAATTATAAAAAAGCCAAAAGTGGCTGACACGTGTCGGCCCTAGGGGCTGACACCTGTCAGCACCAAAAAATTCGAAAAGAAATATTTTGTAAAATGCTATATAAATAGCAAACGACCTCGAATCGAAAAAGTTCCTTCACGAAAAATGCTCGTCTCGATGAGATCTACAACTTTCATGAAGAGGTCAAAATCAAAATCGATCAAATGCACAAAGTGATTTTTTGGGGTATCCCATTTACATAGAATACCTTGATTTTTGGGTTTTGTAATTTTTTTGTCATTTTTAAACCAGATAAAAAATTCGAAAAAATTATGAAAAAAAGCAAAGATAAATAAAGACACCTTAATCTAAATTTTTTGGATTTTTTATTAATTAATAGAATATGTATATAAAATATCAGGTCAAAAACCGCAAAAATACACAATTTATAAAAGAGGCCCGAAACCCAACTTTCACATATGAGCTCTAATTCACTTAAACTTGGTCTTATTTTGAAGGTAATTGAATGTACATTAAATAAAAAGTGAGTAGGATCAAAACGGATACTGAATGGGGAAGATATGGAATTTACATTAGTTCAGAAGTAAGTAGGATCAAAACAAACACTGGATGGGGAAGATATGAGGTTTTTAGTCTGGAAATCCTGAAACTAGGGTTTGGGTTTTGATCACTTGTTTGGGTTAGTTAATTTTTTGTATTTTCATTTATTCTTGTGAGTGATATGTACACAGTGGAGGTGGTTTTAGGTTATTCGGAGTTAGAATGAATGAGTTAAAAATCCGGGAAGTTAGTCTATTTACATGTCAATTTTGGCTGAGATTTTTGACTTCTTATTTTGTGCAGAAATTAGTGCTAAAATGCAATTCTTATGAAAACATGCATGAATGCTAATTATGCAAAATAGATGCGGAAATGCTGTTGATTTTGAGGGATTTGAGCTTAATAAATGAGATTTAGAGAGATGAATCCGAGATTCATCACACGCATTCTGTCTGCTCTCACTGACCTTCAGCAGCAACAGGCTGCTATGAGAGGCCAGCAGGATCAGATTTTGGCTCAGCAGACAGAGATTGCTGACAGACAGACGGACATAGATATGAGATTTGAGGAGTTATCAGATTCCACCTACCGTCCATCTCATGACGGCAAACGGCAGCCGGCAGGACCAGCGACAGTCAGTAGAGGTACAGCAGCCTCATTTCGATGATCCACTTGAGGACATACCAGAGCATGGAGCTGAGGAAGATGGAGACTTTGACAGGAAGCAGGACCCTGTTGACTTTGCAGATGAGGGTGCACACGAGTACTCAACTATCCATAGGCACCAGTCAGTTTTCACATCCTACCAACGGGCGAACATACCCTTGTTCGAGGGCATTGGTACACCAGATGTTGTTGAGCAGTGGTTGAAGAGAGTGATGAAGGTGCTCAGGATGATTCGTGCGCCACGAGACACGTGACTATCTTTCATAGAGTATTCATTGACAGACTTTGCCGAAAGATGGTGGGATGCCGTAGTATCTCAGTTAGGCCAAGAGCCTACATGGAGCGATTTCGAGACGAAGTTCAGAGCCCACTTCTTTTCTGCGAAGTTAAGGGAGTCCCAGCGTCGACTTTTTGCAGAGCTTCGTCAGGGACAGATGGCAGCCAGAGTTTACTTTATCCGATACACAGAGCTGTCACGACATACACGAGCAGCTAGCACATTTCCAGAGGAGAATCTGGAAAAGTTCATTAGCGGCATGCGAGAGGAGGTACAGGAGAAGCTGGCTGGACTACACATCACTTCTATCTCCGATGCTACCGATGTTGCGGAGAAGTTCGAGAACATCAGAGGGAGGCGTTTCGGGAGCTCGTCTGGAGCAGCGCCTAGACCGCGGCGATCTTTTGGACCGATACGTCGACCGTTTCAACAGCAGAGATCAGCCAGACATTTCCGACCTACAGGATCGACTTTCTCAGGCAGTGCTCGCTCATCTCCATCGACTACTTTAGGAGGAGCACTAACTGGACGTGGCATAGATTCCGCTCGACCATCTGGGTCGTAGCGAGCAGATAGACCACCTGCAGGACCAGCCCCGAGCACAGACACAGTCACTCCACCTACCAAGCCAGTCTGATGCTATCGATGTCACGAGTGGAGACATTATCGATCACAGTGCCCACAGGCTTCTGACGAGCCTCGCCCACAGCCACAGTCGTCGCAGCCTCAGGCACCGCGTTTAGGGAGTTTCCGTGGTAGGAACTCCAACTTTAGGCGACAGCAGCAGAGACAAACGAAGAGTGTGGCAGGATCCAATGCTGCACCAGCTGGGCAGGGGTAGTTACATGCAGTTACGGAGGAGCAGGCACGTTCAGCCGCAATTGTGGTGAAAGATATGGTCTCAGTCTTGGGCCGACATTTCCATGTTATATTTGATTCTGGTGCGACGTATTCTTTTCTTGCTTCGAGGCTACTAGCTTCTTTAGATAGAGTTGTTGACTCTCTCTTCTCCGTATCACATCCGAGGGCTAGGACGTCAGTTGTTTATCATTTCTCTAGTAGTCAGGCACTTGCCTGTACTGATTGGCGGTCATGAGATGATCGCAGATTGTCTACTTCTACAGCTTGATGAGTTCGACTTGATTTTGGGTATGGATTGGTTATCAGCCCATCATGCTCTTGTTGACTGCTTTAGGAAGACAGTTGTCTTCAAGATTCCAGATTTACCCGAGTTCACTTTTGAGGGTACTTTGCATGACTCCACCATGGAGTACATTTCGATGTTGCGAGCTCAGCGACTTGTTGATCAGGGTTGTGATTCATATCTTGCATTTGTTCGGGAGGTATCTGACTAGGAGCCGATGACATAAGACATCCGAGTAGTATCAGAATATCCAGATGTATTTCCTGATGAGCTAGCAGGATTACCTTCTGAGAGAGAGATCGAGTTCGAGATCACATTGCTGCTAGATACACAGCCGATCTCTATGTCACCATATCGAATGGCACCAGCTGAGTTGAGGGAGCTGAAGGTGCGGTTACAGGAGTTACTTGATTTGAGATTCGTGAGGCAGAGCACTTCACCTTGGGGTGCTCCAGTGTTATTCCTCAAGAAAAAGGATGGATTCAAGAGATTGTGCATCGATTATCGGCAGTTGAAGAAGAGAACGGTAAAGAACCGTTATCCTTTGCCACGCATCGATGATTTGTTCGACCAGCTCCAGGGATCTTCGGTATTTTCGAAGATCAACCTTCGATCAGGCTATCATCAGCTGAGGATTCACGAGTCGGATATTCCGAAGACAGTCTTCAAGACTCGCTATGGACACTACGAGTTTGTGGTGATGCCGTTTGGGCTCACCAATGTACCTGCAGCATTCATAGATATGATAAACCGGATCTTCGATACATATTTGGACAAATTTGTGGTGGTATTTATTGATGATGTGCTCATATACTCACGAAATGAATAGGATTATGCGAATGATCTACGGATTGTTTTGGATACATTGCAGGAGCACAAGCTATATGCCAAGTTGAGCAAGTGTGAGTTCTGGTTATCCCAGGTCCCATTTCTAGGGCATGTCATTTCTGGAACAGGCATCGCAGTTGATCCTGCGAAGATAGATGCAGTTATGTCTTGGGAGCAGCCCAAGACTGTCACGCAGATTCGGAGTTTCCTCGAGCTAGCATGCTATTACAGACGCTTTATTAACGATTTTCACGCATTATTCGCCCTTTGACACGATTGACGTATAAGGGAGTTCCATTCATTTGGGACGATTCATGCGAGCAGGCCTTCAATACATTGAAGGAGAGATTGACTACGGCACCTATTCTTACTCTTCCTTCAGGCACTCAGGATTATGCAGTCTACACAGATGTATCAGGAGAATGTCTAGGAGCAGTACTGATGCAGAGAGGACAAGTGATTGCTTACGCATCACGACAGTTGAGGCTGCATGAGCGGAACTACCCCACGCATGACTTAGAATTGGCGGCAGTTGTCTTTACCCTGAAGATCTGGCGCCACTATCTTTATGGGGTGAATTTCGAGATATTCACGGATCACAAGAGTTTGAAGTACATCTTTGATCAGAAGGAGCTGAACATGAGGCAGCGCAGATGCCTCGAGTTACTAAAATATTATGATTGCACGATCTCTTACCATCCTGATAAGGGAAATGTGGTGGCTGATGCACTTAACAGAAAAGCGTATGCAGATGGTATGGTGAACTGGCTATATACGTGGGATATGCTTGCAACTTTGACCGATTGGCATCCTCAAGAGAGCGCGTCCATTTCTACCACTGTGCCTCCACGATTCAGTAGTTTGTAGGATCGCATTGTCGAAGGTCAAAAGACAGATCCTTGGATCCGAAATAAATACATGCGCACTGTTAAGAATGAGGTTGATGACTTTGTTGTGATGGAGTCTATTTTATGAAAGGCAGGACGGATCGTTGTACCCAATGACGAACAGCTTCGCAGAGACATTCTGGATGAGGCACATAGTTCACGGTTATCTATCCATCCAGGTAGCACACAGATGTACCGTGATCTGCGTTGACATTTCTGGTGAGATGGGATGAAGCGTGATGTAGTGCAACATGTCAGTAGATGCATGATCGGTCAGATGATCAAGGTTGAGCATAGGAGACCACCAGGATTACTGCAATCTCTCCCCATTCCCGAGTAGAAATGTGAGAGCATTTCTATGGATTTTATCAGAGGATTGCCGAAGACACCAGGTGGTCATAATTCCATTTGGGTCGTTGTTAATAGGTAGACCAAGTCAGACCATTTCATACCTGTCAACATGACTTACACTCCATCCAGATTGGCCAAGCTATATGTGCAGAACATTATCATGTTGCATGGTATACCACGAGAGGTGGTATCTGACAGGGATTCGAGGTTTACTTCACATTATTGGCATCAGTTCATGTCAGCAACTACAAGCAGAGCTGAAGATGAGTTCTGCATACCATCCGCAGACAGACGGGCAGAGTGAGCGCACTATACAGACACTTGAGGATTTACTTCGCGCATGCTCCTTGGAGTGGAATGGGTTCTGAAAGGACCATCCGCCATTAGTCGAATTCACGTACAATAACAGCTATCATTCCAGTATTGGCATGGCACCATTCGAAGACCTATACGGGCGGAAAAGCCTCACACCCCTCAGTTGGCGCGAAGTAGGTGATCATGCTCTCTACTCCGTAGATCTCCTGGAGGAGACTACGAGGGTTGTTGATCTTGTGAGACGGAGGCTTCTGACGGCACAAAGCCGTGAGAAGAGCTATGCATATCGTCGGAGAAGAGACTTGGAGTTTCAGATAATACAATTAGTTTTTTTAAAACATTCAAACGTGAATTGTTAACATACAACTTAATTACACATACTAATAAAACTCATATAAATACAGGTCGGAGATTGGGTATTTTGCGATTATCTCCCATGAAGGGAATACAGAGATTTGATGTTCGTGGCAAGCTGGTGTCGCGATATGTTGGACCCTTTGAGATTCTGGCTCGTGTGGGGAAGGTTGCATACCAAGTAGCCCTTCATCCACATCTATCAGCTATTCACGACGTCTTCCATGTATCCAACTTGAGGAAGTACGTGCATGACCCTCGACACGTCATCAGCTACGAGAACCTAGACGTATAACATGATTTGACATATGAGGAGAGGCCGATACAGATGCTTGACCGTGCTGTGAAGAAGTTTCGCAGTAAAGAGATTCCATTAATTAAGGTATTGTGCCACCGACATAGCGTCGAAGAGGCGACGTGGGAGACCGAAGCCGACATGCGGGCACGATACCCGCAACTTTTCTGAGGTAATAATCAAAATAAGCTTTTCTAATAAGATACATGTTAAAATATAAGACTTGTTTTCTATTTGAGCTTTTTATGAGTTCAAAACCCTTTGAGGTTTGTATGGCCAGATGAAACTCAAGACACCTAATTACCTTGACTCGAGTCTCGAGGACGAGACTCCCTTTGAGCTTTTTATATTTGTAACATCCGGTTTTCAATTAACCCGAACTCGACCCGTTTAGGGTTCGATTAACCCAATAAAGTTATATGGCAATATTAAACAACTTAAATCGATCAACTGATCACAAATCAAAAGTCGTTCGGGTGAAATCAACCAAAAATCGATCGCACCGTAATGCGTGCCACAAAAAAGCCGCGACGCAAATTCAGAAACCGCGAAATGAACCGGGATCGCCTAAAAATCCGATTCGACGAAACGAGAACAACGGAATCGACCGTTCGTCAATCGGAGGTCGATTGATATTTTTAAATCACAAAATTTAACCCTAAATCGAAACCGTATCTCGAAAATTTCGGGCATCCAAAACCGATCGAAAATATATCAACAGTATACTCATTTTGATCGTCGTGTAGAGACGATCAAATCGAGTTATTGTGCGTCAAAATCCGAGGCCCGAGGTGCGCATACGGTAGATTTTTAAGTATGTTAAATAAGAAGATTTAAATAACAATAATAAAATAAAAGTAATTATTTTTCAGTTTCTGTTACATGTTTTATAAACTCCAGTCATTGGCTTTTCTTACTCATTTGGGTCCTTAAATGTATCACACTTGGTCTATTCTTTCCCATCACTTGTCAACATAGGGGGCACTTACTTCCTTATTTATATCTCCCCCAACCCCTCACTATTCTCTACTTCTCTCTCAAGTCCACCGTGGAAAGCCCCTGTCTTCTTCTACTGTTGTAGTCCATCAAGCCCTGGAGCAATTGTTGGAGGCTCCAACCCTTCCTTTGGCAGTTGTTGCTCTTGGACAAGATCCAGCTCCAATAGCTATTGCTGGAAAAGCTCCAGTCTTCCCCATTTGAGCTGATGTACAGCTGCAATCAAGTTGCTGCATGCCATCCAACATGCTTCTTGATCTCAATTTTTGAGAGATCTTGAGAGGTACAACCCCCACCTCTTCTTTGATGCCATACATGCACAATCCTCCCCTTATTCTTGTTGCCATATATGAAATTTTTACACTTTTTAAACCTTTATTGATGTTATTTTGTGGAGCAATATGTTGCTGGAAATTTGGGTTCTGCTTATAAAATAAACTTGAAACTATAAATTTTAGATCTTATTTAGTTTAGCATTACTTGCATGTCATTTTGATCCTATTAGGCACATTCCTTTACCATATTTTGCTGGCTTGCATGTTCTGTTAACACACTTTGACCATTTCATGTTCTAAATTCCTGGATCAACAAACCTATCTAATCTGATTGAAATGAATATAATTGAATATCACAAGTATTAAGTTCCTGTAGGTCTCCTATTCTTATTCCCCTTTTCCTGCTATTGGAATAAGAAAAAAAATTAGAAAGGCTTAATGAATAATAGTATTTTTGTGGATTAGAATCAAAATCTGTGAACAGTACAGTCAGTTTTAATCAATCTTGAACTGCGTTATTTCAATCCTGCCAAGAATTTGTACCAGGATTTCTTAAAAAAATCATCATTTATTAAATATAAATGATTACCTAATTAGTATACTGATGTTCTCCTTGTTTCACTAAAATCTTAATTTAAATATATGGTATGCATGTTTCTTAAATTAGAATCAAAAGCGTACATAGTACAGTCTGCAGATATCATGGAATATAAATTTTCTTGAAAATTGAACTTGCTCATTAAATATCACTTATGTTGGAAGCATTTTAGCCTACTGATTAATATTAGAGAATGGAAGAAAGAATTTCTTTCTCTATCTGTGCAGATTAATAAGTATTGCACTGCTGAGTCTAAGTAAATTTTGGTAAAAATATCTTTGGTAATACCTCTTCCTTATAATGCAGCTATTAAGACTTGACATATGATAATCTACAATATCTTATTACTAAAATTTTAGTTAAGTTGAAATGAACTGCAACTATATTGATTCATTGAAATTCAGAGAATTATATATTTTGTCTGTGACATTTGCACCAATATTTGACTGTAATTGCATCAGAATATGAATGTTATTCTGAAATAACTTAGGAAAGTTATATATATAATATATTATGGCATTTCATTCGAGGTGTTATCAAATCAGGTTTCATGATCAATTGAATGATATATATATATATATATCTTTTGGTTAAGTCTTTCTCAAGGTACTGATTTGGAAGAGGGAGTCTTATATCATTCCTAACGTAGTTACCAGTAATGATACTTATGCTCTGATAGTTATAATATTAAATATTAAATGTTAAATTCTAAATTCTCTACCACCTATAAAAAAATTATGCTTTAAATATACCTATATACTCAAGAGTCAAAGATTCCAAGATATAACTACAGACCAAGGCTATGAGAAGGGTAGGTGCTAGTGCCTCCTTTATCCTAAGGTCACTGAGTAACATCCACAAGAATGCAGAAGGGTATGGTGGTATTTCATAGGTCGGTTTTCAAGGCATCTAATAACATGCTACAATTCAGTATATGTCATTGTCGTAAATCAATAATAGTGCAAGTCATGGTGATCATTACACCTGATTGTGCGAGAGCACGGTATCTCTCAACTGGGCGGGAGATAGGAAGCTCAGTTAGGGCAGCGGCCGCCAAGTGCGTGGGTCTAGGATCCCAGTTTCTTTCACGATTTTTACGCGAGCTCGCAGTATTTTTACGTCTCGTTGAGATCCCGACTTTTGACTAGTTCCGCTGACCCTTTTGTTTTAGGATACCCATACGGGGGATCCTTAGTTTTCAGTTTTACGTATGAGCTCGTTTACCCGTACTAGTCAGGTCGTTTTTCTAGAATGACTTTTTCGAAGAGTCTCTCTCACCCATCTCGGTGGCGTAGTTTTGGAGTAGACCTATCCCTCTATTGGACCGCACTTCCAATTAGAGGGCGTGACGGAAGAGCCATTTGTAGGCTACCTCACCGCTTGAGTTTTTCTTTCGCCAACAGACTTGGCGTTTCTACATCTAAAGCATCCATATCTACATCTAAGTCATCTAGAATTGCATCTGAAACAGTTAAAGTTGAGATTCGGGAAAGTTACAATCAAAAGTTGTGTTGGTAGGAAATAACTATCCATTAAATTTGAGAATCGAGTAAATCCATAAACAATTCCAATCCCATCTTCTACATTGTCAAAATCCACAGATGTGATATCTGATCAAAATGATAATATAGATATTTATATACATACATTCGTACAATTATGAACATTTGATTACAAAATAACTATGTTATATATGAAAAACGTTGGAATAATGGGTGCTTATGGGAGATGCTTACTAGAAATTTGAAAACCTTTTTACATACGCAAGTAGAAATAAATTTAAGTTATTCTTGTATTTCTACTTGTTTACTTTTGAACATATTAAATGCATGTTTATATTTATAAGTTTTTGGGATGTACCAACGCCCGCTGACGCCTCTTGTTTCCTAACATGTTTTGGCAGGTAAAAAGCATGTTGTTCGGTAACTCTTGATGATTCCAGGCGATAGGGTATATACTAGATGGTATGTTGCTTTTTGTCTCAATTATTTGTTCATTTTATGATGTAAATGCTTCTCTTTCTCTTCTATACAAGATTTTGAGATTTCTGTATTGTCAACTCTGATGTACACTTGTATATATTATGAAAAAATGGAATAAAATTTTGGTGGCGATTGTCTTATTGAATCTGATGAATGTGGTTGGAATGTCATGTAAAATATAGCAGCGCGAAAAATTTTCCCGTAAATTCATACTTTTAATGTGATGCCAATGAATATAATATTGCGAATGTAGCGTAAACGGTCACCCGAATCCTCAGAGGTTCACAGAAGAAGCCATAAAACAATTTAAAATAATCACAAGAATGAAGAAAAATATGGCAATTGTCCTTCGAACAGAACAACAAATATGATAAATAGCAGACAAACCTGTCTCCTCAACTGCCTTAAGGTTTTGACCAAAAGATCAGGATTCCTATGTATTCCCACCCAGCAGCCATTAACAAAAATTTTGGTTGCATGAGGAATAACAGCAGGAGATATTTCCTGACATTCAGAAAAACTAAGTAATTAGAGAACATTGATGTAAGAAAATAAAGGCAATCTACAATTCCCCGCAACATATACCTCAAAATTTTCTGTACTCCACTCTTCTAAAAATTCCAAAATAGGATTTGCCGCCGATCCCACGGTAATGTATACCATCAGAGCTAAATTCTTAACAAGTCCACATGCCTGAACAGAACCCGCATACATAATAACCTAAAATATCTGAAACTGACCCTTGCAGCAATACCCCGATATAAAACTCACCTGCCCCTCAGGAGTTTCAGCGGGGCACATCATACCCCAATGTGAATTATGCAGCTGTCTTGGTTTTGCGAGTTTCCCTGCCCACATGGTGTTGTAAAAAAGTTTCAACTGTCAACCACAGAAACTACAAATTTACAATAATAGATACCTTCACGTCCTATAGGAGAATTCAATCTCCGTAAATGAGACAGTGTGGATGCAAATGTCAACCTGTTCAGCACCTATCCAAGACAGAGCAAGAATATTTTGTTAGAAGCTGAGCTTTACCAGCAAGGAATGATGTAGCTACTAATAACAAACATACTGTAAAATCCTATTTTAATTTCCAAAATTTCAATAACTGAACTCTGAAAAATGCATCAGTTAAGAACTAATTAACAAGTGCGTGACATACCTGAGATACACCAGCTCTAGTGCCAGCTTGATTTGCTTGCCCCCAATTACCAGTAGCAAGCGAATATTTAAGACCACTTGTAATAGTTTTTGCTTTTATTGCAAATTGCAAGTTGACATCCTTCCCGTTATCCACACACTGCAATCAAAACACTAATAATCACTATTTTCTTCAATGATCATCCACAGCAGACACAAATAAAATAAAGCAAACCTTTTGAACGTAAGATTTCACATCCCTCGTCAATTTTCTAAATAACTGCAACAACAAATATATGTACCATTAAAAAGGCACGTACTTTGACAGTAAAAAGCAGAATAACTGTAATCCAGAGACAGGATATGCACCATTCTGAACAGTCCCCCAAGTAAAGGACCAGCAAGATCCAGCCTCTTGTTTCCATAGTGATCCCTGTCATCTTCAGGCCTTCTTCCAAGAGCACAAAGTAGTAGCCGATGGATGATATATCTAAAACAAACAAACAGTGGTCTGCCATTAGAGATATATCATATCTGGCATACAAGGTATATAAAATTATAAATGAAGGAAAAGGAAGTGAGAAGAGGAAGGCATGCCCAAAATAATAAGCCTTCTTTGTTTCGCAATATTCTCCAACACCAACATGGGGCAGCATCTCCTTCTGAAGAATTTCTTTTGCATATCTATGAGACAAGATGGAAAGTTATGACTATACAAGCAAACGAGGACTTCAGATCAGCAGCAAACGAATACAGAAACCAACTTCAGAGTATCAACAGAAAAGCAAAGTATTAGACACAAACTTGATTCTTTTTTCCTTTGTGACACCAACAGTTGCTCCTCTCTTGCCAATGTAGTCCAGTGCCACCTAGAAGAAGAATTTCTCATCGGTCAAAAAGTATAAAAACATCGACCAAAGTGACAAGGATTTTTTTTTAGAGCCAAAGGGCAACCATCCAACACGAAATGTCATCCAATTTTTGTAGGACACTGAATCAAACAAAAATTACAGATTCCATTTACATCGCCTGCCACATATGCAATGGCACCTACATACAACACATTTGCATTGCGCAGAGCATTCACCACATAAAATCTATCGTGTTTGAATCCCACAGCGATCCTTCTGTTACAAAGGAACTACAGTAATATTGTTAGCCACTTACTCCGGTCTTGACATATTATATATGCCTGCTGCCTAGTAACCACTATTAGTCCTCCTAAGACTGAAGCTTGTCCAAAAGCATCCGATATGCTCGCGTCCACCCACATGATACCCATCATCATCCCCTAAACTGAGGCACCACCCGAACGCACAAACTAGACAAGTTCTTTCTAAAACAACCCATCTGCTCCCAAGCACCATGATGATCAGATACACATGCATCCCGACCTTCGTCAGGGAAACTTCAACCCTTCAAAACAAAATAATCCAAAGCAAAACTTGAATCAAGGATTGATGTGTGCTCCCTCAGTGCTTCATAGGCCTCCCTAAAAAAACTCATCTCCTATCAACTCCCAAGTATTAGCAACCGCGTCCACAAGCACCAACCCATCAAGCATCGTAAGCATGAACCCTCTCAACAAAAAGCAGCACCACAAATAGAGGTTTTCACACCCCATCACAACATTGTACTAGCACCTCCTACTTATTCGCTGCAGACACACCCTTTTGCAAGCCAAACTACTAAGATCTTAGCTCAACTTGAACCCCTCGCTTCAAATCCTCTCCCATAACCATCTCAAGGTGACCCCTTCTCTCGACCTTCTGTGTCAACAAAACCTTCCATCATAGAAGGCCGTATCGGCGATATATCGCCGATATATCGATTTCGACAGGGTAAGGGTTTCGATATCACCCAGTATATCCTTTTACAGGGATATCGGCGATATTATCAGTCAAAAATGACTGCATTCAGTACAAAAAAATCCCGGATATCGATCGATATCGTCGATGTTTCGTTATATCTCTATATATCAATGTTATTATTCATGTAAGATTGATTTCACTACCGATATATCTCCATATCAGCTCATATCAGTCAAAAATGACTGCATTCAGTACAAAAAAATCCCGGATATCGATCGATATCGTCAATGTTTCGCGGATATCTCTATCTATCAATGCTATTATTCATGCAAGATTGATTCCACTACTTATCTAGCTACACCCAGTATTAAAACACATAGCTAGCTACACCTAGTATTTTTTTTGATGTTAAAACGGGTGAGTCCCATGTCGAGGATCACCGCGTGTAAATTTTCATTAAAAGAGTTCCACGATACATTACCTGGAGAGCCAAAAATTATACAACACATTACAATGGGACACTACATTCTTGCTGTAAAATCTCTGATTCCTGAAGATTAGCTCATTGCATCCCAGCCAAATTGCCCAGAGTGCTGCGAAAGATCTTGAACAGTCATCAGTAGAATTGTCGCCGATCCTCCTGACCGAGCCCCAAAAGCTCTCTAGTCCATCGCTCTCCACCCATGGGTTTGCAATTTCTGCCCAAACCCTCGCGGATGATGAGCATTTGAAAAAAAAGGTGATCTGAATCCTCAGCATCCTCCCCGCATATGTCACACTGGGTATCGATAAGACATAGGATGTGCCCCCTCCTCGCTTTGTCACAAAGCCGTCCCCTTCTCAGGCAACATAGGAAGACCTTCACCCTTGGAGGAATTTTTGCCGCCCAAACCACACGCATGTCCTGGCACATCTCGTTGTCTCGCTCCTCATCCCTCCTCCCCAATTCAAGGTAAACCCTCTTGACCGAGAAGGCACTGCCCTCCCAAAGGAAATGGTCTCGGTCCTGCGAAAAGGCGTCGTGCTGTGGCAGTACGGCCAACATTGCTAGATACTCATCTAAACGTTGATCAGAGAGATTCGCAAGGAAAAGGGGTGCCCACGCATCCTCCACCGCCACCTGTGAAAGTGTTGCCTGCTTCATCGCCGCCAAGGAGAAAAGACGGGGGAATCTAGCCTCCAAACTTTCCTCGTCCGACCAGACGTCATGCCAAAATCTGAAGGTCTCGCCGTCGCCCACAACTGGTCGGAACTGTGGTGCCATCCACGGCATAATCGCACATATACCGGCCCATAACGGGGATTCTTATCGCAATCTCTTAGTTTCCATCTTGCCTCTGACCCCTTAGATCTGCCTTAGAAGTCTTACAGCCAGGGAGGTGGGCGGGCCCCAGATTCGGATGGTTCATTTAGACAACAGTGCCTTGTTCATGCATTCCACGTCCCTGACCCCTAGGCCATCCTCCTCGCGCCTCTTGGTGATGTCCTCCCAACTAAACAGGTGCAGCCCAGGTTCCTGCTTTCTTCCTTTGGACCAGAAGAACCTTTTCATTAAGGACTCGATCTTTCTTCTAACACCGGTTGGCATCAATCTAGTGGAGAAGAAAAATATGAGTATTGCGGACAGGACGTGCTTTAGGAGAATCAGCTTCCCCCTAAGAGAAAGCGTAACCGCCTTCCAACCCGCAAGTCGTTGCTCCATCCTCAGTATCAGATCATCACAATCCATCCTAAGTTTCCCAGCGACTAGCGGCAGGCCCAGATATCGAATCAGCATGCTCCCCATCGAACACTCTGTTACCTCCAAGCGAGCTCGGTCCGCCTCATTCATCTCGAAAGTGATAATGATTGACTTGGCCTTATTAATGACCATACCTGAGAGTTCACCGAAGATGTCTGCCAGTTGTACAACCATTGCGTTCTGCTCGTCTGTACCTCCCAGGAAGAGAATCGTATCATCAGCATACTGTAACAGGGGGATGGAGATATCTTCTCTTTTGTAGCCCTCACTCAAGCCCGCCATATTCGCCTGCTTGAGAAGAACACCCAAGGCATCCGCCATGATGACATACAGCATAGGGGCTAACGGGCACCCCTGCCTCACCCCCCTCTGCGGCTGGAAGAAGCCTCCTTTGGGTTTGCCATTCACCAGGATTGAGTAAGTGGAGGTGGTGACACACCTCTTCATCCATGCCACCCACTGCTCCGGAAAGCCTCTCCTCTGAAGAGAGGTCCATAGGAATCTCCAGTCCACCGAATCATAGGCCTTAGCATAGCCGATTTTCCATAATACCCCTCTTGCTTTCGACCACTGCCAGTCAAGGCAAATCTTTGTGGCTATCACCAGGCCGTCTGCCATTTGTCTCCTCGGAATGAATGCCGATTGACTCTGCAGAAGCACCGAGTCTAGTACCCCCTTCAATCTATTCGCCAGAATTTTCGCGATGATCAGGTAAATCCCATTCGAGAGAGCAATAGGCCCGAAGTCCTCCACTTGCATAGGGGTGTCCTTTGGTAGTAGAAACAGCAAAGCCCGGTTAATATTCTCAAGACCATTGTTACCTTCCTTGAATTCATTGAGCATGGCATAACCTCCTCCTTTAGAAGCTCCCAAAATTTCCGGTAGAAAAATACCGGGAATCCGTCCGGGCCAGGGGCATCGTCTGCATTCAAGCCACACACCGCCCTCCTAGCCTCCTCCACCGAGAAAGGAACCAGAAGTCCCTCTGCCTATTTTGCCGACAGAACCTCCACTCCTGACCCCAGCCACCCCCAACCACTCCCTTCTCTCCTTCTAGATGCGGCCACAAATGGCTCCTCAACGCCCGGCCAATAGCAGCCTCCCCCGCAACCCTCTCCCCACCCACCTCGACCTCGTGGATGTAATTTCTTCTCCTCCATCCCGACGCCGCATAGTGGAAAAAGGTTGCGTTGGCATCCCCTTCCCGAAGCCACTTTTGTCTAGATCTTTGACGCCACTCCACCTCCTTCCTGTCCTCCAATAGGAGTTCCTCTAGGAGACCTTGCCTCTCCTTGAACTCCTCCTCTGTCAGATCTCTCTCGTCATCCAGTCGGTTCAATCTAATGACCCCACTCTGCAGTCTGCACATCGCTCCTTCTCTCCCTTCGTCTCGCCCTCACCTCTTTCCCGAAAGAGGGGAGGAAAGACCTCAGAGTCGAGAGCTTCGTCGCCAACCTGGAGACCGTCGAGCCCTCCGTTGAACACCCTCTACAGATCTCCTCCACCTTCTCCTTGAAGCCAGACTCCAGTAGCCAACTTTTCTCGAATCGGAAAAAGAATATGTGCCTACTGCCCTCCCCAGCACACAATGTTTATATATATTTTGTTTTGGGTCGGGGGCGTTGCCCCCGCACCCCCACAGGAGGGGCCCACCTGGGGCACCCCTAGCCCCCCAGATTTGATGACCGGGCAGCGAAACCCCCGTACTGGTAGGGTATGGTGCGACAGGAGGGTGCATACAATGGTTTTCAACATGGTGTATATTTACAAGTTATTTCGTGTTGGAAGAACTTGAATGAAATCCATTTCCAATATCTAGAAGTCAAGAATCAAACATTAATATCTATATGTTCAAATGATCAATATATGCGATATAAGCTTCATAGATGATCGATATGTGTGATCTAAGAATATATTTGTAAGCTATTTAGTGATCTGAGAACTTCGATGAACTCCATTTTCAATATACATAGGTCAACAACTAACAGTACCTGCAATATATTCGATATGACCGATATGTGCAATATAAGGATCATAGTCTTCACAAATGATCTATATGTGTCATCTAAGTGTACATTTGTAAGTTATTGAATGTTATAAGAACTTGAATGGAATCCATTTCCAATATCTATAGGTCAGGAATAAACATTAACAGGGATATGTTCGATATGACCGATATGTGCGATATATGGGCTATAAATAATCGATATGCGTGGCATAAGTGTGTATTTGTAGGTTATTTGTTGTTTTAATATCTTGGATGATCTTAATTTCTGAAAAAACGACAAAAATGGATTTTTTGAGCCATTTCCAACATTTCCACCGATACCGTCGATATATCAGCGATACATCTCGATATATCTATTTTCGGGCGGACCGAAACGATATCGATATCGATACAGCCTTCCTTGCCTTCCATCCTTCGCCTTATGAAGCTACTAGACTTCCGCAATGCCTCGTGCATTCTCCTCTCATGATTCTCCCTCAAAGTTTACATGAACTCCGCCGGGAAGAGCTTAAGTGACATGAGCCTCGTCGTAAACATCTTCATATCCATATCCTTGGTACCCCACCCCCCTCGTGTGCTCCTCCATCATCTGGAAAATAAGGATCGAACAACCAAGGTTGCTCTAATTCCCATAGCTCGCATCCTCATCTAAAGACCAAACTATTGGCATATGATCCAAGCAAAACCTAGGTTTTTCTAGATAGGATACCACAGATGCCATGAACATTTCAATCCTCAACCTCAAAAAGAAGATATGCAAATGTGAATTTCCAACCCTACAACATGTGATCTGCTAACCTCGGCTAATCAACCATGTTTCTAAAGTCAAACTCAACAATCGTCATATATATCGACCAGTTCTCTATTCCATCTTCCAAGCACAATCATTGTAGACAAAATATTTATTTTATTTTTTGAATCAAAATAGTGACTTATAGGCAAATATTATTTTTTAAATAGTGACTCCTAGGCAAGGACTTAAATTTCGAAATTCAATTTCGTTTCACCAAGTTTGGAAAGAGACATTTCAAGGAATTTCGCTGAAATTTCGTTCTAAGGGCAACTCTCGTTCTACTTGCAGGTGAATAAAACGTTGCCTTCACCTTTTTCCTACATGTTATTTGCCAAGTGCGAAAAATAGCTTCTTACATGATTTGCCATGCATGATGCATAGTAATACTTATCCACTCAAAGGCAGACATCTCAGCATGTCTTGAATTTCATATAAGAAGCCGTAATGATGGCCTTCTAAGAAACACGAGAGTGTGTGGCATCAATTGTAATCGGCAACATTTGGTGGTGCGCATGTTGACCTGCAGTTGCTCTTGAGAGCTATGTATGATTCGGTCTTGCTGATATTCTGCATGCTAGTTTTAAAGGGAAAAAGCATGCCTCCCTTGAAGGAATTTTGGCAGCATTGTCTCTATGACTATCCTTATTTTAGGAAGTAGAAAAGATGAGCATAGTTTTTGCTAATATTTTGTATATACCATTATTTTTATGTGGTGTTCCGATTATGGGCAAGGAGTTCTTTTACTGACATTTTCTCCCCTCATTCTTTGCATATGTCATTGTTTTTGTTATACCGATTGGTTATATGGGCGGGCTTCAAAGTTGGATCGGGTTTGAGCTTGGGCCAACCAAATAAAATTAAGCGGGAGTGGATCAATTTGTTAAATGGGCTTGGGCATGGGCCCATGCTCATCCCTACCATATCCCCAACTCAGAAACCCCCTCCATGTCACCAACCATGCCCCCCATCTACAACCATTGTGTGACCTCACAAAGCATCCACGATGGACCTTGTCAAACCGAGGGTTGAAGCCTCATCCCTTTCTAGTATAAGTCATCATCAAGGATCGATATTATAGTGCCCACTCCCAAGGTCTTGCAACTGTCACTCGCACTACCTTTGTCGCCCACGAACACATGCTTTCTCAAACACAACCCTTAGAAAAAAAAACATCATAATGAGATTGTTGACCAGATGTAGGCCACAGCATCCACCCCAACTCTACCGTGGTCCGCGAACCCCAGCCTAATAGTGAAACATCTCGATTTCCTATACTATGATGCCTTTAAGACCATAAAATACAGGTTGCTTCTCCAGACCTCGATCCTAGTTGCCACCAAGTTAATCCAGCTCTACAGCCTTGATTCTAGCTCTTGAAAAGCCATCTCCTGCACTTAATACCCACTGGGCAAGAAAAAAGATGATATATAAAGTGCCAGATGCTCCACATGTCCTAACCTCTTTAGCAAGACCACATTTAGGAAAACAACCAAAACCATGTCATTACCCATAGTGAAAGCCTCCAACATCACTCCAACCAATGTGTTTCCAACAGCCTCCCCCGCCAGATAGGTCATCAAAAAGGTCGTGCATGCCCTCTAACCATAACGAATGTGTTTTCAACACCCACTACCTCCAATGGTATAGGATGTTTACAACAAACATGGAGCATCATGACTATATGATGCTCAGGCACTCTAGATAAAAGAATGTGATGCAGATCGAAAAAATCCAACGATGGAAAATTTGGTGGAAAAGAAATTTGGAGGGAAGAGGAAGAGAAGACGAGCTGATTGCGTAGGGTTTTGGAGAAGAAAGCATAGAGATTCACGGGGTAGGAGAAAGGAAGAGTAGATAGTTAGAGAAACTGCAATTTTAATTTAAACTTGAACTAACTATAAACATGAACTACCATGCCCTTTATATAGGAAGGGTGGGATCAAAAATGAAATAAAATAAAATAAAATCCTAACAAACTCTAATTGGACTCTAAATATCTCTGATTAAATAACTAGTTAATTGGAGATCACACACAATCTCATTATTTAAATAAAACTAGACATTGCAACAGACTTAAATGGATATAAATAAATTAACCATAACCCTAATTTAATTAGACTCTGATTAGATGGAAAAAAACCTAATTGATAAAATTGAATGGAGGAAAACATTGATTTTGCCCTAATTTTATATTCCACGCTACATCAGCTCTCTACCGCTTCGAAAAACTCATCTCATGTTGAGTGGTTGGACCTTCGAATTCGTTGCATGGACATTTCTTGTAATGTTCTGGAGTCTGTGCAGAAAGAGCGAATTAGGCGCATGCGGTGGGATCCAAGTCGTTGTCGCAACCCTCGTAAGATCAGCAGCATGTTGGAGACGATTGTAGTCGAAGAACTAATGTGGTGCACATGGTGGAGTCCTGATGCAGCGTGACCCCAAATTATGGGGCCACATTTATTTAATTAGATAATTGTCAATTTTATTTACGTTTTTGGGTCTAATTTAATAATTGAGATCGCCTGTGATCTCAACGTTGATTTCGTAGAATTTAATTATAATTGTTGGTCAATTAAATAATTAGAGTCCAATTAAGTTAGTTAGAGGTCAATTAGGGTTAAATTAGTTGTAATTTGATTATTTACTATTTTTGTAAACCCTCTCTCCTATATAAAGAGAGGGTAGTCCATCAGTTTTAGTCAGTTATGAATTGAAATTTGAGTTGATCTCATTTTATCCCCTCTCCTTCTCTCTCTCCCTCCACGCGATCTCCGCGGTCTTCCCCTCAACCCCGCGCATTCCGGCGTGTTCTTCCTCTCAACCCCTCTACTTTCTCTCCTCAATCCCTCTCTTTCTTCCACCAAATATAGATCGTCCTCACGATCTAACGATCCGCCCCGGCGTCCGCATCGACACCATCGTTCGTCCGAACAAACACGACGAGCCATCTCCACCATCGACGCCACCTTCAAAGAAACGGGAGACATGATACGTGATTTGCAGGCCAACCTCCAATCCATGTTTCGGGACTTCACGGCCAACCTTGAGGCCTACCGCGATGCCCAATCAAAGCCACCATCCGTTGAAGCCGCTACCGCAAGTTTGGACGAGGAAAAACTCGCCGTGGAAGCCAATCAAGCCGCTGGCCAGATCAATTTAGAAGAGAAAATCAATGAATCGGCCGCTGTCCAGCACCTTCCAGGACCATGTTCACCACCGGAATCGACGCCGCTACCCCCGCCGACCATCCCGGCACCCCCCCAGGCCGCCCAGGTATTCCCCCTGCCCTCCCCGGTCCGCGCAGCCGCCAGCCGCACACTTCAATCGCCGCTCCTCCCCTCCCGATCCCCCTCTACCCCAGGTTCACCGAGCCGCCACCGTCCCCGCGGTTTTCCCTCCCGCACACCGGCCTCTGGTTTCCCCTCCCGCACACCACCACTCGCGCGCAGCCCAGCAAAACCCCTTCCCGGTTGCGCCTCACCGCCCCCACTCCCGCTACCGCCTCTCCCCACCGCTCAGCCCCTCCCCGTGCTCCTCACCTTCCCCTCACGCCACCTTGCCCAGCGCCCAAGCCCTCCCCCACGCAAGCTCTGCGAACCCCGCCTCCCTGCGGCGCCCCCGCCGCCACGCTCAGCTTCCCACGTTCACCGCGGCGCCGCCACTCCACCACAGCGCCGCCCGCGGCTCCCTTTCGCCGCACCCCCGCGCCAAGGACCTGTCGAACCCCATCTCCCCGCCAAACCCCACCGGCCCCGCCCGCGAGACCACCGCCCCCGCCTGCCCCAGCGAGAGCTCGCCGCCGCCAATTTATCGGGAAAGCCATGCCGCCCTCTCGCGTACAAAATGAAGACCCGTGCCCTAACAGGCCATCCGAGATTGAGGGGACCCAAATCCCTGGAAAAGGGGGATTGGAATTCAAGTGGGAAAAATTGCAAAGAAAAATTCCCCAAAATCCATATTTGCAGAAAGGTCCAAAGCCATAGAAATGTGAAGCAAATTGAGGGGGTACGAAAATTGCAGGGACGCCCCCCGATTGAAAAAAATTACAAACGTAACGCGGAAAATGATCGCCTTAAGGGAAATTGAAGCTCAATTCAAGGATGATTTCTCCAACGATCCACCGACATCACGCAATTCGTCAGGAGCCGAATTTTTTAAAGCGGTGGAGAGTTGATGCAGCGTGACCCCAAATTATGGGGCCACATTTATTTAATTAGATAATTGTCAATTTTATTTACGTTTTGGGTCTAATTTAATAATTGAGATCGCCTGTGATCTCAACGTTGATTTCGTAGAATTTAATTATAATTGTTGGTCAATTAAATAATTAGAGTCCAATTAAGTTAGTTAGAGGTCAATTAGGGTTAAATTAGTTGTAATTTGATTATTTACTATTTTTGTAAACCCTCTCTCCTATATAAAGAGAGGGTAGTCCATCAGTTTTAGTCAGTTATGAATTGAAATTTGAGTTGATCTCATTTTATCCCCTCTCCTTCTCTCTCTCCCTCCACGCGATCTCCGCGGTCTTCCCCTCAACCCCGCGCATTCCGGCGTGTTCTTCCTCTCAACCCCTCTACTTTCTCTCCTCAATCCCTCTCTTTCTTCCACCAAATATCCACCGCACAAATTATTTATTTTTCGACGACGCGCCGAACCCGTTTTGCATCAAGTCCATGTTGCCGAGGAGCTTCCCATGGGGTTGCCATCTTATGGAAAGAAATTATAATGGAAAATTTTGTGTGGCATATTCATAAGTGGAATTGTGGAGTTTGGAGATGTCATGCAAGGTGGAAACCACAAGATTATGGTGAAGGAAGATGTGGTTAATGTATTTGGTCCACATACCCTTATATAGAGAGGTCCAATAGCCATGATTCCAATAGAAATTCTAATAGGATTAGAATGGATTGTCCTTTCCAATTCCAGCATTCTTTTTGTAATTTTTTCCCACTGGAGGGCATCTTCGCAATTTTTCTACCCATTCAATTAGGCTCATTCTCCACCGCAAGTACTTCTTTACTTTAACCTTTAAATAAAAATATTTTTGGATGAGGTGTATAGGTACAAAACTTCCAAGAGATATTTGTCCCTTTTCCTTGGGAGCAAGCATTCGATCAAATAGGGTCCTTTCATTCTTGTAATGGTTCGAACCATTCCATCCCAAAGACAGTGGTTGTGATCGTGCAACCATGGCCTCAAATTTCAGCGAAATTCGATCTAATTTCTGTCGAATATCGATATCCAGTCGAAACCGAAATTCGATCGAAATGACCGAAATGACCGAAATATGGGGGTCCTAGTACAAAAAATGACCAAAATGACCGAAATTTCGGTCGAAATTCCATCGAAATTCTGTTTTGGTCGATACCGAAATGGTGACCGAAACCGACATTTAAGGCCTTGCGTGCAACCAACGATTATGGCGATGTTGGCGTCACTTGCTCCACCGTTGGAGCTCCTCCCAATGTGTGAGGCGGCAATGATGGTTGAGCTTGGAGCACACGAGATAGTGACGGTGGTGGTGATGATAAAGGCACAAGTTGCGCCAGTTGGTCCTGTTGTAGTGAGGGATGCAACACTGAGGATATTATCGTGGCTACAAGCGTAGGCGATAGTGGTCGATGGGGGTCGCGATGATGGGGTCTGATGAAGAGGATGGAGGCATCATTATGGTGGTGGATGGGGGCGGTGGAGCGAGGATTGGGGGTGGGGTTTCTAGGGGTTGTTGGGGTTTGGGGCCATAAGGGTGATGGGGGTGGTGATGGGGTTGTTGGCAATGGTGTGTGTCTGACGGGGGATGGTGGTTATGTCGGTTCGACGAGGGCGTTGGAGCCAGCAAGAGAGATGGTGGTGTTGGAGTCGACAACGATTTTGCCGTCGGGTTTAGTAGGGTTTGTGCGGTAATGAGGGTGGTTGTAGCGTCAAAGGAGCTGATGGAGGTTCGAAAACCTCCTCGACAGTAGTTTTGGGGCGGGGAGGCGATGCCTTGGTGCCTTCCTAGGCAGCGACTTCTGCAATGTTTTCCTCCAATTGTTGTGTATGAAATTCAATAACCCACGGATCTCGCAATGCGTTCGCTAGAGATTGCATATCCATACAAACCGAGAGAAACTAGGCAAAGGTTTCTTCATCCTCAGCACTCCATAAACTGTCCTTTGAGTGAATATCTGTTGATCAATAACTACTCGAATATATTAGCATATTGTCAGATCATGAGAATGATCTATAGGTCATGCTCTGATATCAATTGATGCAAACGAGAAAATTCCAACAATAGAAAAAATTGGTGGAGAAGAAATCGGAAGTTGGAGGAAGAGAAGGCATGCCGATTGTGTAGGGTTTTGGAGAAGAAAGCGTAGAGATGTGCAGAGGGAGAAGGAGAGAAGGGGGAGAGATAAGTTGCAGAAATTCCAATTTTTAATATAAGTTGAATTGACTGTAAACATAAACTATTGTCCCCTTTATACAGAGGGGTGGGATTACAAAAACGGAAATGAAATAAAATAAAATCCTAACAAATCTTAATTGGACTCTGAATATCTCTCACTGAATAACTAATTAGTTGGAGATCACAGAAGATCTCGTTATTTAAATAAAAATAGAAATTGCAATGAACTCAATTGGACATAAATAAATTAACCATAACGTAATTTAATTAGACTCTAATGGATGGAAAATCATAGTTAATAAAACTGAACAGATGAAAAACCTTAATTTTGCCTTGGTATTGCTATGGTACCAATTGATTAATTGATGCAGAACGAAAATTTTTAACGATGGGAAATTTGGTGGAGAAGAAATTCGGACGGAGGAAGAGAAGACGTGCTGCTTGCACGAGGTTTTAGAGAAGAAAACATGGAGATATGCAAGAAAGAAGGAGAAAGGAGGAGGTGATAGTTGGAGAAACTTCAATTTTAATTTCAACTTGAACTAACGGTAAACATGGATTACCATCCCCTTTATATAGGAGCGGTGGTATTACAAAAAAAGGAAATGAAATAAAATGAAATCCTAACAAATCATAATTGAACTCTAAATATCTCTAATCGAAATAACTCATTAATTGGAGATCACGGATGATCTCTAAATAAAAATAAAAAATAGCAACAGACTCAATTGGATACAAATAATTAACCATAACCCTTAATTAGACTCTAATTGGATGGAAAAAATCCTATGATAAAATTGAACAAACAAAACCTTAATTTTGCCTTGATTTTGTATTCCACAGTGCAACAAATGGATCTCTCCCACCTCTCACTCAGTGCCCCTTCCATGTACCAAAAACAAACAACTTTATACATCAGCCACCCTCTACTTGCTATCGCCTTTCAACCTCTCACTCATTCCCCTTCTCACACTGAATCAGAAATCTCAACTTCTTCAACATGAGAATGATTTTACATTAGACTATATTTGATGAATCAACAATTTGTTAACCCAACATATAAATCCGTCAATAAGAGAAATAATCAACAAGTCATCCATCACCATCACCCAAAAAACACTCCCTGAAGATATTCCCAAATGCCGATTAGTCCCAGAAGATCAGATCCTATAACAGAAGAAGAAAAGGACATCCTAGAAGATATTGTAGGAATTTGAAAAGGACATCATAGAAGATTTCCTAAAAGGATGTAGCCAACAATATGATCCAAGCATCAAAGCATATATTCCTCTGAGCTAGAAAGAAGTTCACTATGCATAATAAAATAAAAACATGCCATCTCACTGTAGTACTACTTCCCTTTAACGTGTCTTCTTTAGCCATCTCTAAACCATCAAATAATATCCATGAACAGTAGGCAGAATACCATAGAGTTCAAACCTAATAACAAAATAAAAAATGATAAGGGACATCACCTGCTGATTTTGAATCACAAAAGCTTCCTCCAATGACGGCCTGAGTAGCTCCATCATCTGAGTGTCAGAGAAATCATAACATATATGTTCCAGAATATCTTTATCTGCAACAAACCCCAATGCCCGAAAAACAATGATTATAGGAATTTCAGCCCTGATGTAAGGAAGAGTTGCCCGAATATACTGCCCTGAAGAACCCTGCATCAATATCAGGAAGTATTATAGGCCGCTATTGAAAACATTACTAAAAAGCTCCAACAGAATCAACTCTGCAGTCAAAAAAAGGATAATTTTGATTTGGATGATGATAGGAAAAGCAATTTCGTATCTCATGCATCTAAAAATAATATACCCACCCCTTTAGCACTTGTTCGGGAGAGCATTCGCACAAACATGCTGCTTGCTGGTCTGTTCTGAGACTCAGCCATTGAACGAACTTCTGCCACAAAGGCGTACTTATTTGGTTGCCTCTTCTTAAACACGTATACATGATTGGTGCTCATCTTTTCTTGAGCAATCAGAACCTTCTCACTTCCATTAATGATGAAATACCCACCTTGGTCATATGGGCATTCCCCGAGCTCTGTCAAATCTTTTTCCGAATTCTCATATAAAGTGCAATAGCTAGAACGAAGCATTATGGGGACCTACATCATAAAAAATGAATGTTGTTTATGAACGATAGCAACCCAAAACAGCTCAAGCAGCAGTAGCTACCTTTCCGATAAAAACTTTGGCGAAGTCCTGAGTCTCAGTGACTTCCTCGCAATCGTGACCTTTCTTTATAATTTTCTTTTGAACATCAACATATAGAGGCGCGGAGTACGTCAAGTTCCGTAATCGCGCTGCTTTGGGGAACAAGGTCGCAGTCTCTCCGTCAGATTCAGTCATCATAGGCCTACTCAAATAGATCTGACCAAAACTGATCTTGTATATAGTCTGCATTATACATGGAACTTCAGATGAGGACAGGCCCAAAACGGGAGGAAAGAGACTACTTATTACATAATTAAAAAAACAAGCAATTATAGTCCTCTTATTCGGTTTCTCTTTATAATAGTTAAAAAGAATTCGCGTCCAACTTAAGCCACGTTGAGATATAATTCTCCCTATTTCCACTGAGCAGGTTGTTTGCTTTGTAGTGAAATTTAAAGACCTTGCCTCGCCTCTTGTTTCATTATAGTCCGCAAAAAAAAAGGTTCTTGACCCAAAATTCCCAATGGTGCCTCTTTGTTATCCAAATAAACGTTAATAGTTCTCCGATCTCCCGATTTCTCGCTAATAACCTTCATAAACCTCGCTACCAAAGAATACACCGTTATACTACAGCCGCACCGGAGATATAAGCAGCTCCGGCCTTCCATCATGTTTTATTCACTTGTTTTAAATTACAACGAAGAGAGTGATAATAACGTTGTTCGTGATGCGATCCAATCAATCACATAATTCGATCGGAACTCGTGTGCCACTCCGGCTCGTGATTGTTCTTCGAATCATTCGAACCCTAATTTTCTCGCAAAAGTTGAGGGATCGGAAGGGAGAGACCTCGACGAAGTCCGACTGCCTGCCGGGGTTATGCTGGGACTCGGGGCGGATTTCGATGTCGGCGGACTCGTCGACGATCTCCTGCATGGTATTCTGGATAAACTCGTCGAAAGAGTCCAGCTGTTGCCTCACGAGTCCCTTCTCCTCGAAATAGGCGCTTATCACCGCCCACGCATCCTCCTGAGTTATCTCCTCCTCGTCGTCGTTGTATGAGCTGTAATCTTCCTCCATTTTCGACTTCAACAGCACGGTTTTGAACGAGTAAGGTTTTCAATCAGTCGGTGGTGTTTAGAGGTTTTGGCAAAGACTCGGGCGGCTGGGGGTGACGGCATATTTATATTTGTTTATATATATTTTGGCCATAGCTATTAGAGATTTTTACACTAGAATCCTAAAATTTTGCGAATTATCGTTTTGATCTTCTAAACATCTCTATCACTCTCTCCATCTTGTAAACTTGCTCTCTCTTATTGTTTGAAGCCAAAGAAGGAGGAGCACGCAGTGGTGTCCACACCAAAGTTATATTAATAGATTATAAAATTTAAAGGATATATGATACAATTACAGCAACAACCACTCATCAACAAGCCTCGCAGATTGTAGAGATGTGTTTTCACGATAGAACCTTTGACCCGAAAAAATAAAGGCATTTCTAGCCAGCCAGGTGGACCACAAAAAAGCCATAGGGCGAAGTAACTCCGGTCCCATGAACTCTTCGTTTGTGCATCGTGTTCTTCATAACCTAACCAGGGTCATGTGTCTAATTTTAATGTAATCAGATCGTCAGAAGTATGCCACGTGTCTTGGAGGGGTGGAGGGAGATTTAGGCGTGAAGGCTCAGATAAAGAGACATTTGGTGTTAAGCCTTCGACCTCTTCCCTTCCTCTTCAAAGCCATCGACTTCCCTCCTTCCTCTTCGAGGTCATTGTCCCCTTCATCTCTGCTCCGACATTCCTTCCCGCAACAACCATCCGTCAGAGCCATCTCATTCCTTTTCCACTCTATCGCACTCGTCAAACTTGGTTTAGGAAACTCTTATTCCTTGACTGAATCGAGATCATGCAGTTTGGGATTTAATGGGTTTAGCTAATGGAAGTGAAATGGGTTAGGGTTTCTAATACACGGATCTTGGTTTCGAACATGCAAGTGCCGACAATGGATTAGTTCGTGGACACGAAGGAATTCTAACCGTGTCCGTCAGGCATGGAGGTTATTTCAAATGGACGTGAGGAATGAAGGAAGAGAAGTATTTGCTTGGAACAGAAGAGAGGATTGGATCGATTCAGACACCACCTCGTGGTTCGATCTTATTGAAGAAATATCTGAGATCATATCTTGAGATCCAAGGTGTATGATCACTTTGAAATACAAGATTCATCACATGAGAGGGAGCACGTTCGTTGAGATTAAGAATGAGAAAGATATGATGGAAATGTTTAATGCACACAATGATAGAACAGAGATCGAGCTCGTGGCAGAGATGAGAGACATGGAGGCTTTAAGTTACATCCATGTTAAGGAGTTCCTCAGCAAGAAGAATGCATGTGTGGAGGTTAATCCGGCTCGAGAGGCACCGTGGATCCGCAGCCCCGTGATATTAATCGTGGTGATCTTGGAAAGCTCTAAGATGACCATGACATATAATTGTGGTGGTGTTGGAAGCCCCACATCATTTTGGATTCTATTTTTTGGATAATTTCCCAATGGCAAATACCAATTGTAGGTGTTTAAAGCAACGTGATTCCCCACAAACCTAAGAGTTTCCAACAAGCACTTTTGGAATGTCTGAATGGATTCCAAATATGAAGTTAGTAATTATAGGTACATGAGTATACATATGACATTTTTTCTTTGAACCTTCTTTGTTTCAAGGTAGGGCTACTGGTTTGAGAACTACTCTTTTTTAGGCAGAAGTTTGATTTGTTGATTTGGACAACACCTACAGTCCTATAAGAAGAATGTCTGTTTGTTTTTAGATGTTGATTTTTTAAGGGTTTTTATCACTTGTGACCCTCTGAGATATCATAATTTCAGTTATACCCCTATCTTTTTGGTAATATCAGTTGTGCCCCCCACTTCTTTCTCCGTTATCACTTGTGTCCCTCCGTCAGATTGACCGTCAATGAGTTGACTTAACCATGGTTTTTTCGAACCTTGGTGCAGTTAAGAGGGGTATTATTGTCCAGACCTGGGCGTAGGGGGTGACGAGGGTAGGAGGAGGCACGGGGGCAGCAAGGCAGAGGGAGGGGGAGGCAATGGGGCGGCGCAGGCCGGGGGAGGGGTAGGCGAGGGGGCAGTGTGTTTAGGGGGAGGGGGAGGCGAGCTTCAGATCGCTCGTGCGGACCCCGGCGACCCGCCTCCCCCCTACACTCATTCCCGTCAGCTCAACGTAGTAGAATGTATCGAGCTTAGGGTTCAAGAGCATCGGGTTGTATGCTACCGCCACTCCAGATCTCAGAACAACTGTGTCGTCGAAGATCGCTATTGAGGAGATGCGGTGGGGGACGGGGTGGAGGAAGGCAGGGAGGTGCGGTTGGCGAGGCAGTAGGAGAATCTCCATCGGAAATAGGGGGAGGCCTGGGAGGGGAAGGACAGCGGACCCCGATCGAGGCAGAGAAGGCCGACCGCGGTGACGAAGAGGCCCTGGTTGTCGTAGCCGCAGCCGAAGGCAATCCCAGGGACGTGCGCACCACGGTGGAATGTGAAAGTATCGGTGGAGAAGTCGTCGGAGCTGGAAGAGTCGTCGCCATAGGAGACCTGGTAGAGGCAGGAGTGGTGACGGGGATGGCAGCCGGAGGCATCGAGGTGGTGGCGGAGAGGGGAGGAGCATGGGATGGGCTTGAAGGAGTTGGAGTTGTGGGGGTTGAACAGGGGGTCCGATTGTGTGTAGCATCAGCGGTAGGGGGAGCACTGCGCCCACACGACATCGATGCATGTGTCGAGCACGAGGAAGGAAGCTGGGGAGGAGGGGCAGTAGGGGGTGGGGGGAGTTCGGGGCGGTAGGGAGGCTGGGGCGGAGGGGCGGTAGGGGGTTGGGGAAGGTCGGGGCAGGGGGCGGGGGGAGGTCGGGGCGGAGGGCGGTAGGGGTGGGGGGAGGTCAAGGAAGGGGGCAGGGGGAGGTCGGGGCGGAGGTGGGGGTAGGTTGGGGCGGAGGAAGAGGGCAGGTCGGAGTGGGGGAGGAGTTCCGGGCGGAGAGGGAGGAGGAGGAGGTTGGAGGAGGAGGAAGAGGATGGGGGAAGAGGAGGAAGAAGAGGATGAGGAAGAGGGTGTCAAATGACCATTGAAGCCTTTTTTAAAATTAATTCTGCTTATGTCCTCAAAGTTAACATCCATTTGCACTGTGGATGGACGACAACTAACCCAAGGGGCACAACTAATAGAACAACAAGAAGTAAGGGGCACAACTGATATTACCAAAACGATAGGGGCATAACTGATATTGCGATATCTCGGAGAGGCACAAGTGATAAAAACCCTTTTTTTAATTTTACATACTATGTAATTTGGGGGATTTTTGGGTTCGATGTGTGATGGAATGAGGTTTATCGCGCGGGTCTAAAAATTATACTCACGGAGTGCGAAGACAAAGTATCACTGAGGTAACCCACAAGAAATCCCAAGTCAATCAACAAGTACCAACAACATATAATGAATCAACGAATAACAAAAATGTGGAGCACAATTTATTATACTCAACAAACAAGATGTAAAAAGCATGTAAGCATGGAGAGGTCGAACCACAGAGAGCAAACATGGTAACCAATGTTTATTAATTATAAAAAATAATGAATAACTAATAAAGGTATATTTGTACAAGTGTCTTTTTAATAAATGAATCAATTAAGGTTATTTAGGTTTTTACTTTTATATTTTTTATGATTTTTAATTTTTTTATTAAATATTTTTATAAATTTTATTTTTTATTTGCCTTTTTATTTTTATATTTTTTATTTTTAATTTTAGATTTTCTTTTCTTCTTACTAATATATAATAATATAATATTACATATAACTATATATACAATATAGAGTAATAGAATTATAGATACAACTAAAAATAATAAAAAATAGCAGAATAAAATGTTTTTGTATTCTATATAATTTTTTAGTATTTTTATGATTTTTATATATTTTCCTACTTTTTATATATTTTTAAAGTCAAAAATATCCCAAAATAGGGATTAAATAAATAGATTGAATTATTTTGGAATGTAAAAATAATAAATAAATCCAAAAATTTCTAAAACCATTTTCAATTAATAATATATAATAAAAAGATAATTCAGAAATAGAAATAATTATTTTGAGATTTTTAAAAGATTTTTTTATAATTTAATAAGGATTTTGGAGCTTTTTAATTTTTAGTGATTTTCATTCTTTATTTTTAGGATTTTTTTGTTCTAGATATAAAAATACTATAATATATAAAATATATTTTTTTGGAATTTTTCAAAAGGTTTTATATTTTTGGGTAATTTTTAAGTCAAACAGGGATAAATTATGCTCTTTTTTATTTTTAGAAAATAGGAAAATGGATAAAATGAAAACATAAAAATAAGGCGTGAAGTGTATACTAGAAAAACACCTAATCCTATTTTTTCATAATTTTTGGAGCATGGATGATATTTCTAATAAATAGAAAACAAGCACAAAAATTGAATACTAGAAGGGACCCATTTGTAAATAGCAAGAAGTTTTCATGCATTCCAGAATCCTAAAACAAAAACCCAAGGGCTATTGTGTAATTTTTCCATGCATATTTAAATTAAAAACGCCTAATAGGGACTTAAATGTAATTTACAAAAATTACAAGATCCTCTGTATAATTTTTCCACAAAAATTAACACTAATTATACAAATATCTAGGTTAAATATAAATACAAAAAATTGTAACGGTATCCTTGCAAAATACCCACTTCACGTGGGGGCCACATGAGGTGAGCTAACACAGACATCAACGCAAATATACAAAAATGTAGGGGATTGCATGCAAAAATCCCACCATTATTTACACTACAAATTATATTTACATGACTAAGCATTAAAACCAAAAGGTGGAGGGGGTTACTTGAAGTTTACCCCTTATTTGTGTGTTGATGGACGGTCAGATGTGCATCACTTACACGATCAATGGTCCAGATGGACCGATACCGCTTCACCATCGACGCTTGTGATTATGTCCCACCCTTTATCCGACGGTGGAGTGGGGACATGATCGAATGACTCTAACATAAACTGGAGCTGTGCCTGAATCTAATGGCTCTGGGAAGAAAATAGAAGAGTTCCATGGAGTTGCTTCAATCGTGAAGATATCGTGTCTCCAACCTCCGTTCGCGGTGCTGATAGTTCCATCGTCTTCTTGGGAGCATTATGCACCACTAGCACCATCAAGAAGGGTCGAGCCCCACTGGGGAGAGGCCTGGATCTCATCGAAGTTCGGGTTCCTGGAACCTTCGTTCGACCTGAAGATGGACCCATATTGTGTCCCTTGATGTCCTAACCTGCCAAAGAAAGCTCATTGGCTCGAGGCGATGTGCCTCGACCCATTTTGAAGCTGCCGTGCAAGGTGAAATGAAAGGGTGGAAGTGCTCCGATGAGTGGCGGCGGAGGAACACCGAACAAACTCGATTCGTGCAAAATCGAGGGGATAAATGGATCAATAGGCAGAGAAGATGAAGGGGAATGAGATGAGGGTGAAATGGGCAGCTGAACTGGTCGAATTTACGATGAAACATGGCTTGGAGTTGATCTCCAAGCATTATGTTTACTTGGAATCTAACCTAATCTATTGATTTAAACTAAATGTAGAATTGAAATGACGATAATAAAATCTACCTAGGAATTAAAAATGTGCAGCTCATACCTAATGGTTGATCAGGGAGCATGGCAGATGGAGCTCCATCGTGGACCTCCTCCTCCTGCGCTCTAACACCACAGGATGTTCCTCGGTCATTGGAGACACATACACACTGGCAGGAGAGGAAACAAGGCTCGAAGAGGGATCAAAATGAGCAAGGAAGGGGGGATTTTATTTTATAGATAGGGTGGAGGGACCTTATTCATCAGAAGTTTGTGGTTGAATCGTGGTTCCTCGATGTGATCTTTAGCTAGGGTATGATTCAGGGATGTTCAATCTCCATGAAACGTGCATTATGCATAGCCAGAGCATCATGAGCATAAGCGGGAAAAATGGCAAAAACCTGGGTCCTGACAAAGTGGCGATTTGAGGAAGAGAGAGGGGGATGTTGACATGGGGTCAATGGCTGGAGGTCTGTGATCGATCCACCCTAGGCTGCTATAAAAAAGGTGGAAAATAGGAAATAATAACAAACAAAATAATAAATAGATTAATTAAATAAAAGTTATAAAATAAAAATATTTATTATTTTTTGTAGTATTTAATTATGATTTTTATTTATTTTTATGGGTTGATTTGTGATGAATCTACATTTCATCATCTTTATTCATTTATTTTATTAAAACACATGTATATAATACTAACTCCATATTCTTACTAACTTGCATCTGTGTGTAAATATTGTACACTTCTTACCATTTTAACCTAAAATAAATAAATAAAGAAAGAGAGGAAAAATAAAGAAAAAAAGGAAGACTGTATATATATAAAAGATATAGGCTGACCCGAACCCCGAGAGAAGGTCAAGACTTGAGCTCATCGACCAGGAATAAAGTAGGGGAGATAGGGTCCTTAATTTTAAAAATCCAGAAAAATGTGTGTTGTGTATATTTGTATACTTACACTATTTTATTTGTACATAAATTGACCACAAAACAAATAATTTTAGAAATAAAATTTGTAAATAAAAATGTGTCCTAAACAATAAAAATAATTGCACAATCAAATCATGTACATAATAAAAGCAACCACACTTGGAAAAAGCCACTAAGCGATACTTGAAAAACCAATTCCGGCTCCTTATGAACTCAAATTGAACCAAACTCACTTCCATTGTATTCTAAATTAAATTATCTTTAAAATAGTTGTGATTTCATAATTTTTGGAGTTACGGGTGAAAAGTTAGTTTTCTGGGGTGGTTTGTGCAATTTTCCCATGTATTTGTACATATTGTATTTGTAAATATTTGTAAATATTTTTACTAATTATTTAAAATAAAATAAAAATAAAAATTTTAAAACAAAAAAGAATAATTTCCTTATTTAACTATGTAAATAATGTACTATATGTATATAGTTTATGTATATAATTAATTTTCTTAAATAACTACCACAAAAACTAAAAATTTAACATTTAATTTTTAAATTAACAAAGTGACGAAAATACAAAAAAATTTTAATTTTTTAATAAATTTAACACTAATCTTTTTACTTTATCTCATTTCATTTTTTCTCTCTCTTAGCTCTTATCTTCATCAAAAAATTCAAAAATTCAAATTTTAATTCCTATCTTTTCTATTTATATGGCTCCTTCTCCATCATTTCAATTTGATCAATCTTTGGTGAGAGGAGCCTTTTCTTCGAGAGCTACCTTGTCGCAGAAGGATGCCTAGCCTCCGAGCCGTCCGGTGACAGCGAGTCGGCCTTCGTCGAGGTGATCAAGGTCTTTTCCGCTCCTAAGGTGAGATCCATCATTTTCTTCTTGTTTTTAACTTAGGTTAATCTTAGTTTAATTTATCGCATCTTTATTTCATCGTAATTTTTTTCTTTTTTTTCTCTAGAATTTAGAATCCATCACGACTTTATTCTTCGCCACCGATCTCAATTTTTCATCTCGCATCTCGATCTCTCCACGTTCACATTCTACCTTACGCAATCTCTCAACTCTGACTGTACACGGTAGTCGGAGACTCGGATCCATCTTCCACATCGCAAAAATCTGCATCCACTCACGCATTCCATCTTGATTTTGGGATCGAGTCATCATGCTCACGTCCTAATTTGTTGATAAATAAAAATTTAAAAAAAAATTAAAAATATATATTCCTTTTCTCTAACATTTATTTTGAAGGAAATTAAAAACATATAAAAATATAAAAAAATTTAAAAAAAAATCAAATTAGTTCCTATGCTTTTCATAAAAATAAAATAAAAATATACTCTATTTCTATATTTACATTTTTTTTAAAAAAGTCGCTAGCGGCATGCCAGCGCTTCCGCCGCCTTCGCCAGCCTGCGCCGCCCGCGGGAGCCGCCGGAGCCGCCCAGCCGTGTCTCCTCCCGTCCACCAGCCCAGCTCCATCGCCCGACCGAGTCCCCCGCCTCTCTTTCAGACTCCCGACCACCAGACCTCCACCGCCTACGCGCGGTCGCCGCACGTCTACCCTGACACTCTAGTCCCACCGCGAGCTACTCCTTCCGCCACCGCCGCCCACGGCTTTGGCCCGAATCGCCACCGCCCCTCGACGCAACCACCTCTGCTGCCTCCATCAATCCAGCACTTCCTGAAGCCGCGAGGCCAGCTCCACGCCCTGCCCCGCCCCTCTTACTTCACGGTGGTGGCGTACGCGCCCCCCTCTTTGTGGTTGAAGAAGACCGGTGCACGCCCCTCCCATCATTGAACACCAATGGAGATGACGTCCCCGTTTGGCTTTTGGTTTTGAACGAAGACACTAAGGAATGAAGAAGAAACCCTAGGGAAAGTATTATTTTATTCCGAAAAAATTGCAACTATCTCCCTGGAGTTTCTGTGAATTACAAAAAGAGCCCTTGTAGAGCTTCATAGCACGTGCTTGGCACGCCTTCACTAGGCAAATTACATTCAAGCTCCTCAAAGCTTCAGAAACTTCAAAAAAGCCCCCACTTCAGCAAGTCACGTGCAACGCACGCATTCATTGGGTATTTTGCGAAAACTTCCTTATGTTTTATTTCTGTTATTTATTTGAGGCAAAAACATTGAGTATTTACATTTTAGTCCCTATGAACCAAACTATTTATTTTGCATGTTCTTTTTATTTAAATAAATGTGGTATTTATTCTGAAAATTCTACAAAAAATTTGTGTATACTCTTCTTATGTGCGTGTTCATTGCATAAAATTTTCATTGCATTTTAAATTCATTTATTATTATTAACAAATAAAAATAGTGTCTTTTTCTTTTTCTAAAATTCAAAAATTCTTAAAAATTCGAATATTGCTCAGAAAACTCTAAAAAAATTAGATTAGTTTTATTTTATTATCTTTAAATATCTATTCAAATTTCATGCATTAATTCTTTTTAAAACCTAAAAAATCGAGAATACTAAAAATCATATAAAAATCATAAAAAATTCTACAGAAATTAAAAAATTTTGATTTCAGTTCATGTTTGTAGATATTTATCTACATTTCATAATAAAAATAATTTACAGGAGTTTTGGGCAATTAAATATTTTTAAGTTGCAAATTATTCCAGGTTATGCACTATTTATCATTTTTACCACTGTTTGATTTTTATAAAAATAAAAATCATATCTAAAAATTCTACAAAAATTCTCAAAAAAATTTCAAAGACTTTAAAACCCAAAAATATTTTCTCTGGATTTTTTTGAGAATTTTTATATAATTAAAAATACAAAAATAGTGTGGTGAGCGTATTTTTTCCTTGTGCATATGGTTCATTATTTGAAATTTTAAAAAATTGCAAAATTAAAATCACTAAAATTTTAAAATTAGAAAATAAAAAATAGAAATAAAAATATAAAAATATAAAAAAAATCCACAAAACCAAGGATAGTTTGCCTTTGAGATTCCTGCTTTTTCTCTTAATTAATTTTTCGTCGATTATTTTAATAGCCCTCATGAATTGTAGGCTTCCTGAGTTCGATATTATCTGCTATACAGGTAAATAAGTAGAAAAAACATTTCTCTTGCTCTACATTATTTTCTGTAATTATTTTGCAGCGAGAGAAGAAAAAAAATGTTTGTTTGATCCGGGAGTTTTTGGGGACAATGACGACTTCGTATCATTAATAACTGATCCTCGAGTTTTCCCATGTCAACAAAAATTTATTACAAGTTTTTTCATAATTTTTGGACTTACAGTTGAAAAGTTGTTTTTCTAGGGTGATTTGTGTAATTTTCCCATGTATTTCTATATATTTGTAAATATTTGTATATATTTTAACAATGTAAATAATGTACTATATGTATATATTTAATTTTCTTAAATAACTACTACAAAAAATTAATATTTAATTTTCAATTAACAAAGTGACGAAAATACAAAAAAATTAGTTAATTTTTGTAAATAATTTTAACACTAATCTTTTTACTTTATCTCATTTCAATTTTTTTCTCTCTTATCTCTTATCTTCATCCAAAATTCAAAAATTCAAATTTCAATTCCTATCTTTTCTATTTATATGGCTCCTTCTCCATCATTTGAATTTGATCAATCTTTCGTGAGAGGAGCCTTTTCTCCGGGAGCTATTTGTCGCAGAAGGGTGCCTAGCCTCCGAGCCATCCGGTGATAGTGAGTCGGCCTTCGTCGAGGTGATCAAGGCCTTTTCCGCTAGTAAGGTGAGATCCATCATTTTCTTCTTGTTTTTTTAACATAGGTTAAACTTAGTTTAATTTCTCGCATCTTTATTTCGTCGTCTTTTTTTTTAATTTTTTCTCTAGATTTTAAAATCCATCACGACTTGATTCTTCATCACCGATCTCGATTTTTCATCTCACATCTCGATCTCTCCATGTTCACATTCTATCTTACGCAATCTCTCAATTCTTGCCACGCACGGTGGTCGGAGACTCGGATCAATCTTCCACATCGCAAGGATCTGCATCCACTCACGCATTTCGTTTTGATTTTGGGAACGAGTCATCATGCTCACGTCCTAATTTGTTGATAAATAAAAAGTTAAAAAAATAAAAAAATATATCTATTCTTTTTCTCTGACATTTGTTTGCATAAAATTAAAAAAAATATAAAAATATAAAAATATAAAAAATGTTAAAAAATATAAATTAGTTCCCAAAACTGCTTTTCTTAAAAAATAAAATAAAAATATTTTTTACTCTCTGTTTTTGTATTTACATTTTTTTAAAAAAAGTTGCTGGCGGCATGCCAGTGCCTCCACCGCCTTCGCCAGCCCGTGCCGCCCGCGGGAGCCGCCAGAGTTGCCCGGCCGCGTCTCCTCCCGTCCGCTAGCCCAGCTCCACCGCCCGGCTGAGTCCCCCGCCTCTCGCTCAGACTCCCAACCGCCAGACCTCCGCCGCCCACGCACGGGCACCATGCACCTACCCCGACACTCGAGCCCTGTCGCGGGCTGCTCCTTCCGCCACCGTCGCCCACAGCTTTGGCCCGAATCGCCACCGCCCCTCGACGTAATTGCCTCCACCGCCTCCATCCATCTAGCACTACCTGAAGCCGCAAGGCCGGCTCCATGCAACGCCCCGCCCCTCTTGCTTCACGGCGGCGGCGAACGCACCCCCCTCCTTGTGGTTGAAGAAGACCGGCGCACGCCCCCTCCCATCTTGGAAGAACAACGAAGACAGCGTCCCCTTTTGGCTTTTGGTTTTGAACGAAGAAACTAAGGAAAGAAGAGGGAGAAACCATAGTGAAACTATTATTTTATTCCGGAAAAATTGTAACTATCTCCCTAGAGTTTCTGTGAATTACAAAAAGAGCCCCTGTAGAGCTTCATAATGCGTGCTTGGTACGCCTTCACTAGGAAAATTACATTCAAGCTCCTCATGGTTTTAGAAATTTCAAAAAATCCCCCACTTCAGCAAGTCACGTTCAACACACACATTCATTGGGTATTTTACAAAAACTTCCCTCTATTTTATTTTTATTATTTATTTGAGGAAAAAACATTAAGTTATTACATTTTAGTCCTTGTTATCCAAACTATTTATTTTACATGTTCTTTTTATTTAAATAAATGTGTTATTTGTTCTGAAAAATCTACAAAAAATTTGTGTATATTCTTGTTATGTGCATGTTCATTGCATAAAATTTTTATTGGATTTTAAATTCATTTATTATTATTAAAATTATAAAAAACAATGTCTTTTTCTTTTTCTGAAATTCAAAAATTCATAAAAATTCGAATATTGGTCAAAAAAATTAAAAAATTAGATTAGTTTTATTTTATTATCTTTTTCCAAATTTCATGCATTAATTCTTTTCAAAACCCAAAAAAATTGAAAAATAATAAAAAAACATATAAAAATCATAAAAATTCTACAAACATCCAAAAATCATGATTTGAGTTCCTGTGTGTAGATATTTGCCTATATTTCATCATAAAAATAATTGATAGGAGATTTTTGGGCACTTCAAATATTTTTAAGTTGCTAATTACTCCAGGCTTTGCACTATTTATCATTTTTGCCACTGTTTGATTTTTAGAAAAATACAAAACATCTGAAAATTCTACAAAAATTCTCAAAAATATTTGAAAGATTTTAAAACCCAAAAATATTTTCTCTGGATTTTTCTGAGCATTTTTGATATAATTGAAAAATATAAAAAAGTGTGGCGGGCGTATTTCTTTCCTTGTGCATATTGTTCATTATTTGAAAATTAAACGAAATTGCAAAATTAAAATCACTAAATATTTGAAAATCAGAAAAAAAAAATTAGAAATATAAAATATAAAAATATAAAAAGATAAAAAACCCCACAAAAACCAAGGATAGTTTGCCTTAGAGATTCATGCTTTTTCTCTTAATTGATTTTTCGTCGATTATTTGAGTAACGCTCGAGAATTGTAGCCTTCCTGAGTTTGATCATGTCTGCTATACATGAAAATAAGTAGGAAAAACATTTATCTTGCTCCACATTTTTTCTGTAATTATTTTGCAGTAAAGAAGAAAAAATTGTTTATTTGATCTGGGATTTTTTTGGGGATAACGATGACTTCATATCCATTATTAATAATCGATCCCCGAAGTTTCCGTGTCAATATATTTTAGCTTAAAATCCCTTATAAAACACTTGTATATAGTACTAACTCCATATTCTTACTAACTTGCATCTGTGTGTAAATATTGTATACTTCTTACCATTTTAACCTAAAATAAATAAATAAATAAAGGAAAAATAATGAAAAGAAAAAGGAAGACTGTATATATGTAATAGATACAGACTGACCCGAACCCTGAGAGAAGGTCAAGACTTGCCCTGATCGACCAGAAATAAAGTAGGGGGAGATAGGATCCTTAATTAAACAAATCCAAAAAATGTGTGTTGTGTATACTTGTATACTTATACTATTTTATTTGTACATAAATTGACCTCAAATTAAATAATTTTCAAAATAAATGTTGTAAATAAAAAAGTGTCATAAATAATAAAAATAATTGCACAATCAAATCATGTACAGAATAAAAGCAACCACACTTGAAAAAAGCCACTAAGTGATACAATTTCGGCTCCATATGAACTCAAATTGAACCAAACTGACTTCCATTGTATTCTAAATTACATTATCTTTAAAATGGCTATGATTTCCTAATTTTTGGAGTTGTGGGTGAAAAGTTAGTTTTTGGGGTGGTTTGTGCAATTTTCCCATGTATTTGTACATATTGTATTTGTAAATATTTGTAAATATTTTTACCAATTATTTAAAATAAAAATAAAAAATAAAAATTTTAAAACAAAAAAATATTTTCCTTATTTAACTATGTAAATAATGTACTATATGTTTATAGTTTATGTATATAGTTAATTTTCTTAAATAACTACCACAAAAAATAAAAAAATTACATTTAAATTTCAAATTAATAAAGTGACGAAAATACAAAAAAATAGTTAATTTTTGTAAACAATTTTAACACTAATCTTTTTACTTTATCGCATTTCATTTTTTCTCTCTTCTCTCTTATCTTCATCCAAAAATTCAAATATTCGTATTTCATTCCTATCTTTTCTATTTATATGGATCATTCTCCATCAATTTAATCAATCTTTGGTGAGAGAAGCCTTTTCTCCGAGAGCTATCTTGTCACAGAAGGGTGCCTAGCCTCCGAGCCGTCCGGTAACAGCGAGCCGGCCTTCGTCGAGGTGATCAAGGTCTTTTCTGCTCCTAAGGTGAGATCCACATTTTTCTTCTCTTATTTTTTTAACCTAGGTTAATCTTAGTTTAATTTCTCGCATCTTTATTTCGTCGTCATTTTTTATATTGATTTCAGAACCATCATAACTTGATTCTTCGCCACCGATCTCGATTTTTCATATCACATCTTGATCTCTCCACGTTCACATTCTACCTTACGCAATCTCTCAACTCCGACCACGCATGGTGGCCGGAGACTCGGATCCATTCCTCATTTTTCGTTGGATCCCCATTCATGCCTTCTATATTGATTTGGGATCGAGTCATCATGCTTGCATCCTAATTTGTTGATAAATATTTTTTTTAAAAAAATAAAATATATCTATTCTTTTTCTCCAACATTTGTTTTATAGGAAATCAAAAAATATAAAAATAAAAAATATATAAAAAATTAAAGAAAATAAATTAGTTCCCATTTCTGCTTTTCTTAAAAAAATAGAATAATCTTTTTACTCTTTGTTTCTGTATTTACATTAAAAAAGTTGCTGGCAGCACACTAGCGCCTCCGCCGCCATCGCCAGCCCGCGCCGTCTGCAGGAGCCGCTAGAGCCGCCCGACCGCGTCTCCTCATGTCCTTTAGCCCAGCTCCACCGCCCGACCGAGTCCCCTGTCTCTCGCTCAGACTCCCGATTGCCAGACCTCCGCTGCCCACGCACGGTCACCGCGCGCCTACCCCGATGCTCAATCCCCGCCGCGGGCTACTGCTTCCACCGCAGCCGCCCGCGGCTTTGGCCCGAATCGCCACAACCCCTCAATGCAACCGCGTCCACCACCTCCATCCATCTAGCATCGCTTAAAGCCATGAGGCTAGATCTGTGCAACACCCCACTCTCTTGCTTCACGACGGTGGCGCACGCGCCCCCCTCCTTGTGGTTAATGAAGACCGGTGCACGCCCCCTCCCATCTTTGAACAACAACGAAGACGACATCCCCTTTTGGCTTTTGGTTTTGAACGAAGCGACGAAGGAAAGAGATAAAACCTTAGCTCTGAAATAATAAAAAATTGGAAAAATTACACTTCAACCCCTAGAGTTATTCAAAATTGTTCAAAGATCCCCATCGTCCAGCTATCATGTGCTTCACACATGCCCTCCTGGGTAAATTTCATTTCCATCCCGCATTTTATTTTTATTATGATTTCATGTAAAAACTTTTAACATTTGCATTTCTATCCTTGAATTCTAGACCTTCATTTGCATGCTCTTTTTAGTGGAATAAATGTTTTTGTTGGTCAATAAATTATGAAAAAATCATGCTATGCTCCTTATATGTGTATCTTTCTAGCATAAAAATTTCATTGCATTTTATCATTTTTTAATATTATTAAAAAAATAAAAACAATATCTTTTTCTCTTCCTGAAATTCAAAAATTCATGAAAATTCGAATATTGCTTAAAAAATTCCAAAAAAAATTAAATTAATTTCTTTTCAGTGTCTTTTTATTTCTATGCAAATTTCACGCATTAAATCTTTTCAAAACCCAAAAAAGTTGAAAATACTAAAAATCTTATAAAAATCTATAAAAATCCAAAAAAACATGATTTCATTTCTTATTTGTAGATATTTATGTATATTTCATCATAAAAATAGTTGCCAGGAGTTTTGGGTACTTAAAATATTTTTAAGTTGCAAATTACTCCAGGCTGTGCACTATTTATCATTTTTGCCACTGTTTGATTTTTAGAAAAATACAAAACATCTGAAAATTCTACAAAAATTCTCAAAGACATTTCAAAGACTTTAAAACCCAAAAATATTTTCTCTCTATATTTCTGAGCATTTTTTATATAAACTAAAAATACAAACGAGTATGGTGTGTGTGTTTCTTCCCTTGTGCATATTATCCATTATTTGAAAATTAAAAAAATGCAAAATTAAAATCACTAAAAAAATGAAAATCATATAATAAAAAAATAAAAAAAGATAAAAAAATCCAAAAAAATCAAGGATAGTTTGCCTTTGAGATTCCCGCTTTTTCTCTTAATTTATTTTTCGTCGATTATTTGAATAACCCTCGGGAATTGTAGCCTCTCTGAGTTCGATCATTTCCGCTATACAAGTAAATAAGTAGCAAAAACATTTCTCTTGCTCCACATTATTTTTTATAACTATTTTGCAGCGAGAGAAGAAAAAAATGTTTGTTTGATCCGTGATTTTTTGGGGATAATGACGACTTCGTATCATTAATAACCGATCCTCGAGTTTTCCCATGTCAACAAAAATTTATTACAAGTTTTTTCTTACAAGTAAATTTATATGTATATTTACCTATGTTTTACATATTTTATTTTATTTTATTTTTTATTTTTTTATTATTTTTTCATAATATATATAACTTATTTAAATATACACAAATATATTTTTGTTGCATTTTTATGGTGTTATTTGTACACATAAATAAATATGGGTATTAATTATGTAGGTATAAATGCATTAGATGCCTCCATGTGATTTTGTATATTATTTTATTTTTAATGTATTTTTATTCTAAATATGTACATATATTATAAATAATATTTACACTATTATAAAAATATAAAATTTGTAAAGAATAAATAGAATGAATATTTTATTCAAGTATATAGTACAATAGGGTTCCAAAACCTTACTTTTGCATCTTAATTCCAATTTAAGTGAAACCATTTATTATAAAGGTGATTTTGATGCATTTTGAGTTTTTGTGGAGAAGTTATGGGTCGAGAAGTTTGGGTTTTAGCTTTTTATTTTGAGTATATAATGTACAATTTGTATTATTTTTGTCTAAAGTAAATTTTGTTATTTTGTCTCAAATTTTATGTGCAAAGTTTATTGATGTGAGATATAAATAACAAAGAACAAATTAAGCCCTAAAAATGCAATATTGAAGGTTAAAAATTATGGCTTTATTGGTATTTTTTTGACCCTTATCTCCCCCTACTTTATTCCATGTCGGCCCAGTCATCATGATGTCCAGGTCTCGGGGTTTAGGGTCATAAAATACCTTTGACATTTTATTTAATTTTCTTTTCTTTTCTTTATTCTTTTATTTTAACTTTAAATAATGTATTTTATACAATATTTATAGAATAAATAATGAATGTTAATTATTGCAAAATAATGATATATATACATGCATTTAGCTAGGGTTTAAAGGCCAAAATGAAAGAATAGAGGTGATGAAATGGAGATTCATCACCCCTATACTTGCCTTTGCTAGTCCCTAGCAAACATTTATGCCTGCAAGTGCAGAAAAGGAAAATAAAGAAAAAGAAAAAGAAAGAAGTTGGATTGATTTTAACTCTTAAACTTGTCTTCATAAAATCAAAGTTTGGAGCTTAAGTCGGACCTTGGGATTTTAGGTGTGGTTGGAACCTTATTGGAAATTGATCTGGAACACAACAACCTTCGAGATTCACAAAACTCCGCTCAAGTCTCGTCAATAGCCAGGTCAGAATAAGTCGGCTTATACCCAAACCCTTATGATTATGAATCTATCTTGGATAGTGTGTGTAATACGTAGCTCTCCTCGAACGAAGCGGTAAAAGTCAGTCTTCTCAAACATGGTGACCCTAATTCCCCAATCCAACAACTCTTTCCTCAAGAAGTGGGGTATTCCCTTCTATGTTCAAATACAACCAGCTCAAGAAGAGGAGGTGCAGAGAAGAATGGATGGTAGTCAGTGTAGCTATCTATCCTAGGATGCTTGACCGGTGTAGCCAATTCATCCAGCTGCAGGCTCACATACATATCACTTTGAAGCTCAAACTTGCTTATTGACTATACAAATATATACATACTTCGCATACATTTTATTTTCATTCAGGCTTGTCCACTTTTTAGAGTTTTTGATTTTTCCTTTTTTTGAATACTATATACATCAGCATTTACATAAGGACTTTTTCCTCTTGAGCCAGTAAACTATCCATCTTTTAAAGCTTTATCAAAACCCACAACTTCTGTCTTTAGTGAAGGATATGGTTAGATCCTCAAGCGCATCACGGAAGCGTGAACGTCGCATCGAATACGACGTGGAGCGACTAGTCGCACTAGTTGCTCAATGCAGCGGAATTTAAAAAATTTTATACGACGAAACCACATGATCCAAGAACACTTCTCGGATCGTTTCGTCTAAACCACAAACAAGTAATAGGATTACCTCTTGAAGCGTGGTTGCGATCGAGTCTCTAAACAAAGAGACCTCCTGTCTCAAGTCCGATCCGACGGAGGAGACGCTTGCGAGCGCGGGGATGAACCGCGTGCTTCTCGCAATCCATGTTGATGATCCAAGCGGCGGATCTCCTGATCTCGACACACGAGATCCGACGTCTTCTTCACGAGCGAGGCGCACCGAAGGGGACGGAGATCCACGAGCAGAAGAACGGGCAGCATAACGACGATGCCGCGGCGATGGAGATCCTCTCCATGGCATCCATGGTGGACGGCCATGAGAGGGAGAGAGAGGGCTGACCTCTAGAGAGAAAGAGAGAGAGAGAGAGATGCTTCTCAAGCATTATGTGTAAAGAGAGAGCATGGGTATGCCTCTCTATTTATAGGGTTTTGGGATCCATGGATCTCAATCCATGTGTCTCATAAAATCAATGGTTGAGATTGATTTATGATAATCCAATGGTCAAGATTGTTGTTGGTAAAAGCCAACAACTTGTGATTTAATTTTGATTAAATATATTTGATAAATCAAATATATATTAATACCAAATTAAACCAATCAAATAAGGAGTGAGAAATCAATTGGGAGCCTCCTTCCCCATTAGGAGAGGTGGACGGCCACCAACTCCTAATTGGAATTGGTGCCGCCCCCCTCTTCCATATGGGGAGGGCAATCCCATGGATTACATGGGATTGCATATCTCCTAATATTTCTCTCTACTTATTTTCCCAACATTTTTCACCAAAAATAATTCTCAATTAATTTTGGGAATATTGCAATCTTGACATTGGAATATTGTGAATCACATTCACAACCCAAAACAACATATAATTTACATTGTCAATTAATTACACAATGTGTATCTAATACACATAATAATTAATCAACACATATTATAATTAGCTCTCTCTAATACATTATAAATCACATTTATAATATATTATGAATAATTGGATATTACTATCCACATTATTCTTATCCATAATAATTAAATCATATTTAATTATATTGGATAACTTATTCTCATGTTCTCAAATAATATGAATCACATTCACATTATTTACATCTTTTGATAATTAAATCACATTTAATTATCCAAGATAATTCTCCTTATAATATGAATCAAATTCATATTACTCATGATAATTAAATCACATTTAATTATCCATTTTCTCAATGCTCGGATACATATATCAACAATAGAATTATCCATGAACTCTTTCATAGATAATGCGCTTTCTCCGCGAATACTTGGAGATAAGGACAGGGCGATTGTATTGTTCCACGTATAGTGACATGGATAATGAGATCACATCTCAAATCCAGATCTCGGGCCTCCCATAGATGCTTGATTAAATCAAGACCGCAAATCTAATCTTCTCATTGAATCTGAATTACATTCATATCAATGTCCAACATTTGGACTAAGATCAGATTACTTCTCTACTGAGAGGAGTCACTAAAATCCAGACCCGTTTCATCACTCCCTAGGAATGGAAGCGTCATGGTTATACAATCGTTTATGATCACATCACCCTCAGGTATTCCCAACACCTGTACATCCTGCATACTGGAAGACTCAGAATAAACCCGAAGTATTAGATCAACTTTACACTGCCTACTTCAGGGTTTTATCAGTAAGTTTCTCATTCGATCATTGGAAGTCGGTATTGATCATATACTTTCCAAAAGCATATATCATACCTAGGTCTTGATCATATACTTTCTAAAAGTATATATCAAACCTACAAATTCAGTCAAGCTTCTAAAGCGAGACGACCATGCGCATGGAATTTGATTCTTCCAAATATCTCATGAGTGAGCTCATGTCTTCCGGTTCAGTAACTGAACCTGTATGATCCCTTTGAGAGATCGTATTACTCATATGCCCTTATATGCACACCAGCGCGCCGGTGTATAGACCTTGATTAGATCATCAACCTATTGGTCTGCCAAATGTACATACTTAGACATATAGTAACACATCTGTCTCTGGTCAGAGGATGTGTGCCTGTATCGTGACAGCATACGATATAGGACTTTGGTTATCTCGATCTCGTTAAGTCAACTCTTTGACCTAACTAATCTGACACCTCCGAATCTCTATTCCTATGCAGAGGACCTGCATCAGGAGGTCGGTCAGATATCAGCCTAAATGAGATAGGATTGCCATTTCCTACTCAGGCTGGAGATCATCTCTTAACAATCATTTGACGGTGCTTGATGAGTCCTCAATCTAACTCTTTAGATATTCATCCAAGCACCAGCCTCTATGATTCAATAATTGAATCAACAGCTGTATGATCATTAAGATGGCCATGGTACATAACCCTAATTGTACTAAGGGACCTATTATGCAAATTATGTACTCTTTATTTCAGATTAAGGAGTGAATTGCAATAACATTTATTGCATAATGGCTCGCTGTGGGCTCGCATGTCCAACATTTAGACCTCTTCACTATTGGATCGGGTTGAGGTACAATGGCCACAAATGTGTGACTTCCATGTTTCCAATGGCTTGTGCCTCATGTCGGCAAATCTAGCCCTCTACTATTTCAACTGAGGTGAGCAAAGTGTAAACTGTAGGTGTGCAAGCTAGGTCATTATCAACAAGAGTTATGTGTGTGCTCCGAAATATTCTACTTAGGAAGTCAATACGATAATGAACTAAGTCTCATGATCTCAAAGAATTAAGTCTAGCAGACCTGAAGTATCTCGATTTCAGTTCCTATAAGGTTCTTGTGATTAAGTATATTTAAGGTCCAACCAAGCTCCACTCTTCGAATTTTATTTAAACTAGTTCAATTATCAATTTCAATCTGAAAAATACAAATGCTATGCACAATGCAGAAAATATTTTTGTGATGTAATTTTCTAATTTTGGACTTTTTAAAGATTTTTGAAAAAGGTTTGTGGTTTTTTATGCAATTTTTGAAAAGATTTTGCAAATATTTTTGGGATTTTTAATTTTGCAAAATTTTAGAGATTTTTCAAAATAAAAGATTTTTGGAACAAAAAGGGGGTATGTAAATATTTACATGGGCGTGCATCTTTTCATTTACAAGAATCTGGTTTCAAGAATTTACAGATTTGTATATACTAGGTTTGTTAAAAGTTCTTTATTTGCTTTTGTTATGTATGTAGTTCTCAAAATAATTTGAAAAGATTTTTGCAAACTTTTTGAAAACTCTTTTTTGCAAACTAACTTGGCAAATCATTTTTACAAACATTTTACAAAATTTGAAAAACATTTTGCAAAGATATTTTCAAATAGCATGTATAGATTTTTCAAAATAATTTTGCCACCATTTTCCATGCCATTTGCAAATAGATTTTTAAGGCTTTTTATTTCAAAGAAAGAAATTTTTACAAGCAAAACATCTCTACAAAGGTTGAAAGCATTCTGCAAAATATTTTTAAACAATTTTTAAAAGATTTTTTTTAAAAAAAATTCAAATCATTTTTCAAACATTTTGGAAAAGCAGTTTTACCTGATTTTTTTAATCAGTATATACAAAGACTTTGAATGACTTTTATCCTAGTGTGCTCTTTTACAAATAATTAATTGTATTTTAGCCATACTTATTTGAAAATATGAAAGTACGAGTTATGGCTAAAGTATATACAACGTATATATGATCCCCCTATACTTCGATTGAGCCATGTCCTCATAGATTGAAGATGAAAGAAAAGACGTATCTCGTACTTAGTATAGAAAAGCGTATACGAGAACAACTAAAGAATAAAGACTCAATGAATGAGGAGTCAACCGTCCCCCTATACTTAGGATGAAATAATCCTAAGTACAACATGTTTGTATCTACATGCAGGGAGGGTTGAGGGTGGAAATGAATGATCAATGAATCGTCCTGATTCCCCCTATACTTGAGGTAAAATATCCCTAAGTATAGACAGAGATATCAATAAGAGAGGAGACATGTGAGGGATCAAAGAATGGGAAGCAGGGCTCCCTCATCCCCCCTCTCCTTAAGATGAAGCATATTCTAGGTATAGTAGTAACGATTGAGAGGAATGGAAGAAAGAATGAGAAGAAAGAAAATAACAAAAGAAAAGAAGAAAAGCAGAAAACTGAAGAAAGACTTTTAAAGGAGCATTGCATGAATCTTTGTATGTTGCTGGAGTTGTGGAGGATGCATCATTATAGATCACTTGAACTGAGTCGACAATAGCCAGGAAGGTGTCATGCTCGAGGTTCGGTTTCAGTAACTAACCATTCATGATGAACGATGTGCGTTAGTTGACAATTCTGATTTTACAATGCTTTCGTTGTCACACACTTCTTTCACTCTGAACAACCCTATACATTTTCTTTTCAATTTGCCTGGGAATATCTTTAACTTTGCGTCGGATAACCACACTTTTTGTCCAGTCTTGAAGGTCTTTTTTGTCTGATGTGTCGGTCGTGCCAACATTTAACCTTCTCCTTGTACATCAAGCTGTTATCATATGCATAATCTCAGAATTCCATGAGTCTGTTCAAATCCACTTTTATTTTCTGACCACCTTTATGTGAGTCTAGATTGCAAATGTTGACTGCCCATAGTGATTTGTGAATTAGTTCAATGGGTAGATGGCATAGTTTTGCGTACACAAGATAATAGGGTGACATGTCAAATGGAGACTTGTAGGCGGTCCTGTATGCCCAAAGGATGGAGTCCAAGAGTTGGGACCAGTTTTTTCTATACGACCTCACAAGCTTCTGCAAAATTGTCTTGATTTCTCTGTTCCATATCTCGATCATGCCATTGGTCTGAGGATGATAAGGAGATGCAACTCGGTGCTCGATGTCGTACTCCTTCGTTAATTTCTTGACCTCTTTATCGATGAAGTGACTACCCCCATTTGATATGAGAATCTTCGGTATCCTTAACTACTAAATGACGTTCTCTCTCAGAAATTGACAAACTGTACGGCTATTAGCGGCTCGGGCGGTAATAACTTCAACCCAGTGACTCATGGTCAATGAAAAGAAGGATGTGCTCAAATCCGTGATTGGTGGGGAATGTTCCCATGAAATCAATGCCCCAAGCATCGAATACATCCGAAATCTGAATGAAATTCAGGGGCATCGAGTTTTTCGTCGTGAGGGTTCATCCCATCTTCTGATAATCAACACAGCCTTTGACTTATGTGGCTGCATCCTTGAATAGTGTAGGCCACCAGAGGCCACTCTGCAATACTTTCATTGTCGTTCTGTCTCCAGAGTGGCGTCCATCAGATTCAAGCGAATGACAGTTCTCGAAGACACTCTGATGTTCCTTCTAAGGGATACACCGATGCCAAATGCAATCTATGCCTTCCATGAATTAGAGTGGATCTTCTCATTGGTAGAAGTGCATAGTGGAAAAGAACTTGTCCTTTCTTGATTTTCGTCCAATCTGTGGGACTACACTAGAAATGAGGTAGTTCACAATATCAACATACCAAGGGAGAGAGTCCATAACGAGAATTGATTCATCTGGAAAGGTGTCGGTGATGGGTGCATCGCTCAATGGAGGCTCTTGATGCTCAATTCTGGAGAGGTTATATGCTACCACATTTTGAAATCCAGGTTTATCTTTGATTTCCAAGTCGAACTCTTGGTGGAGAAGGATCCATATGATCAATCTGGGCTTGGCATCATTCTTCTGTTGTAAGTACCAGATAGGAAAGTGGTCAATGTAAATTGTGACTCTAGATCTAAGAAGATAAGATCTGAACTTCTTGAAGGTGAAAACCACATCCAACAACTCTTTCTCTGTGATAGTATACTTGTGATGCGCTTCATCTAATGTCTTGTTGGCGTAGTGAATGATGTAGGGTGCTTTATCTTTTCTTTATCCTAACACAACCCCAACTGCAAAATCTGACGCATCCGTCATGATCTCAAAGGGTATAGACCAATCCGGTGGCTGTAGGATTGGAGCTTGAGTGATTAGCTCCTTGCACAACAATTCTGTTAGAGGTCAGGTGATGCGGCTGAAATCTCTGATGAATCTTCTGTAGAAACCCACAGGCCCCAGGAATGACCTCATATTTCTGACATTTTGAGGTGGTTCAAGGTTGTCGATCACATCCACCTTTGATGGGTCGACTTCCATGCCATGCTTGGAAATGACGTGGCCTGGCATAATCCCTTCAGTAACCATGAAGTGGCTCTTTTTCCAAGATAGTACAAGATTGACTTCTCAGCATTTATGAAGTACTCTGTCTAGGTGCTGAAGATAAGAATCAAAATTGTCACCATAGACGGAGAAGTCGTCCATAAACACCTCAAGAAAACCACCAACTATATCGGTGAAGATTGCAAGCATGTACCTCTGGAATGTGGCAAGTGCATTGCACAAACCAAAGGGCATCCTCCTGAAAGCATAGGTGGCAAACGAGCAAGTGAAGGTAGTCTTCTCTTGGTCCTTTGGGGCGATTGCCACTTTGTTGTACCTGGAATACCCATCTAAAAAATAGAAGAACTCCTTGTCGACCAATCTTTCCAGAACTTGATCAATGAACAGCACAAGGGAGTGGTCCTTTTTCATTATACCATTGAAGCAGCGATAGTCGACACACACACACACACGCTGGGATCTTGGTATCCGAGTTGAAATCTCCTCTCCTCTTTCATTTGTACCCACGATTGAGCCTAGATTTCTTTGGAATTACATGTAGAGGGCTCACCCATTTTGAGACAAAGATGGGATAAATGAAGCCTGCATCACATCATTTCGTGATTTCTTTCATGGCAACATCCTGCAAGTTAGGGTTTATCCTTCTTTGAAATTCTTTGGATGGCTTGGCATCATCTTACGAATAGATGTGGTGTGAACACAAAGCAGGATTTATCCTGTGGAGGTCTGATAAATGCCAACCAAGTTCCTTGCGATTTTTCTCTAGAACCTCAAGTAGTCTACATTCCTGATCCAGGATCAACCTGCTGCTGCTGATAATTGGATACATGTTTTCTGCACCCGCAAGGAAAGCATACTTGAGGCCTGTCGGAAGCGGCTTTAATTCCAGTTCTGATCGAGCTTGCTTCTCGGTCACTTCTGAAACCGAGCTGATGGGTGGATGATCTGCCATGATTTTTGGAGGTGTTTCTCACCTCGGTCACTAGTGGCTTGCTAATAATGTGTCGAATAAATCATCAATGGATTCCCCTTGTTCGGACTGGCATGAATCTTCTACCTCAAAGAGGTCCATCAGTAAGGAAGAATCTGTCTCTCGGTTGACCTCGGAGCATGTGAAGACCATGCTTTCCAGGTCCTCCTCTGGAGAGAGGATTTCTTGGATCCATGTGTTATTCAACTAGAATTCCATGTCTCTGATAAATGCAATGAAGTCGCAGTATGCTTTGGAAGGTTCTGCTTGGCCTTGATCAAACATGACTTGGGGTTCACTGACCATGTCTATTGTCACTTTGTTGTTGCTCGAGTAGAATGTGATCTTCCCAGAGCCATAGTCAAATATAGCCTCTACGGTGCGTAGGAATAGCTGTCCAAGAATAATCGGGGTCAGGAGTAACGGTGCAGGGGAGTTCATCTCAAGGATCACAAAATCAACAGGAAACTGCATATTCTGCACTGTTACAACAACGTCCTCCAATAAATTTTGGGGTCGCCTTATTGATCAATCAGGGAACCGAAGGATCATTCGTGTTGTCTTGAGCGGTTCCAGCCCACATTTTTTGAGCAATGAGGCAGGCATAAGGTTGATGGATTAGTCGCTATCAAGTAGAGTTTGCTCAAAGACCTGGTTAAAAATCTCGCATCTTATCAAAGGTGTTCCTTTGTCAGGTTTCTTCTCTGGGACGTTATTGATTGGAACCACTATAGCCATGGTGAGGACGTGCTTCTCAACTTGCTAGCATATGGTGTTGTGGTTTGATCAATGCTTGTTCGTACACACTTCCTTTAAGCCCTTCTTCACGACGGGAATGTACTCCATGGCTTTAAGCAATGGTAACTCAACAGTCATGTCTTCAAGAATATGCACAACACTTGAATCAGACAATGCATTTTTTCATTCTACATTTTTTTGTTTTTCTATTACATCAAGAAAAGAAATATGTACATAACTGGAATCTGGAATATTGTTCTTATTTACATCAAGATTCATGTCCATGGCATTTTGTACAACCGAGCTACAAAAAGGTGCACAATCCAGAGTTGACGGTGGACAACCAAAAACTACGGTCTCCATTCTGTCGGTTGGCGTTGGATCGATTGTTGGTTCTTACTCCTCCATTGCTGGTGCGGCTTCACTTCGATTACGATCATCTTTTTGGTATTTTTTATTTTTTTGTTTTTTCATTCTTTTTTTTGGAGATGGTGGTGGCTGGTAGCTAGCATGGCTCCTCCTCCTTCTTCCTCACCCAAACCAGTAGCTAGTACAAATGATGTAGAAGACGAAGATTCGCCTGATGAAGCTCTATTCTTTTCCCTGATATTGGCAGATGGAGGCAAGGTCCTACTGCTCCTGAGGGTAACAACATTAGACAAAACAAAATCACTATCATCTTACTCTACAAGCATAGACGGGACTTCACATTCTATATGCACTTTTTGCTTGAAATTATTGGGATTTACTTCGACCTGGGTCAGAATTGGAGTTTTTGTGTCCGTAAGGTTGTCCAGCTTCTGGGTCTTTGTTGAGCGAGATTTTCTAGGAGTGATTACTAATGATATAAAGTTGTCATTGCAATCCCCAAAATTCCCGGATCAAACAAACAAATTTATTTTTTTCTCAAGCCAATAATTACAAGAAAATGTGACAGGAGATTTTGCTACCTATATACCTGTATAGCAACAAGATCGAACTCAGGGAGGCTCAAATTCCTAAGGGTTATTCAAACAATCGACAAAAAACCAATTAAGGAAAAAGGAATTCTCAATGTACACTATGCTTGGTTTTTGTTTTGATTTTTTTCTTTTTAATGTTTTTTATTTTTTAATTTCTAGTTTTGTAATTTTATATTTTTAAATTTTTAGTGATTTTAGTTTTTGTATTTTTTTAATTTTCGGGACTATGATTTTCAAAACCAATTCATGCACAAAAGAAATGACATTTTTTTATTTTTCAAATATAATAAAAATGCTCAAAAATATCTAAATACTTTTTTTTGTGTTTTTATAAATTTTTTACTGTTTTTATATTTTTTAGAGATTTTTAGATTTTTTAAGATTTTTTTAAAATGAATTAAAATAAGGGAAAATGCAAACAATGAACAAACATGACTATTTCGCAATTTAAAAATATGAAATGAAATCAAAAATAGCAAATATTATTTTTCCTATAAACTAAAGGAAATTATCCGCACACACGAACTGAAATCACATTTTTTTATTTTTCTACAATTGTATATGTTTTGTAGATTTTTAGTATTTTGCATTTTTTTGAGTTTTATAAATAATCATTGCATGAAAATTTGTCATGAATTAAAAGACAATAAAACTGAACTAATTTAATTTTTTGTAATTTTTTACGTAATATTTGATATTTTTGTTTTTATTGTGAACATGGAAAAATGGAGGGTTTTTGATTTTTTAGTAATAACAAATGACAATAAAATGTAATAAAAATTTTAAACAATGATCAGACACATAACAAAAGCATAAGATGATTTTCCTAGAATTTATTGACCATGAAAACCATTTATTTCAATGATAAAAAGCATGCAAAATAAAGTCTGTAAAACATGAACTGAAATGTAAGTTACTATTGTTTTTGAATTGAAATATAACAGAAATTAAATGCAGGGGAAATTCGTAAATTATCGAACGATACATGTGCAAGGGACATGCTTGAAGGGATGACAAGGGTTTCTTTGTGATATTTGAAGCTTCCAGTGGCTGATTTGTAATCCCCCCCTAAAAATTTAGGGTTGAAAGGGCACACTTCTGTTTGTTCCTCTTCATTTCCCGCAAAAGGGGGCGCCACCCCTGTGTTTCTCTCCCTAGCGCTAGCAATAACGGGTGCCTGGCGAGATGGGGGGGATGGCATGGTCGTTCGAAGGTGGTCGGCGGGTGGCGTGTCGAAGTTGAAGGCTTGCAGGTGGCTGAACGACGGATCTCGATCAACGGTGGAGGAGCGAGCCACGGGCAAAGTAGGCAGGGGGGTTGCGACTGTCGCACGAGTGATGGGACACTGGTGCTCTTGCGCATATGGCGCGGGTGTAAGTGAAATGGCGCGCGTACGGGCTACGACTATCCTCGAGGGTGAAGACGGTGGGCGACGTTTATGTTGGTCACGTGATCGGCCTGAGGTGCTGAAGTTGGCTGTGGCGTGGCAGATCTGCTAGGTGGAGGAGGTTGACGGGCGGTGGATGATCTGAACGTGGTCGGCGATCGTGAGCGGTGATGGGGACATTATGCGCATGCGAATTGCTAGTGGAGGGCTGAGCTACTCGAGGTTCGATGGTGGCAATTGTGGTGCTTTGTTCCTCTAGGAGCAACGGGCGGCTGTGTGAACTCGCACGAGGGCGCGGAGGAGCAGAGGAAGGGCAGTGGGCGCTGCCTTCGACTGGAGGGGCGGTGCATGCCACGTTGTTGTTGTTTTTATTTTTTATTATAGACATAGAAACTGTAGACAAAAATAGAAGAAAACAGAAACGTCAAAAACTCTTTATTTATTTTTTATTTATTTTTTATTTGATCCTGCAAAACAAATGTTAGAAGAAAACTATACATATTTTTATTTTTTTAATCCTGCACAAATAAATGAGGACGCAAGCACGACGACTCAATTCTGATTATTCGAAATGTGAAATATAAAATAGATATGTGAACGAGTTGCGGATCTGGTGAATGGTGATGGATAGATCCGAATCTCCGGCCACTGTACGTAGTCAGAGGTGGGAGGTCGTGAGAGATAAAAATGAATGTGATGAGATCAGAAAATGTGAGATGAAAAATTCGGGTCGGATCAGATTGGAAAATAAGGAATTAAATTCTAAGATCTAAATTTAAAAAATGAATGATGAAATAAAGACAAAAAATTAAACATAAACTTATCTAGAAAAGAGATTGAGAAATAAAGGGATGTGGATCTCACCAATTAGGAACGAATGAACGCCGTGATGGCCTCGATGAAGGTCGACTAGCTATCACCGGACGACTCAGAGGTTAGGCACCCTTCTGAGACAAGATGTCTCTCGGAGACTAGGCTTCTCTTACCAAAAGATTGATCTAGTGAGAACGAGGGAGGAGGAACCAATTTAGAAAAATAATTGATTTTTTTATTTGAATTTCAATTTTAAAAATTGAATGGAGATAAAGAGATAAGAAAGAATTTGAAATGAGATAAATATAAAAAAGGAAATTAGTGTTAAAATTATTTATAAAATTATTTTTAAAATTTCGTCACTTTGTTAAATTAAATAATAAATGTTATTTTTTTGTTTTTTGTGGTGGTTATTTAAGAATATCAACTATATACATATACTATATACATATGGTACATTATATACATAGTTAAATACAGAAATTAGTTTTTTAGTTTTAAAATTTTTATTGTCTATTTATTTATTATTATTATTTTAAATAATTATTAAAAATATTTAGAAGTATTTACAAATACAATATGCACAAATAAATGGTAAAAATGCACAAACCACCCCGAAAAACCATCTTTCAAATCGTAAATCCAAAAATTATGAAACCACAACCATTTTAAAGATAACTTAATTTAGAATACAATGGAAGTGAATTTGGTTCAATTTGAGTTCATATGGAGTATGAATTGGTCTTTTAATTATCACTTAATGACTTTTCCGGTTGTCGTTACTTTTATTCTATACAAGATTTTATTTTGCAAATATTTTTATTATTTAAGAAATATTTTTATTTACAACTTTTTTTGAAAGTTATTTAATTTGAGGACAATTTATGTACAAATAAAATAGTGTAAGTTTTATACAAATATACATAGAATAAATGAGAAGTATTTATAAAACATTTTTTAGATTTCTGATTAAGGACCATATCTGCCCCTACTTTATTCCTGGTCGATCATGTTAAGTCCTGACCTTCTCTCGGGGTTCGGGTCATCCTGTATCTATTACATGTATACAATCTTTTTTTCTCTTTTTTATTTTTCTTTTCTTTTTTTTAATTTATTTCTTTCTTTATTTATTTTAGTTTAAAATAGTAATAAATGTGTAATATTTACACATAGATGCAAGTTAGTAAGAATATGGAGTTAGTATTATACACATGTGTTTTATATGGGATTTTAAGCTAAAATAAATGAATAAAGATAATGAAATGCATATTCATCATCCCCCTATGTTTTACCTTTGCTAGTCCCTTAGGAAACACTTATTTGAAAGAATAAGTGAATAAAAGAAAAATAAAGGAAAAATAAAGAAACTGGGACAATATTGAATATTAAACTTATCTTCATAAAATTGTAGTATGGAGCTCTATCAGACCTTTAGATTATTAGTGTGGCGGAACCTTAATGGGAAATGGATTTAAAACCTAACAACCTCTAAGTTCCACAAAAGTCCTATTCAGGTCTCCTCAATAGTCAGGTCAGAACTGGTTTACATACACAAATTCTTATGACTATGAAGCTTTACTTGTACGGTGTAAGTGAAATATAGGTCCCTATCTCAAAAGTAGCAAAGAAACAGCCTCCCTCAACAAGGTAACTCTAGTCCCCCGATCTAGAAACTCTTTCCTCGAGGAGCGGGGATATTCCCTTTTAAGTTCAAGTACAACCAGCTCAAGAAGAGGAGATGGAAAAAAGAATGGACGGTAACCAGTGTAGCTACCTATCCTTAGTTGCATGACCAGTGTAGCCAAGTCATCCAGCTGCAAGCTTACAAAAATTTGACTTTGAAGCTCTTATTAATTTTTTTCTTTATCCTCGTATATACACTCCAGCAGACATTTTTCTTTTCAATCAGGCCTGTCTACTTTTAGAGATTCTGCATTTTTTTGAAAATATAAACAAGGTGCAACATGCACATAAGGAGTTTTTCCTCTTAAGCTAGTAGACTATCCCTCTTTTGAAGCATTATTGCAAACCCACAACATCCTGTATTTAGACCTCAAAGCTACTAGATCAGGTTGAGATGCACAACCCTCCCTAGAGGAAGACAACGGTTCCGCCTAGATGTACTACCCTCGTATGCTACTCCAAACCAAAAGATTCTGCCTCCTCACTACCTCCTCCATGAAGAGATATGTGTAGAGTGCTTGTCCAAGATAAGCCACGGTCTGAAAGAATCATGCGTTTGTTGTTAAATATTGGCTAATCAAGATGACAAATGAACATAGTCTTATGGACTCAAAGAATTAAGTCACTAGGACATGAAAAGTCTTAACTCCAGTTCTTATAAGGTTCCTCTGAAATTAAGTGGATTAAGGTCCAACTAAACGCCATTCTTCAATTTTATACCAAACTTAATTTAAATGTCAATACTATCATGAAAAATGCACGTGCAAATACAAGAAATATGTACAATGCAAAAAGAAAGCAAATTTTTCTCTCTTTTTTTAAAACAATTTTCTAATTTTGAACTTTTTATGGATTTTTGGAAAGAAAAAATGATGCACATGTGAAAAGAGATTTTTTTACAAGAAAAGGTTAGTAAAATATATACAAGTATATACAAGGATTTTTTTGTTTTTTGTTTGTTTTTTATTTTTTGTTGTGTTTTGTTTTTTTGTTTTTTTGTTTGTTTTTTTATAAAAGGTGACCAAAGTCTATGCACACACACATACACGTGGATTTTACGAATTTATATACATATCCCCAAAAAGTCATATTTAAAAGTATGAGTTATGTCTAAAGTATATATATAATATATACGACACCCATATACTTAGCTCAAACTACGTCCTCATAGTGATCAGAGAGTGGCGAAGGAAGACATAACTCATGCTAAGTATAGAAAAGTGAAAAGACTCCTATGCTACAACAACTCAAAGAGAAGATGAAAAGAATAGAAGTCAGTGATCCCCCCTATACTTAGGATCAAGTAATCCTAAGTATAGAAGATTATACAAAAGGGAAAAACCAATGAAGAGAATGTTCGGACTCAACGACTCGACTTTCCCCTCTATACTTAGGGTAGAATAGCCCTAAGTCTAGAATATCAACAAGTTGGGGGACAATCGAGAGAACAGAAGAATAAAACACAAAAGAGACGATATAAACAACATCACCCCCATACTTAGGGTAGAGTATCCCTAAGTACATGCAACAACAAGAGTGATGAACAGGACGAATATATGAACAACAAAAATCATTCACCCCCTATACTTAGGATAACACACATCCTAAATATAGCATATATACACACGGAAAAGGGGTGAACGATAAAACGAGAGAAGAAAGAATGAAATGAAAGGACATACAAGAGATTGCCAGCTCATGTATCAGACACCGAAGATGGAATCAAAAGATCACCGTCTGATACCACAGATACAAAATTAACGACGGACATGAATGTATGATGATCTGGATATGGCTTCAACAACTGTCCGTTCACAACAAATGGCTGTGAATCATATGACAACCCATATATGACAACACTCCCATTGTCACGCATAACTCTCACGATGAACGGTCCTGACCATTTGCTTTTTAATTTTCTTAGAAACAACCTCAACTTAGCATCAAATAACCACACTTTCTGATCAGCAGGGAAAGTCTTCATTCGAATGTGTTTATCATGCCAACGCTTGACTTTCTCCTTATACATGAGTGAGTTATCATACGCAAAGTTTCAGAATTCCAATAATCTATTCAAATCCAACTTTCTATTCTTTCCTACCTTCTCATAATCAAGATTGCATATACGGAGTGCCCATAAAGATTTGTGAATTAATTCCACTAGCAGGTGGCAAGGCTTTCCATACACCAATCTATAAGGAGACATACCCAAAGGAGACTTATACGTCGTCCGATAATCCCCTAGAACCGAATCAAGCATCTAGGACCAGTTCTTCCTATCTGAACGTACAAGTTTTTGCAATATTGTCTTGATCTTCCTATTTGAAATTTCTGCCAAGCCATTAGTTTGAGGGTGGTAAGGAGACACAACTCTGTGCTCAATGGCATACTCCTTCACAAGATTATTTACTTCTCTATTAATGAAATGGCTTCCCCCATCTGAAATCAGTATTTTGGGAATCCCAAACCGTGCAATAATGTGATCCTTGAGAAACGAACACACAATACGACTATCTGCGGCTCAAGTGGGGATAGCCTCCACCCATCGACTAACATAATCTAAGGCGAGCAAGATGCACTGAAATACCTGACTGACAGGAAATGGGCCCATGAAGTCTACGCCCCAAGCATCAAAAAATCATAAATCTCAATGTATCTTAGGAGCAAGGTATCTTTGGAACCAACGATTCCTCCCATTTTCTGACAGTTGGTACAACCTCGAACATACTCTGTAGCATCCTTAAACAATGTGGGCCACCATAGGCCACTCTGTAAAACCTTTGCTGCCATGCATTTCCCCGAATTATGCCCACCAGATTCTAGTTTGTGACAGTGCTCAAGTACACGGGTGTGTTCCTCCTGAGGAATGCACCTTCTCCAGATACAATCCGCACTCTCTTGAAATAGGTACGGATCCTCCCACTGGTAATAATGAATCTCTAACAGAAATATGCCTACCTTGTACTTTGGCCAATCTTGTGGAACTTTCTTGGAGACAAGATAGTTCACAATATCAGCATACCATGGGAGTGAGTCCACATATAGAATGGTCTCATTTGGAAAGGTTTCAGAAATAGGGATCATGTTCTGCTCAGAGGTCTCTGCATCCGTGATACAGGAAAGGTGATCTGCCACAATATTTTTCACTCTAGGTTTATCTCGAATCTCTAAATCAAATTCTTGGAGAAGAAGGATCCATCTGATAAGGCATGGTTTGGCATCCTTCTTTGCATGTAAGTATCGTATGGCAGTGTGATCCGTATATACAATAACATGGGAACCGATGAGGTAAGATCTAAACTTCTTTAGCCCAAACACACTGCTAACATCTCCTTCTCTGTAATTGTATAATTTGCCGTGCTTCATCCAGAGTCTTGCCAGCATAGTGTATAACAAATTGTATCTGTTGTGCAGGAAATTCTCGGAGGACGGAAATTAATGGTAAAAGTATTGTCGTTGCTTTCCCCAAAAATCCCGTGACAAACAAACAAATATTTTTTTCTACTTATTAACCTGTATAACGGACAGGGTCGAACTCAGGGAGGCTACAAATCCCAAAGGTTATTCAATTAATCAGAAATCAATTAAGAGAAAAACATGAATCTCAAAGGACAACTATCCATGGTTTTTGTGATTTTTTATTTAATTTTTTAATATTTTTTTATTTCTAATTTTTTTTATATTTTCTGATTTTCAAATTTTTAGTAATTTTGATTTTTCATTTTTTTTAATTTTAAAAAATAACACAAAGCAATATTCACAAGATCAAAAATACACATACCAACTCTTTTTGTATTTTTTTAATTTATTAAAAATGCTCAGAAAATCCAAAGAAAATATTTTTAGGTTTAAAAGTTTTGAAATGTTTTTGAGGATTTTTGTGTATTTTCATATGTTTTTGTATTTTTCTAAAAATCAAACAGTGAGAAAATGCGAAAATGTGCACAGCCTGGAGTAATTTGCAACTTGAAAAATTTTAATGCCCAAAACTCCTGACAATTATTTTTATGACAAACTACAACAATTATATACAATCAAAAAAAACGAAATCACAATTTTTGGATTTTTGTAGAATCTATGATTCTTATACGATTTTGCATATTTTTCATTTTTTGGGTTTTATAAAGAGTTAATGCACAATAATTGGTCAGAAATTAAAAGACACCAAAAGACACCTTCGGATTTTTTTTGGAATTTTAAGCAATTTTTCAAATTTTTATGAATTTTCAAAGTTCTGACAAGCCAAAAGACACTGTTTTTGGTTTTTAAATATATCAAACGTCAATAAAAATTAACGAAAAATTTATACACGGATGAAAACTACAGCAAGAACATGCATAATTTTTTTGAGAATTTTTTGAATAAAAAAACATTTATTTTGATGAAAATTATAAGAAACTTAAGTTCTGGAATCACAGGGACTGAAATGTAAATAGTTTAGGTTCTTGCATTAAATAAATGATAAAAATAAACAGAGTGAAAATGTGCAATTTACCCACTGTGTCACGTGCGTGGCAGGTGCTTGAGGCTCTGGCTGGGCTTCTTTGCAATTTGCGAGAACTTCAGGGGCGCAACTATAATTTTCCCCTTTTTTAAAAGAATATAGGGTTTTTCGTTTCTTCAATCACAAGGAAAGGGGCACTAAGGGGGTAGGGGCGTCGCCCATTGCTTCTTCTCCACGCAGTGTCAAGGCGGCGTCAGTAGGGCTGCTGGCGGCCGAGGTGCTTCACACAGTAGGCGGAGGAGGGCTCCGCGGGTGACGCGTGTGGGCGGCTGAATGGGGCAGCGGTGGGGGCCCTGGAGAGATGGCGAAGGTGCGGCGCCGTGGCCTTGTCGCGCCTTGGATCTGTGCGGTGAATGGGCGGCGCTGGGAGGGAGGTCCCATTGCGGGAGGCCGACGGACGCACGACCTCGTTGAGCAGGAGGTGTGGAAGGGGGCCTGCACGGGGCGGCGCTACTGCCTGTGCAAAGCGCGGCCCGCGCGCGGCTGGTGGAGAGGCACACAGGGCGGCGACAGACAGGCTGGAGCTGGTGGCTTCAGCGGTAGAGCGGCCACGACGCCGCTGGCTGAGGCGATGGCATGCAAAGACGTTGACGGCAGAAGGTTGGGCGGTCGCATGGAGGCTTCTGCCTAGGGGATGCTGGGCGACGCTGCCGCCTGGATGGTCGGCGGAGTGACCCGTGCACTCGGCAAGATGGAGGATTGCGGCGGGGGGTGACGACCCCGTTGCCTATTGCTATTTTTTATTTTCTATTATTTTTTGTAATGTAAACATGAATGAATAAATAAATAAATGTTTTTTTTATTTTTTTATAAGAAATGTAAGCAGCTTTTTTTATTTTTTTATTTTTTTAATTATCATGCAAAATGAATGTGAGATATGAAAAGAAAACACATGGTTTTTTAATTATTTTATTTATTTACAAATAGAAAAAAATGAATGAGGATCCGACAGAAATGAGAGATTCGAATCCGATCTCCGGCCACCGTACGCGGCCGGAGTTGAGAGATTGTGGACGATAGAAATAGAATGCAGGGAGATCAAGAACGTAAAATGAAAAATAAAAAATACCAAAAAAATTAGCAAAAATATAGAAAAATCACAAAAACATTAGAAAATTATAAAACCCCAAAAATATTTTATTTCATGTATTTTGTTTATTTTACCTACTTATATATATAATATCTCTCTTTCCCTTATTGTATATATATATATATATATCTTATTTCAAAGAAAAAAGAAAATATAAAAAATATAAACATAAAAATAAAATACAAAATTTGAAAATTCAAAAAAACAAATATAAAAATATAAAATTAAAAATAAAAAATAAGAAAATTTAAAATAAAATACCCACAAAAAATAACACACATAGACAAATTGATCACACTCACTTTTGAGCATTCATTTGCCCTGATCTACCTGCTTCTCCCTGTGTTCGACCTCTACACTACGTGCACTATACACATCTTTTGTTGAGTTATAATAAATCTTAACTCCGTACCGCTTTTCATTGTTTGATCTCTGTTGTGGTTAATTGTTGTCTGAAGTTCAAATTTCTTGTGGGTCGCCACAACGACTATGTCTCCGCCTTGTGTGAGACGTATTTAAGCCTGTGAAAAATCCGCTTCAATAATGACATGGCCTAATACAATCCCATTAGTCACCATAAAGTGGCTCTTCTCCCACAAGAGCACTAGGTTTACCTCACAACGATGTTGAAGAACTCTATCTAAATGAGCAAGACACATGTCAAAACTATCCCCGTAGACTGAGAAATCGTCCATGAAGACCTCAAGGAAACTACCCACCATGTCGGCAAAAATGACCAACATACACCTTTGGAATGTAGCGGGGGCGTTATACAATCCTAATGGCGTCCGTCTAGTGGCATAAGTGTCAAATGGACAAGTGAATGTAGTTTTCTCCTGATCCTCAGGAGCGATAGCAACTTGGTTGTATCCTGAGTACCCATCCAAGAAGCAAAAGAACTCTTTCCCTGCCAACCTCTCAATAATCTAATCAATAAAGGGCAGCAGAAAATGATCCTTCTTGGTAGCCGAGGTCAGACGTCGGTAATCTACACAGACACCCCATGAAGTAGGAACCCGGGTCGAAATCTCCTCACCATGGTCATTCTTTACGATTGAAATCCCGGATTTCTTCGGGACCACATGTAAAGGGCTGACCCACTTTGAATCCAAAATGGGATATATAAAGCTAGCTTCACATGTCGACTGCGCTTTCCATAGAGTTCTTTTGGGAAAGGAAGTTCTGGGTATCTATAAAATCAGTGAAAAGATCAGTCTCTTGGAATTCAACAAGAAAATCACAATCATCTGGCTATGATATAACTTCCTCTGTCTCATCTGCTGCAGGTGGCAGTGACGATCTAGGATCATAGATCGTCTCAATTTTCACCTTGTCACTGCGAGAGTGAAAGATGATCTCTCCAGTATCATAATCAATTGCTGCTTCGGCCGTTCAGAGGAACGGTCGACCTAGTATGATAGGGGTATGGAGTAACGGTGCAGGTGTGTCCATATCCATGACAATAAAATCAAAAGGGAATTTCATTCCCTGCACCATTACAATAACATCCTCTAAAATGCCTCTTGGCCTCTTAATCGATCTATCAGCAAACTGAAGGATCATTCTGGTTGTTTTAAGATGCCCTTATAGAAATCCAGTTAGTAAAGAGGAAGGCATGAGATTAATGGAGGAACCACTTTCGAGAAGAGTACGATCAAATTCTTGATCAAAGATATGTCAGTGGACGTGAGGCGCTCCCTTGTCTTTCTTTTTAGGCGGGAGGTTACTGATGGCATGAACCATGGCCATGGTCAAGATTTGTTTCTCAGTTTCCTTTCGTCTATTCTGCCTGGGTTGATGCTTTTGTGTACATGCTTCTTTCGTTCCCTTTTTTACTGTAGGCATTTATTCCATGGCTTTAAGGAGTGGCATCTTTAAAAAAATGTTCTGTAAGATCTTAACCACTCCAGGATCAGATAGGACTGTTTTTAATTTTTGAATTTTCTTAGTTTTGAGAGGAGAAGGAAATGGCATGGAATCAGAATAAACATTCAAACGTTCATTTCCATTATTCAAAATAGAATCCTCATGTACAAAAGGACAACCAGAATCAGTCTGTACAACGTTGTCCAAACTAGGTGAAGGAAAAACAAAATCTAAAACATAACGGGATGCTGATGCTAGTAAAGAGGAAGACTATGTCACTGGTATATTCTCCCTTACTGATGGTGATCTACATCTGCCTAGTGAAGGTGGTGGTGAAGACAGTGAAACTCCAGACTTGGGTGCTGCTACACTGGTCCTCTCGACTGCCGATAAAGGAGATGATGTGGAAGATGATTCTCTCTCAGTGGTTCGATCTCCCAACCCCAACTGGTGCATAGGCGGATGCAATCTCCTACCACTCCTGAGATGAATGGCGTCAGATAAACATGTAAAATCAAGGGACATACCTGTCTCGGGGGTGGGTGGGCTATTGGCTACCTGCTCCTTGCGTCTGAAGTTGTTGGGATCGGCTTCGATCTATGCTGGAATCAATGTCTTGGCGGTGGTCAGGTTATCGATCTGTTGAGTCAGTTTGTGAATGTTCTTCATGAGCAATGCAAGTTGGTCCAGTGTTGGATTGACTGAAGGGGCCTCAGGGTGCGCATTGACTGGCTGTCGTTGAGACTGATAGTACAAGGACTGTTGGTAACCGTACGGATTCTGATAATGAGGAGAAGGAGGATGATATTGTCCATACTATGCAGTCTTCTGCTGGTTAGGATGAGGGAAATACATAGACTGTTTCTGTGGCTGGCCTTGTCTTCCGTTTTGGAACTATGGTGGAGACTGATAGTGAGGTTGAAACTGTTGGTGCCGGTACTGCTGCTGTCTACCTCCCTGAAACTTGTGGGCGGGTTTCTGACCCTGCTGTGAACCCAACTGGCCTTGCCCTGACGGACGGGGTTGGTTTCGCTCACGGTCGAACCAGATACCATTCACCTCTTGAATGACTGATGGAGGTGGAGACTGCTATTCAAGAATGCAGGCTACTTCTTGTTGGTATGGAACTATCTGATGTGAATGCTGCTGAACCTGATCTGGTGTCTGCATGTAGTATACATGCTGAACTGTGGATGGTCCTCCGCTACTCTGCTGGGTGGAAGAAGTCTGCTCCCTCGTAGAGGTATCAGATACTGCACTCACACTGTGAACTGCATTGATCTTACTTACAAGAAGCTCCATGTGCTTTGTTATCTCATCCAGCTTATCCAGGTTCTTCATTCTTTGCTCGATCATTTGAAGCTTCTCGAGCTCCTTGGACCGTTTCTCAATAATGTCCACTTTAGATATGTGGTTTCCAACGATGGTCAGGTCAGAGCTGTCCATCCTATCCACTTCATGTGATGCCGTCATATTGACAACCTTGTGGGGTACTGTAGGTGAGGTGAGAGGGTGCTTCTGAAAAGCACGTGAAGAAGAAAGAGCCGCTGAACTAGATCCGTCGTCTCCTCAAAAATTTGATAAAGGACATCCTCGTCTTTGTTGAAGTGGTTCCCCCCACAAGCGGCGTCTACCAGCTTCTGATTATCTACGCTTAAACTCCTAAAGAAATTTTACACAGGGCTGGTCTTGGAATATCATTATGGGGGCGCACTTCTATGACAGATCTTTGAATCTTTCCTACGCCTCGTGAATAGGCTCCTGGGGCATCTGGGAGAAATTAACAATCAAGGATCGCATTTGGTTGAGTCATCTGAGCAGTTAATATTTGTTTAGAATTGCAGATCTCAATTCTTCCAAAGTAGTGACAACCTACCCCAAGTGATTTAACCAATATAAAGCTTTGTCCATCATACTGAATGGGAAGGCAGTCATCTGCACTACCTCTAATGGAACATTCTGGTAGTGTACTATTCCGCAAATGCGATCGAACCGCTGGAGGTGTATATAAGGTTCTTCATTAATATTTCCATGGAATATTGGTAGAAGAGGTAAAATAGTGGGCTTAAGCTCGAAATGCCCATGAATAGCAGGAATTTGTATCCAAGAATTTATCTGTCCTGCCGCTGGTTTATAAGCATCCTTTAATGTAGGCTTAGCCCCAGGTTCTATGTTAGGGTCTTCTCTCATATCTTCTCTTTGTTGTCTATACTCGGGAATCTTATCTCGCAACGTGGTCTTAAAATTAGCCTGCTCTGTTAACTAGGCTTGAATTGACTGAATGGAGGCTAACATGGTGTTGTTGATGTCGCTCTGCTCCGACATGGTTCCCTTTCCCTTTGGTGGCATCAAGTATCCGGTGTCTGACTCTGAAAATGTGAATGACACTTGATTGATTCTAAGAAATGATGGAGTTTCAAATACTAATTCGAGATTAAAGCCAATCTCTAAAAGTAGGTTGATGGATGTTGTGAAGGGTGAAGTGGAGAAAGAGTAATATTCAGGAAGTGAGTCTCCCCGAATAGAAGGTGAATGGTTCGGAGTGTAGAATGAGTTCGCAAAGTCCGAACGAGAAATACTCTGGTTCAACATATTTGAAATCAATAGGCAGGATGCGAGAGCACGAAGGTCAATGCAAGAGTGAAAGTGAGTGAAGGCACAAATTGCACGAAAGGATCTCTATCACTAGCAATCAAACACAGTACAAACCCTCAGTTCACCAACTCAACGCAATGTGAAGAATGTGAAGGTTCGGTCAATTATCTTGTCAATTTTTATAGTTTGGTGAGAATACAATCTATCAGAGTGATTTATGTGAGCTGTTAGGAACCCAGTGCTCCCAGGAGACTGTCCCAATATCACAACTAGTTTTTCCCAGCCATTATGTGTGCATACCATTTACCGGCTACCCGATCTGCCCACTCTGCTAAGGAAATTCCAGTCCGATTACTAGCTACCCGGTGAAGTCCTCATTGGAGAACAACTAATCACAAGACAATAGTTTGAAGAGAGTTCGGACGTGGCTCTATCCTAGTGTGCGGGTCGCTCTCTCGCTGCTGATAAATCAAATAAGGCGGGGGTTACTCTCCCCAAAATAATGATTTTCCTTACGTTTATTTTAGGATCGAGTTTTCTTGGGCAGTCCCAAATTTTAGGCAGTTGTCACTTGGTTTGAATATTTTCAATGAATCGCCTACCGAGTGTCTAATTTCCTTTTTAACTTATGTGAGTGAAAACAAGGAAGGAGATTGGAAATGCCAATGCACGATTAAACACTATGATGCATGCAGGGGTTAGGGATGCGTACCTTATCGCCAACACTCTACATATCGAGTGATCCACGCAGAATTTAAATAAAAAAAAAACAAACCTATATGATGCAAGTGAACCGTCCTAACAATAGCTTCTATTAATGAGCAAGAACCAATTAAATTTGACCAAGTCCAATCATGCTCTATTCTATAGGTACAAAAATTCTTGTTTAGGGTGTTTGGACCTAATTAATTACCTAGATCAAGCAAATTAATTAAAAAAAATCAATAGGTAGCTCAAGAAATCCACGTGAAACAAAGAAAAATAAGGCAATGAAAACAAAACTGGTGAGGTCTCTTAAGTGCACCGACACTTGGCGAAACATACCCCACAACAAATGAATGTCCTTTTTACAAGAGTTCAAATGCTAGAAATAAATAAAAGAAAGTCTAATTTTTTGCTCGATCTCCTTCTATTCTTCTCCTCCTCCTGTCACGCTATCCTGAGACTCGGTGAAGAATCAAGCTACCTCCGCTTCGCTTGGGTTCTTCGGCTCTCCTAGGATCGCCTCCTTCGCTCTGCGGGCCCTCACAGGAAAAAAAGAGAGAATGCGTAAGAAACACAATTATCAAATATGAGCAAGAAAAATGGAATAAATATAGTGAATATGAATGATGGAATGAATGTGGAAAAATAAAAACAAATATGTACAACCAAAATTAGTAGGTCAAAAGAGAAACCTAACTACCCTCACCGTGCCTCCCTGGAAACGACGCCATTTTGTTGAGCAAGATTTTCGAGGAGTGATTATTAATGATATAAAGTTGTCATTGCGATCCCCAAAATTCCTGGCTCAAACAAACAAATTTAATTTTTTCTCAAGCCAATAATTACAAGAAAATGTGACATGAGATTTTGCTAGTTATTTACCAGTATAGCAACATGATCGAACTCAGGGAGGCTACAATTCTCGAGGGTTATTCAAACAATCGAAAAAAATCAATTAAGGAAAAAGGAATTCTCTATGTACACTATGCTTGGTTTTTGTTTTGATTTTTGCCTTTTTAATGTTTTTTTAATTTTTATGTCTATTTTTTTATTTTATGATTTTAAATTTTTAATAATTTCAGTTTTTTGTAATTTTTTTAATTTTAAGGACTATGATTTTCAAAACTAATTTATGCATAAAAGAAATGACATTTTTTTATTTTTCAAATATAAAAAAATGCTAAAAAATATCCAAATAATTTTTTTTTGTGTTTATATAAATTTTTACTATTTTTCTAATTTTTAGAGATTTTTAAGATTTTTTTAAAATGAAAAAAAAAGGGAAAATGCAAATAGTGAACGATCAAGACTATTTCGTAATTTAAGAATATGAAATGAAATGAAAAATTATGAAAATTATTTTTCCTATAAACTAAAGGAAATTACCTGCACACATGAACTAAAATCACTTTTTTTTATTTTTCTACATTATATATATATTTTTTTAGATTTTTAGTATTTTGCAATTTTTTGAGTTTTATATAAAATTAATACGTAAACATTTTACAGGAATTAAAAGACAATAAAACAGAACTAATCTATTTTTTTGTAATTTTTTACCTATTATTTTAAATTTTTTTATGATTTTTTAATTGTGAATAGGGAAAAATGCAGATTTTTTGTTTTTTTAATAATAGGAAATGACAATAAAATGTAATAAAAAATTTATACAATGATTGGGCACATAACATGAGAATGAGACGATTTTCCTAGAAATTATTGACCAAGAAAACCATTTGTTTCAATGACAAAACGCATGCAAAATAAAGTCTGTTAAACATGGACTGAAATGTAAATTACTATTGTTTTTGAATTGAAATATAATAGAAATTACATGTGGGGGAAATTCGCAAATTACCCAATGATACGCGTGCAAAGCACGTGGTTGAAGGGTTGGCAAGGGTCTCTTTGTGATATTTGAAACTTCTAGGAGCTAATTTGTAATTTTGCCCCCTAAAAATTTAGAGTTGAAAGGGCTTGCTTCTGTTCGTTCCTCTTTGTTTCCTGCAAAAGTGGGCGTCGCTCCTGTGTTCCTCTCCCTCGCGCGAGTAATGTCGGGTGGCTGGCGAGATGGGGGGTTAGCGTGGTCGTTCGAAGGCGCTCGACGGGTGGCGCATCGACGTTGAAGGCTTGCATGTGGTTGAATGTCGGATCTCGATCTGTAGTGGAGGAGCGAGCCACGAGCAGAGTAGGCACGAGGGTCACAGTTGTCGCGTGAGTGAAGGGCCGCCAGTGCTCTTGCGCATGTAGTGCAGGTGTGAGTGAAATGGCGTGCAGGCGGGTTGCGACTATCCTCGATGGTGAAGATGGAGGGTGGCGTCGATGTGCATCGTGCGATCGACCCGAGGTGCTGAAGTCGGCGGTGGCGTGGCAGATCTGCCAGGTGGAGGAGGTCGACGGGCGGTGGATGTTCTGAACCTGGTCGGCGGTCGTGAGTGGTGATGAGGACTGCTGCGTGCGTGAGTTGCCAGTGGAGGGTTGAGCTGCTTGTGGTTCGACGATGGCGGTTGGGGTGCTTTGTTCCTCCTGGAGCAGCGGGTAATTGTGTGAACTCGCACGAGGGCGCAAAAGAGCAGAGGAAGGGCAGCGGGCGTCGCCTGCAGGTTGGAGGGGCGACGCCTGCTGTGTTTTTTTTAATTTATTTTTTTATTTTTTATCACAGAAATAGTAGATAAAAAATAGAATTTTTTTTATTTTTTTTGTGAAAACAGAAGTGGCAAAAACTCCTTTTTCTATTTTCTATTTTTTAATTTATTTTTTATTTGATCCTACAAAGCAAATGTTAGAAAAAACTACATATTTTTTTTAATTCTGCATAAACAAATGAGGACGAGCACGACGACTCAATTTCGTTATTCGAAATGTGAAAAATAAAATAGATATGTGAATGGGTTGCGGATCCGGTGAATGGTGATGGATAGATCCGGATCTCCAGCCACGTTCATGGTCAGAGGTGGGAGGTCGTGAGAGATAGAAATGGACGTGATGATATTGGAAAATGTAAGATGAAAAATCAGGTCGGATTAGATTGGAAAATGAGGAATTAAAATCTAAGATCTAAAATTTAAAAAATAAACGATGAAATAAAGACAAAATTAATCCTAAAATTATCTAGAAAAGTGATTGAGAAATAAAGGGTTGTGGATCTCACCAATTGGGAGTAGATGAACGTCGTGATGGCCTCGACAAAGGTCGACTTGCTATCACCATACGTCTCAGAGGCTAGGAACCCTTCTGCAACAAGATGTCTCTCGGAGAATAGGCTCCTCTCACCAAAATATTGATTCGGTGAGAATGAGGGAGGAGGAGCCAATTAAATAGAAAAATAATTGAATTTGAATTTCAATTTTAAAAATTGAATGGAGATAAAGAGATAAGAAAGAATTTGAAATGAGATAAAGATAAAAAAGGAAATTAATGTTAAAATTATTTACAATTTTTTTAAATTTTCATCACTTTATTAAATTAAACAATAAATGTTATTTTTTTTATTTTTGTGGTGGTTATTTAAGAATATCAATTATATACATATACTATATACATATGGTACATTATATACATAGTTAAATACAAAAATTAGTTTTTTTGTTTTAAAATTATTATTAATATTATTTTGTTTTAAATAAAATAATTATAAAAATATTTACAAATACAATATGTACAAATAAATGGTAAAATTGCACAAACCACGCCATAAAGCGGTCTTTCAAACCGTAACTCCAAAAATTATGAAACCACAACCATATTAAAGATAATTTAATTTATAATACAATGGGATGAGTTTGATTCAATTTAAGTTCACATGGAGCTGGAATTTGTCTTTCAATTATTGCTTAATGACTTTTTCTGGATGCGGTTACTTTTATTTTGTACATGATTTTATTTTGCGAACATTTTTATTATTTAAGAAATATTTTTATTTACAACTTTTGTTTTGAAAGTTATTTAATTTGAGGTCAATTTATGTATAAATAAAATAGTGTAAGTTTTTATACAAATACACACAAAATAAATGAGAAGTATTTACAAAACATTTTCTTGGATTTTCTGATTAAGGACCCTATCTCCCCTATTTTATTTTGGTCGATCATGTCAAGTCTTGACCTTCTCTCGGGGTTCAGGTCAGCCTGTATCTATTACATATATACAATATTTTTTCCTTTTTTTTTCTCTTTTTGTTTTCTTTATTTTTCATTTATTTATTTATTTATTTTAGGTTAAAATAGTGATAAGTATACAATATTTACACACAGATGCAAGTTAGTTAGAATATGGAGTTAGTATTATATACATGTGTTTTATAAGGGATTTTAAGATAAAATAAATGAATAAGGATGATGAAATGTAGATTCATCAGTCGTCTCTGCTAGGCCCTTGACTAACTAGTCCAGACAATCGAGGCTCAAGTTCATAGGTACCCCCTCGGAAGATTCAACATGCTGTCCACACTCTGGCGAATGGTATGGAGGCTGAGGTAAGGAGTGCTGATACTGCTGTTGCAGTAGAGGAAGCTGATATTGTTGATGATAGGGAGAAGGAGGATACTTTTGGTGGGATGCAGCCGCGTACTGATTGTATGGCTGGTGCTGGCAGTACAACGGCTGAGGGTACTACTGATTCTGCCTCCAATTATAGTGGTATTGTGGAGACTGTTGGTATTGAGGCTGCTGGTTAGACAGGACAAATCTCCGTTCTTGTTGTTGAGGGAATGAGCGAGAATTTACAGGCTGGCTCTGTTGATGTCCACATGGACGGTCAGGAGTAACGGTGCATGGGAGTCCATCTCAAGGACCACAAAATCAACAAGAAACTGCATATTCTGCACTATTACAACAACCATCCAATAGATTTCAGGGCCGCTTGATTGATCAATCAACGAACTGAAGGATCATTCGTGTTGGCTTGAGCAGTTCCAGCCCAAATTCAGTGAGCAATGAGTTGGGCATAATGTTGATAGAGGAGTCATTGTCAAGTAGAGTTTGCTCAAAAACCTGGTTAAAAATCTCACATCTGATCAAAGGTGCTCCTTTGTCTGGTTTCTTCTCTGGGAGGTTGTTGATTGTAGCTACTATAGCCATGGTGAGGACATGCTTCTCAACTTCCTAGAGTATGGTGTTGCGGTTTGATTGACACTTTCTTGTACACGTTTCCTTCAAGCCATTCTTCACGGCATGCATGTACTCCATGACTTTCAGCAATGGTAACTCAACATTCACGTTTTCAATAATACCACAATACCTGGATCAGGCAATGCATTTTTTCGTTATACAAATTTTTATTTTTCTATTACATCAAGAAAAGGAACATGCACAGAACTGGAATCTGGAATATTGCTCTTATTTACATCAAAATTCATGTCCATGATATTTTGTACAATCGAGCTACAAAAAGGTGCACAATCCGGAGCTGACATTAAGATTTAAGTCAAGATTGCATTCCTCCATGAATACCTCTATGAGGATATTCACATGAAGTAGCCCCAGGGCTTCATGGTAGAGGAAAGCAAGGTGTACAAGCTAAGGAACTCCATCCGTGGACTCAAATAAGCTTCTTATAGTTGGAACATCAGATTTGATGAAAGTATAAATGTTATGATTTCAGATAGAATCTTGATGAAACATGTGAAGCTTAGTGGGAGTGCCATTGTATTCATCATGCTAAATGTAGATGATATCCTAATCATTTGGAATGATATAAGGATAATAATAAATGTTTTATTGACTGGCTATTTCATTCCTTGAGATAGGATCTCAAGGACACCTCTTAAGTCAGTTCTAAAGATCTTCAGAAGCAAAGAGAAGAGGGTATTGGGAACATCACATTTGTCGTACACCTTGGACATATTCCATTTTTTGGAAAATTCAAAGAAAGGCTTCTTTTCCTAAAGATATGGTACTGATCTATCTAAAGGGATAGCACCTCAAAGAGTTGATGATGTGAATACCAAAGCTATGTGCCCTAGTGCATCAACTTTGGGAAGCTCAATGTATGCTAGATATGTACGAAAGCCAGATGTCTGTCATGCAGTGAGAGTAGTAAATTGTTGCTAATCCTACCATGGAAATAAAACACTTGGTTGCAGTAATAACTATATCTTCAAAGATGACAAGACTTTAGAGATAGTGATCTCTAAGTCTTATCTTCAAGAGCTTAAGACTTTTATAGATTGTGATCTAAAAGGTCTTAACTACAGATACCTAAGGAGATAGAGATTTCTAAGAATAAGGGTATTCTGATTAGGATAATAGAAATTACGTACTGGTTATAATGATTATTGAGCTGTAGTGTCAAGGACACTATACCTGATAAAATTGAGTATCGGTTGCATAAGATGCAACATTCGCATTGGATGCGAGCATTGTTACTAGAAGATATGCAAGTGTCGTAAATGGACTTGGCGTTGTCTTTTGGGAACATAGTGACTGATCAGCTTACCTAGCTATTTTTCTAAATAGCCTATGATTGTCACATGAGTGTGGGTTTAAATGATCACCCCATTAATGGATCTTTGGGTTAGTGGGATATTGTTGGACATGCGAGCCCACGACGAGCCATGATGCAATAAATGTTATTGCAAATATCATTCCCTGATCTAAAATGAAGAATAAATAATTTGCATAATAGGTCCCTTAGTATAATTAGAGTTATGTACCATGGTTATCTTAATGATCATACAACTTTTGATTCAATTATCGAATCATAGAGGCTGGTGCTTGGATGACTATCTAAAGAGTTAGATTGATTACTCATCAAGCACCGTCAAATGATTGTTAAGAGAGGATCTCCAACCTGAGTAGGAGACGACAATTCTTTCTCGTAAGCTGATACCTAACTAACCTCTTGATGCAGTTCCTCTAAATAGGAATAGAGATTCAGAGGTGTTAGATACGTTAGGACAAAGAGTTAACTTAATGAGATCAAGATAACCAAGGTCATATGTCATATGCTATCACGATATAGGCATGCATCCTCTGACTGGAGACAGATGTGTTACTATATGTCTGAGTATGCACATTTGGCAGACTAATAGGTTGATGACCTAACCAAGGTCTATACACTGGCGTGCTGGTGTACATGCAATGGCATTTGAGTAATACAATCTCTCAAAGGGATCATACATGTTCATTTACTGAACCAGAAGACATGAGCTCACTCATGAGATATTGTGAATAATCAAATTCCGTGCACGGTCGTCTCCCTTTAGAAGCTTGACTGAATTTGAAGTTTGATATATGCTTTTGGAAAGTATATGATCAACACATGGGTATGATATATGATTTTGGAAATATATGATCGATACCAACTCCCAATAGTCAAATGAGAAACTTAATGATAAATCCCTGAAGTAGATAGTGTAAAATTAATCTAATACTTCAGGTTTATTCTGGGTCTTCCAGTATGTAGGATGTACATGTATTAGGAATACTTGAGGGTGATGAGATCATAAACGATTGTATAACCATGATGCTTCCATTCCTAGGGAGTGATGAAACGGTTCTGGATTTTAGTGACTCCTCTCAGTAGAGAAGTAATCTGATCTTGGTCCAAATGTTGGACATTGATCTGAATATGATTCAGATGCAATGAGAATATTAAATTTGCGGTCTTGATTTCATCAAGCATCTATGGGAGGTTCGCAAGATCTAGATTTGAGATGTGATCTCAATATCCAAGTCACTATTTGTGGAACAATACGATAGACCTGTCCTTATCTCCAAGTATTTACGGAGAAAGCGCATTATCCTTGAAGAGTTCATAGATAATTTCATTGTTGATATATGTATCATAGCATTGAGAAAATGGATAATTAAATGTGATTTAATTATCATGAATAATATGAATTTGATTCATATCATATGGAGACTTATGTAAGATAATTAAATGTGATTTGATTATCAAAGATGTAAATAATGTGAATGTGATTCATATTATTTGGACACATGAGAATAGAGATCCAAGATGTTTAAATGTGATTTAATTACCATGAATATTGAATAATGTGGATAGCACTATCCATATTAATCATATATATTATAAATGTGATTTATAATATATAAGAGAGAGCTATTTGTAACTTACATTTATTAATTAAATGTTGATGTGAATTGGATTCTCATTGGACAATTAATTGAAAATGTAATTTACATTTGTTTTGGATTGTGAATGTAATTCACAATTTTTCAATGGCAAGATTGCAATATTCACAAAATAATTATGAATTATTTTTTGTAGAATAATTTACAACAAGTATTGTTGTAAATCTTGGGATTTCCAAGGAATAATGCAATCTCATGAGATTGCATGAGATTCCACCTTCCATGTTGGAAGGGTGGACGACCACCAAATCTTATATGGAAAGGATGGACGTCCACTCTATTACATGGGGTGGTGTAATCTCCATTCCATTATCTCCATATGTGATTGATTTAATTTTAGGATTAGTTTATAGTGATTTATCAATATATATTTAATGTAAATTAAATTAATTGTTTTTGTAGTTTTACAACAAGATCTTGGCCATTGAAAGAAGCACAAATCAATCTCATCCATTAATTTTGTGTATTCCATGGATTGTGATTCATGGACTCCCAAAATATTATAAATAGAAGGGCACCCCTTGCTCTTCAAAGTTAGAACAACACACACAAGTTGGAAACACCAAGTATTGCACTCTCTCTCTCTCTCATTCTCTACACTTCCTCTCTCTTTCATTGTGGCCGTCCACCATGGAAGCCCTAGAGAGAGTCTCCATCATCGTAGCATCGTCGTTATATTACCGGATTGTTTGCTCGTGGATCTCTTTATCCTTCGATGTGCCTCGCTCCAGAAGAAGATGTTGTATCTCGTATGACGAGATCATGAGATTCGCCGCTTGGATCATCAACATGAATTGCGAGAAGAACACGTCTCATCCACGCGCTTGCAAGCATCTCCTCCGTCGGATCGGACTTGAGACAGGATATCTCTTCGTTTAGAGACTCGATCGCAACCACACTACAAGAGGTAATCCTAATACTTGTTTGTGGTTTAGATGAAATGATCTGAGAAGTGTTCTTCGATCATGTGCTTTCATCGCATGAAAATTTTTTAAATTCCGATGCCTCGAGCAAGTAGTACGACTAGTTGCTCCCGATCGCAGATGACGCGATCCTCATGCTTCCATGATGCGCTTAAGGATCTTCCAATATCCTTCAGGTGGTATCAGATCCATAGGGAGGAGGTTTCAGATACGATCCATAAAACTAAGGCATCTTGGGCTCATTAGGGTTTGCGAAAATTTATGGCATTTCATTCACGCAGCTTTTTTTTTGAAAATTTTCGGCTCTGTTTAAATTGTTCAAACACGAAATTATCACTTATATAATGTTCCCCATTAAATAAGGAAATCGTGGGATTTGAGTTTGCATTATTTGGAATCCGTTTGCTCATGTTATGATCATTTTAGTGAACATGTATCCACTGTTTCCGGGATTGAGAATCTTGATGTAATTATTGAGTTAATTACTGTTTTGAAATGTCTAGAAATACGTACAAATCACGTAGGTTCTGTTGTAAATCAAATTATAAAACTTTGGAAACTTATTTTGCATGATTTGAATTTAAATTGATTGAGATATGCTAATTTTAGTGAGGGTCACTACTGGAAATTACATTCCTAATCAAGAACCTTGTGATTGTAATTTTACCAATTAGTGAAATTAATGATTAATCTCCTGGAATAATTATGGATAAATATCTGAGAAATATTTGATTGATAATTATTTCTTTAAATGACATTGCCTTGACCAATAATTGATTAGATATGATCTAGATCACAATTGGTTACATGATCTTCTTTCTAACAAACAAACTTGCTTGAATAGGATTGGGAATTTGTTTAGCAAATTTCCTTATAATGAAAATGGTTTTGATTATTACTACATGGTATAACTTCGATTGAAAAACCGATTATCATCTCAAGTACATAATGACCGATTGCCATTATCCTGATCTGAGGTGGATATGGTGTCTAGTCGAAGAGCGTTGGGGTAGTAGGTTATACAATATGCGGTCTGTCCCACTCCTTCGGTACTGGCCATGACAACGGGTAGGGAAGGGATAATGCTTGAGCAGTCATGATGTATTTTTTCTAATTATTAAAATTCGAAATAATACGTATTTGAGATAATACCATATTTCAAGTAGCAATAAAGAATGTTGGATATTAATTGGATCATTGATTTAATGTAATTAGATTAATTGGAATCCAATTAAAATTAAACACTCTATTATGAATAGAGTCGTTAATTCCCTTGGAATAATTAATTGTAATGATTATGATTCATAATGATTAATTAGAATTTGAACATGATATGAAGGATCACATGACATCCATGGTCTCCCGTCAAGGCGACAGGTTCCGTCGCCAGGGATTGTATGCAGGAGACGCATGCCCGAAGTGACGGTTCCTGCATACAAGCGTATCTGGATTGGGCTCTTTGCTTCTCAAAAGAGTAAGGCCGTATGCGTAGTGACCCCAATATCGGGTCCTCATATTATTGGGGCAATATTGGATTGCGCATAACGAGTTCTAATCCTGTTGACAATTGGTTCAATTAACGACGGGTCAACATCACCTTAGGGGTGGTGGGCCCAGGTGTTAAAGACCGAATTGAGAATGCAAGTTGGACTTGCAAGGCGGGATGTTTTCCTTCTTCTTTTATCTGAGTTATATTTTCTCATATTATTGGGTTGTAATAAAGATAAGGAAGGAGATCCCAGGTCTTGCTTGAGATATAATGGTAAGTATATCTCTTACATTGAAAGTGATTAAGGGAATGAACTTTCAATGTTGACTACACAAGACAACTTTGATATAAAAATTCCTAAATCAAAGTAAAAAATATATTTATATATATTTCTGCAAATTTTCTTATTTCAGATAATCCTTCATTAAACCAACTCAATACTGTACTCAATAATGACCAAATATCATGGATTGGATCCATGATCAAAATATTAAACTTGTAGTTGAACACATATTGTATGTGATTGCAATACGCAAGTTTCGTCATAACAATGAGGAATGACAATTAAAAAGACAATGGGTCTACAACCCTAGGGTTTGTATGTCTCTATAGTCTTGATCTCTCATCGAATGTACTTTGGAAGTGACATGTCGATGTTGATCGTAATTGTCAAACTATCCTTATAAAAATATAAGAAGATGTTTCTGGCATACATATGTGCTCTCGATATTTAATCAAGAACGACATGGTTCACAACACCATGCAGAATGGTGACTTTTATAAGAGATGATGTATTAAAAATGTTTGAGTACATACCTGAACCTAAGTATGTAAGAGTTAAGATGTATGTAGATACGATGAGTGTTATCATTCTACTGTCTATACTCAAGTCATTCATGAAGCTTCATAGTATTCACATTGTATGAATTGAATGAAGCATGTATAAATGTTGTAATACTCTTATATTGAAATCTTTTGAGTTCAAAAGAAGAGTTCCTTTGTCTTAAGCAATGGTTGTTTATAGATGAAGGGATCACAATGGAAGCAATGGTCGGACCTAAAAAAGTCAAAAGAGTTGAATGTACTTCTGTGACTTCCATATGACATCTAAAGAGTTGGATGAATGCCAATACAACAACAAGCTGATGTACTGATAGTGTGTCTATCTAGACTATCTAGGGTCCTTAGAGAAGGGCTCAGATAGTGCATCGAAGTAATTTACATTTAATCATTGAAATTGACTTTCTTATTTGATAAGATCAAAGACTAGTAATTGTATCTCAATCTTCTAATAACACTTGTAATTGGTTGCATATGTTTTAGAAGACTGGAAATTTTGATCATAAGGTTTAATAGTCATCCATATGGATATTGATGCAATTGTTGCAACAATCTCTATTGGATAAATAGACTTCACATTTTCAGTGGGAGAGCCCTTAGTCTTAGAGATTGTCTCTCTGACCTAGATATTAGAATACATTCGTTGTTTATTTCTAAATGCTGGAAATGAACATGTATTCTGGAATAGACCTATAATAAAGAGGTATGATGGATATATTTCGGATAGTAATCTAACATCTAGTGGACTCTACTAAATTAGAAAATTAATGAATGGTTCATTAACATTTCTAATACTGAATTTAAACCTTAACAAAATCAACAGGAGGATGAAGACCATTTGATAATGATCTCGCATCAAGCCTTGGACATGTGTCAGTTGATAAGATCAATAGAATAGTGAGAGATGAAACTTTAAAATGTCTGAAATTTCAAATCTTACATGCTTGTGAATATTTTATTAAAAGTAAAAATATCCAATGCACCCTTCTCTGGGAATGGTGTAAGATGACAAGGTATTCAAGATCTCATACATATTGATGTATGTGGATCATCTATATCGTAATGAACATTAATGATATGTGATATCCATTAATGGTTATTTATGATATGAGATTTCTTCCCTTCACCTTAGAAAGTTTTTGAAATGTTCAAATATTTCACAATTTTGGTTTAGAATCGAAGCTTGAAGGAAGATGAAATGAATTTGATCTAACCTAGGTAGCAAGTACCTATTAGATGAATTCAAGGAATATGTCATGGGGAAAGGAATATCATTTCTTTCTCACTCCTCGTAATACACCTTAACCCAATAGAGTTGTAGGGAGATACAATTAGATAATGTGTGACATGATTTGATCATTAGCCTAATTAACTACTAGTTTCTAAGGTATATATGTAACAGAGAATACAATATACATCCTTAATAAGGTTTCATGCAAGTAAGCTAGAATCTAGCACCAAGAGAGTGCTACTTCATTAGGAAAATAAAGGATGGTATTGGATACCTACTTATGACCTTGAGATTTTTAAAAAGATCTCATCTCTAAGGATATGATTCTTAGAGGATGACTCTCTTGAGAATCAAGATGAAAATGAAGTAAAAGAACTCATTGAATCTTGAGAAGATAACGAGGCTCCTGAAATCAGAAACTAAAAGGATAAATAAAGATGAAACACTCATATACCTCTTCAAATAAGGTTGAGGATGGATTCCATGTGTCAGAGAAATATGACAATGATCTTGCTACATGTGATGAAGCTTCTTAAGACCATGACATGGAAAGATGGATGTTAGCAATAAAATCTAAAGTATAATTCATATACAAGTGTTGTATATGGAGCCTCGAGGATCCACCTATATGGGTAAGACCTGTTAAGGTGTAAATGGATCTTCAAGAAAAAGAGGGAACCTAATGAGAAGGTAGAGACCTTCAAAGCATGGTTCGTATCCTCACAGAAAGAAGACATCGCTTGCGATGTGACAGTAGCTACACAACTTGACTATGACATCTTTAATATTTAAGTCAAGATTGCATTCCTCCATGAATACCTCTCTGAGGATATTCACATGAGGTAGCACCAGGGCTTCATGGTATAGGAAAGCAAGGTGTACAAGCTAAGGAACTCCATCCGTGGACTCAAATAAGCTTCTTATAGTTGGGTACTGAGCTATCTAAAGGGATAGCACCTCAAAGAGTTGAGGATGTGAATACCAAAGCTATGTGCCCTAGTGCATCAACTTTGGGAAGCTCAATGTATGCTAGATATGTACGAAAGCCAGATGTCTGCCATGCAGTAAGAGTAGTAAATTGTTGCTAATCCTACCATGGAAATAAAACACTTGGTTGCAGTAATAAGTATATCTTCAAAGATGACAAAACTTCGGAGATAATGATCTCTAAGTCTTATCTTCAAGAGCTTAAGACTTTTATAGATTGTGATTTAAAGGTCTTAACTACGGATACCTAAGGAGATAGAGATTTCTAAGAATAAGGGTATTCTGATAAGGATAATAGAAATTATGTACTGGTTGTAATGATTATTGAGCTCTAATGTCAAGGACACTATAACTGACAAAATTGAGTATCGGTTGCATAAGATGCAACATTCGCATTGGATACCGTAAAAGGACTTGGCGTAGTCTTTTGGGAACATAGTGACTGATCAACTTACCTAGCTATTTTTCTAAATAGCCTATGATTGTCACATGAGTGTGGGTTTAAATGATCACCCCATTAATGGATCTTTGGGTTAGTGGGAGATTGTTGGAGATGCGAGCCCACGACGAGCCATGATGCAGTAAATATTATTGCAAATATCATTCCCTGATCTGAAATGAAGAATAAATAATTTGCATAATAGGTCCCTTAGTACAATTAGGGCTATGTACCATGGCCATCCTAATGATCATAAAACTGTTGATTAATTATTGAATCATAGAGGCTGATGCTTGGATGACTATCTAAAGAGTTAGATTGAGGACTTATCAAGCACCGTCAAATGATTGTTAAGAGAGGATCTCCAGCCTGAGTAGGAGATGTCAATTCTTTCTCGTAAGGCTAATATCTAACCGACCACTTGATGCAGTTCCTCTACATAGGAATAGAGATTCAGAGGTGTTAGATAAGTTAGGCCAAAGAGTTGACTTAATGAGATCGAGATAACCAAGGTCATATGTCATATACTATCACGATATAGGCATGCATCCTCTGACCAGAGACAGATGTGTTACTATATGTCTGAGTATGTACATTTGGCAGACCAACAGGTTGATGACCTAACCAAGGTCTATACACTGGCGCGCTGGTGTACATGTAAGGGCATTTGAGTAATACGATCTCTCAAAGGGATCATACATGTTCATTTACTGAGACAGAAGACATGAGCTCACTCATGAGATATTGGGAAGAATCAAATTCCGTGCACGGCCATCTTGTTTTGGAAGCTTGACTGAATTTGAAGTTTGATATATGCCTTTGGAAAGTATATGATCTAGGGGTGCACATGGATCGGATTGGATCGGATTTTGACTTAATCCGTGTCCAATCCATACTCAACAGATTTTTTATTTTTCCAATCCAATCCAATCCATTAAACATGCAAATCCAATCCAATCCAATCCATCGGATCACGGACTGGATCGGATTTTTAATGCTCACCTACTATCACATCATAGGCTGTGATTAAATTTGTAGCACATTAGACCTCAACATTTGAATCGTGGTTCTAAAATTGAGAGTATTAAAGAAAACGATAGTTATTTTTTGGAAAACAAAAAATATATGCTTGTTATTGATTTAGTATGAACAATAATTGTATAACTAAATATACATAACGTACCTATAATTTGTAGAAATTATGGAAGTATCACGTTGACTTTTAATAAAATTGCAGGTTTGTGTATATCAAATAAGAACTACAACTAACCTGCAACCGACCTGCTTGACTACGCGGTGTGAGAGGGAGGGTTATGCACGAGGGAGGTTTGGGGCGAGGACCATGCGCGATGGCACGATGTTGGAAAGAGGCGTCTAAGGTGCTTGGCCGCAGCGTGAGGGAGGTCTGAGAGAGCCGAGGACGAGGTTTGGATGCCGTGCGCGATGGAGGTTTAGTTGTGTTGCGCATACACGAGGGATATCTGGCAGCATATGCGCGGTTGGAGACAAGGGTGGCAACCAACGGAGATATGTACTTTCGAGGGAGGAGAGGTGTGACGTCTGGGTGGGTGTTTCGTTTGAAAGGGGCCCAAAGGGGGTTTTGAGTTTCGGTATGCTTTTTTAAAAAAGATGTTTTCTTTGAAAAAATGGAAGGACGTGAAGGACACTACGGGTAACTATTACTTTTTTTAAACCAACTGATGGGGTGGGCTAAGGGGGTTTCCAACAGGTACGATTGGGTGTAAACAATAAATGTGAGTAGCTTGGATATTTACACATAGATTTCAAATAAAATTAAATATATGACATGCTCTAATAACAACAAATGAATTTTTATATATTATATAAATATTTATTAACGGATTGGATCGGATCGGATTTTGACAATAATCCGATCCGATCCATAAATGAATGGATTTGTAAAAGTTCAATCCGATCCGATCCATTAGACTTATAAATCCAAACCGATCCAATCCAATGACAACGGATTGGTTCGGATTACGGATTTTATCCGATCCATGTGCACCCCTAATATGATCAACATGTGGGTATGATATATGCTTTTGGAAATATATGATCGATACCAACTCCCAATAGTCAAATGAGAAACTTAATGATAAATCCCTGAAGTAGATAGTGTAAAATTGATCTAATACTTTGGGTTTATTCTGGGTCTTCCAGTATGTAGGATGTACATGTATTAGGAATACTTGAGGGTGATGAGATCATAAACGATTGTATAACCATGATGCTTCCATTCCTAGGGAGTGATAAAACAGGTCTGGATTTTAGTGACTCCTCTCAGTAGAGAAGTAATCTGATCTTGGTCCAAATGTTGGACATTGATCTGAATGTGATTCAGATGCATGATAAGATTAGATTTGTGGTCTTAATTTAATCAAGCATCTATGGGAGGTCCGCAAGATCTGGATTTGAGATGTGATCTCAATATCCAAGTCACTATTTGTGGAACAATACAATAGCCCTGTCCTTATCTCCCAGTATTCACGGAGAAAGCACATTATCCTTGAAGAGTTCATGGATGATTTCATTGTTGATATATGTATCAGAGCATTGAGAAAATGGATAATTAAATGTGATTTATTTATCATGAATAACATGAATTTGATTCATATTATATGGAGACTTATCTAAGATAATTAAATGTGATTTGATTATCAAAGATGTAAATAATGTGAATGTGATTCATATTATTTGGGCACATGAGAATAGAGATCCAAGATGATTAAATGTGATTTAATTATCATGAATATTGAATAATGTGGATAACACTATTCATATTAATCATATATATTATAAATGTGATTTATAATATATAAGAGAGAGCTATTCGTAACTTACATTTATTAATTAAATGTTGATGTGAATTGGATTCACATTGGATAATTAATTGAAAATGTAATTTACATTTGTTTTGGATTGTGAATGTGATTCACAATTTTCCATTGGTAAGATTGCAATATTCACAACATAATTATGAATTATTTTTTGTAGAATAATTTACAACAAGTGTTGTTGTAAATCTTGGAGATTTCCAAGGAATAATGCAATCTCATGAGATTGCATGAGATTCCATCTTCCATGTTAGAAGGGTGGACGACCACCAAATCCTATATGGAAAGGGTGGCCCTTATGGAAACAACTTCAATTCCACATCAAACAACCACACCATCTGATGAAGCACAAATGTCTTTCTCTAAATGTGTCTATCAAGCCAACACTTGACTTTCTCCTTATACATCAAGCTATTGTCATAAGAGAAATCTCGAAATTTTAGTAATCTATTCAGATTCACTTTCCTACTCTATCCTACTCTCTCATAATCCAGATTGCAAACATGGATTGCCCATAATGATTTATGTACAAACTCAACTAGCAACTGGCAAGGCATTCCATAAAACAATCTATTTGGAGACATACCAATGGAGACTTGTACGCCGTCTGATAATCCCATAGAACCGAGTCAAGCATCTGAGACCAGTTCTTCCTATCTGGTTGTACAAGCTTCTGAAGAATTGTCTTGATCTTCCTATCCAAAATCTCAACCAAGCCGTTAGTCTGTGGGTGGTAAGGAGAAGCGACCCAGTGCTCAATGATGTACACCTTAGCTAGCTTTATGACCTCTTTATTGATGAAATGGATTCCCCCTTCTCAAATGAAAATCTTGGGAATCCTGAATTGCGTAATAATTTTGTCCTTGAGAAAGTGATAAACCATACGACTATTAGCAGCTAGGGTGGGGATAGTCTCAACCCAAGGACTAACATAATCCACAACAAGCAGGATATACTGAAATCCCTGACTAACAGAGAATGTGCCCATGAAGTCATTGTCCCAAGCATAAAAACATCTAAAATATGAATATATCTCAGGGGCATTGTATCTTTGGAACCACTCCCATTCTCTAGCAATCAATACAATGCTTCACATAATCAATTGCATCCTTAAATAGAGTTGGACACCATAAGCCGCAATGTAAAACCTTTGCTGCCGTACGCTTCCTCAAAATTTTCCCACTAGCCTATATTATGTGACAATGCTCAAGGACACTGGTGGATTCCTCCTAAGGAATGCACCTCCTCTAGATATAATACACACCCTCTTGAAATAGGTATGAATTCTCCCACTTGTAAAAATGAATTTCTGATAGAAATCTATCTACCTTTATCTTGGGTCAATCTTGTAGAACTTTCTTGGAGATAAAATAGTTCACAATATCATCGTACCATGGGAGTGAGGCAATAGACAAAATAGCCTCACCTGGAAAGGTCTCTAAAATGGAAAGTAGTGGCTGCTCAGTGGACTCTGCATCTATAATTCAAGAAAGATGATCCGCCACAACAATTTCACTCTAGGTTTATCTTGAATCTGTAATTCAAACTATTGAAGAAGAAGGATCTATCTGATAAGATGTGGTTTGGCATCCTTCTTTGTAAGTAAGTACCGAATGGTAGTGTGATCCATATAGACAATAACATGAACCAAGCAGGTGCGATCAAAACTTCTCTAAAAGCAAACACTACTGCTAGCATCTCCTTCTCTGTAACTATGTTATTCCATTGTGCCTCATCCAGAGTCTTACTAGCAATGGAAAATGGTATCCCATCCCTTCTCTGCCTTGAAATAACTCCAATTGCATAGCATGACACGCCCGTCATGATCTCAAAGGGGAGAGACCAATTAGGTGGCGGAAGGATAGGAGCTTTAATAACCATGTCTTTCATCTAATGGAATGCAAGGAGGACTCTCTCATCAACAATACATTCACTCTCCTTGCACATAATCTCAGTCCAAGGCTTGGCGATCTTGCTAGAGTCCTATATGAATCACCTATAGAATCTAACGTGACTAAGGAACAACCTCAATTGCTTCAAATTCGTTGTCGGCTCTAGCTTGGAGATCGCATCAATCTTAGCCAGGTCGACATCCATACCATGTTTGGAGATGACATGGCATAATACAATACCATTAGTTACCATAAAGTGACTCTTCTCCCACGAGAGCACAAAATTTCCTCGCAATACCTCTGAAGTACTCAATCTAATTATGTAAGTCATGTGTCAAAACTATCCCCTTAGATCGAGAAATCATCCATGAAGACCTCTAGAAAACTACCTACCATGTCGGCAAAAACATCCAACATACACCTTTGGAATGTAGCGAGGGCGTTACATAATCCAAAGGGCATCTGTCTAAAGGCGTAGGTGCCAAACATACAAGTAAAAGTTGTATTCTCCTAATCCTCAAGAATGACTGTAACCTGGTTATACCGAGTACCCATCCAAGAAATAAAAGAACTCCTTCCCTATCGACCTCTCAACAATTTGATCAATAATGGGCAGTAGAAAGTGATCTTTCTTGGTCGTTGAATTCATGCACTATTAATCTACACAGACACGCCATGAAGTGGATACACGAATTGGAATCTCCTCACCACAGTCATTCATTACAATTCTAATCTTGGATTTATTCGAGACATCATGTAATGAGCTGACCGACTTAGAATCCAAAATGAGATAAATAAAGCCAACATCACACCATTTCATGATCTCTTTCATGACAAAATCCCGTAGATTAGGATTCAGACGGTGCTGAAACTCACGGGTTGGCTTGTTGTCATCCTCGAAGTAGATACGATGTGAGCATAATGTTGGATTGATCCTATAAAGATTTGAAATATTCCATCTTATGGCGTTGCAGTTTCTCTCAAGAACCTCTAGCAAGTGAGATTCCTGGTCATCGGTCAATTGCAAACTGATGATGATCGAAAACATCTGGGGGGCACCCGTAAGGAAGGCAAACTTCAGTGTCGAAGGTAAAATTATGAGCTCAGGTGGAGTCTGAATATGCTCTATAACAACTTTTGCACCTTTACTATAGAAGGTATATAATCTGCACTCTGTGAAATATCTGCCGTGGCTATTGTAGGCTCAACATGTAAAATCTCAGATAAGTCTACAATGAATGCTCTCTGCTCAGAATGGGATGGCTCATCAGGACTCACAAAATCTCAAAAAAATCGTTAGTATATGTCTCAACAATCTCAGCAATCTCCTCAGAAAATAACTCAGAAAACCCATCTGCAAACAACTAAGAATGATAAAAAAAAGACCACTAGTTGATTGTGCTTTCCAGGTTTTCCTTCTGAGAAAGGAATTCTTGGATATCCATGTAATATGTGAAAAGGTATGTATCATGAATCTCAACAAGAAAATCACAGTTCTCAGAATCTATTGTAACTGGCTCTCACTCATCTACTGCTAGCGGTAAAGGCTTCAGATCCAGGATCATCTCTATCTTATCCTTATCACTGTGGGAGTGAAATATTATCTCTCAATCACTATAATTCACTACTCGGATGGTTGAAGGAACATTCGACCAAGTGTGATCGGGGTATGGAGTAACGATGCTGAGGTGTCCATGTTCAGGACAATGAAGTCCACTGGGAATTGCATTCCTTGCACCATTATGACAACGCCCTTGAGAATGCCCCTCGACCTCTTGATTGATCTATCAGCAATCTAAAAATCATCCTAGTGGATCTAAGAGGCCCCAACCCAAACGCAACGAGTAGTGAGGATGGCATAAATTGATGGAGGGCCTGCTATAGAGTAAATTACGATCAAACTCCTAATAAAATATCTGGCACAAATGCGAGGTGCTCCCTTATCTTTCTTTTTGGGTGGGAGGTTGCTGATGGCATGAACTGTGGCCATGGTCAGATATGCTTTTCGGTTCTCTTGCGTCTATTCTGCTTGGGCTGATGCTTCCTAGTACATGCTTCTTTCATTCCCTTTTTAACTGAGGGCATGTACTCCATGGCCTTCAGGGGTGGCATCTCTAAGAAGATGTTCTGAGGTATCTCTACAACTCCATAACCAAATAGTGTAGTTTTAGATTTTTGCTATTTTTGGTTTTATTCAAGGCATCAGGAAATGGAACAGAATCAGAAGAAACATCAAACTGATCATTTCTTTTATTCAAATAAGAATTAGGATGTACATGACGATGATAAGAATCATTGTGCATGATATCATCCAATACATGTGTTGAAGAAGAAAAATGCAAAAAAATGGGCAGCTCGGTCTATTGGTGCTGAAGAAGACTCCGCGACGAGTATGTTCTCCTTCGTGGCTGACTTGCCAATGCATCTTCTATTATTCTCTTTTTGGGATTTTCTGAATAATGGTGGTGGTGGTGAATAAAAGGATGGTGATCCTACTGGTCCTCTGCTCAACTGATTGAGATGATGAAGAAGGCAGTGAAGCTCTATCATCGGCTCTCATCAATCCCAACTGTGTTGGCGACTGCAATCTCCTATCTCTCTTAAGAGAAATGGAATTAGGTAAACATGTAAAATCACATGCCATACCTGTATTAGGGGTGAATGGATCATGGGCTACCTGCTCCTTATTGCATATGAAGTTGTTGGGATTGGCTTCGACCTAGGCTGGTAAGAGTGTCTTCGTGGCAGTCTGGTTGTGAGGCCTCTAGCTCAGATCTTCATGTTCTTCATCAGTTAAGCAAGCCGATCTAGTGTTGGGTTCACCGAAGGCGCATTTGAATGCTCAGCTATAGGTTGTCGCTGAGTCTGGTAGTGTGGAGGTTGGTATCCAGAATAAGAAGATTGTGGCTGATACTGAAAATGAGGAGGAGGAGGATGCAAATATTGTCCATAATGTGAATGCCGCTACTCATAATAAGACTGTTAAGGATATGCAGGTAATATCTGTTGTTGTCCATGCCTCCAGGTCTGGAAGTGTGGCAGAGATGAATACTGAGGCTGTGGCTGCTGGTGTTGGTGCTGTTGTCACCCTGAAAATGGCGAATGAGCCTCTGACCAGCCTGGGAACCCAACTGTCCCTGCCCTAGTGGATGGGTCTGGCTGCGCTCTAGATCACTCCAAATACCGTTCACCTCCTGAATGTGATGTGGAGGTGGACAATGTTTCTCAGAAAGATACAGATACTCCGGGTAGTACATGACAACACATGCTAGATGTGACTGGTGCGCGATCTAGTCTGTAGTCTGCTCGTAGTAAACATGCTGAACTGTGGAAGGTGCTCTGGTATTATGATGCGCTGAAGAAGTAGAAGAGATTTGCTAAACTACATGAGTATCAGATACTACACTCACACTCTGACATGAACTGACCGTGCTAATAAGAAGCTCCAAATGCCTCCTGATATCATCCAACTTATTGATAACATGCCCGAGCTACTAGGGTTAAGTTGATTAATTAAGCTGTCGTTGTCACCCAGAACTAAGGCTAGTAATCAAGAAGATTTTATTCAACAACGAAATGAATCAAGCAATTCAAACAAGGGGTTTAAGCTACTTTTATTAACCTGGTATAGCGATCAGTTTCAAGCACAAGGAAGCAACTGCTGTTACGAAGGTCAATCAAGTCAGTGAAAAATCAAAGACAAGAAAGAACCAATCAAGGCATACTACTCTTGGCTTTTTTAATTTTCATCTTTTCAAATTTTTATAGATTTTTAATTTTTATAGATTTTTATATTTGTATGATTTTCAATTTTTTTAATGATTTTTAATTTTGCATTTTTTTATATTTTTAATTTTTCCAAACAAAGAACAAATAAAAATGAAGTAAAAGACATATAACACTCTTTTTGTATTTTTTTCAAATATAGCAAAATATCCGGAAAATTCAAGAAAAAATGTTTTTGTATTTATGATAAAATTTTTCTATTTTTATAATTTTTCAAAGATTTTTAGATGTTGTAGAATTTTATAAAAATAAAAAACTAAGAAACACACAAACAATGCAAAACCATGAATATTTTTCGAATTAAAATAACAAAATATGCTCAAAGCTCCTAGAAGGTATTTTTTTTCAAAAAGTATACTAAATATCTACAAGAAGAAACTGAAATCACCATTTTTGGATTTTCCAAAGATTTTATATAAATTTTTATGATGTTTTTAGGATTTTAATTTTTTTTAGAGTTTTAGAAAAGCAAACAAGATGAAATTTGGATAAAAATTCAAACACACAAAAATGAAGCAAATTTATTTTTTTATTTTTTGAAGAATAATTTATGAAACACAAATATTATATTAATAAATAAATATATAGTATACTTTATAAATATATAATTGATTTTTAGTTCAATAAATTAATTAATAGTATTCCATTTTTATATTTTATTAACTAATAAGATTTAGAAAAAAGTATTTGTGAATTTTAATAAATTAATTTAAATATATTAATAAATACATATATATGTTACACAATTCAAATTTGTCTATAAATTAATGTTTTTGATTTATTTAAAATAATAAATAATATAAGAAAATTCTAAAACAAGTCATGGTTAAAATAAAAGAACAAAAAAAAGTTAAAAATTATAATATCATTAAATTTATAAGTAATGTGTACTAGATAAAATAAATAGCCCAGAAACTCAATTGTGATTAGGTCCCAAAACCAACTTTTTGCAAACAGACTCTGATTTTAGTGAAATCACCTCCATTAATTAGAGAATATTTTTTTTATGAACTTTAAAGATGAGTAAGTGAAATTGGAGTTCATATGAGAAAGTTGTGATGTTCGGAAGTTGAGAATTTGACAATTTACTAGTTGGATTTCTTGGTATATATACAAGATTTTATTTTTAACTTATTTTTATATTTTTCTATACAGTTTTAGAAATAATTAGGAAAAGAGTTCGGTGAAAAATATGTTTATATTTGTTAAAAATCAATGAATATTTGATATATATTTGATAATTAGTGAAGAGTATATAGAGTGAATAATTAATTATTTTTTATTCTTTTCTTTCCTTATCTCCCCCTACTTATTTGTTTGTCGACCAACCCATGCTGACTTGGTCTCAGGGGTTAGGTTATAAACATATCTTTCAGCTATATTTATTTTTTTATAAGTCATATTGTACATATATACATATTTATAATCTGCCTTCTTTTTGTTTTCTTTATTTTTATTATTTTATTTATTTACATATTTTGAATGGTAAAAGTGCATTTTTATTCATGAGTATGGTTTTGTTAAAAGACGGAAATTAATGGATATTTACATGTATTTATTAAGGGTTTTAAGTAAAAATGCAGACATAATGTTAACGAATCATGGATTCATCAACCCCCTATACTTAAACTTTGCTAGTCCCTTAGCAAAAACTTATTTGCAAAATAAGGGAAAAATAAAGAAAGTTAGAATGAATTTGTTTTTCTAAACCAATTCATGAGAATAGGCAAAGGATGGAGCTCGGTCGGGCCAAAAACAAGCATTTTATCAGAGCCTTAACTTGGATTAGGAATTTAATCTCAACAATCCTCAAGTTCCACAAATTCTTATTTAGGTTCACATCAACAACCATCTTAGATCCACTCATCCATATCACTAACTCTATCAACCTTGAACTCAATCTGTACTATGTGTGAATTGTTTTTGCTCTTCCCGCTTAAGAAGCGAAGAAACCACCCATCCCAGTAATACACTCCCATTGGTTCCTCATCCAGCTACTCTTTACTCGAGGAGGGGGTATTCCCGTCTAAGGTCAGGTCGTGTTGTGTCCACAATCGAATATAGAGAGAAAGTAGAAGAATGAGAAAAGAACTGGAGTGCGACTAGTGTAGACGCATCTCCTTGTGAAGCCTAGCCAGTGTAGCTAAGTTTCCACTAAGATGTGCAGTTTTTTTGGTGGAAGCTCGGACCATTGTGGTCGTATTTGTATTTGATGGCTTCTTCTTTGAATTGGCTTTGTAATGTTGCTTGCACGGCATCAATCTTTTTGTGCCTCGATGGATATAGCATCTTTTCATTCCGTCCATTTTTTGAGGTCTTGGAAAAAATTGTGCCAGCAGACTCTTCCCTCATCCAAAGCAATTATTGCAACCCCAATCTCTCTCGTCTTTAGACGTCAGCGCCACTAGACAAGGATGAAAATGTACCACTAAAATTTATTGCCCTTCGCAACCCCATGCAAGTCGAGCTAAGTGCAAAGTGCATGTGTCCAAAATTGGTTCACTAATGAAGAGTTGAAGGGATGACACCAAGTGTTCTACTTAGGCATGTTTAAGTTGACTTCCCAAACATGGCCTTATGGAACTCGAAGATTTAAGTCAAAGACCTGAAGAGTCTAATTTCCAGTTCCTAACTAGGCTCCTTACAATGAAAGTTAAAGGTCATAATCAAGCTCTATCCTTTAGACTATTCCCAATCTTTAGTTCTAGAAATCAAACTTATTCTGAAAAATGCTAATGCAAATGCAACCATATTTTTGTGAAGTATATTTTCTGAATTTGACTCATTTTTATGGATGTTAAGGATTATGTAATTTTTATGGATTTTAGGACATTACATTTTTAATGGATTTTTCAATATTTATAAACAAATCTTTGTATAAGAATTTTACAAGATAAATTACCCATATTTTATTTGGATTAAATAACTAATGTATTTTGCAAATTTTATATACAAAGGATTTTACAAGGATTGAATGAATTTTACACATAATTTAAATAAGCATTATACATATTTTAAATACATATTTTAAATTAAGAATTTTAAATGATGATTTTAGGCATATTTTACTTATTTACATGGATTTTGTAATAAATAAATAAATATATGGATTTTAAATTAACCCTCACCTACTTTTTATGGATTTTATAGATATAGAAAATACATAAAAATACGAATTATGGATGCGGTATATATACAATATATACACACCCCCTATACTTAGCTTGTGCTATGTCCTCATAGCGTAAAAAAAGAAAAAAGAGGATACAACTCGTGCTAAGAAAAAGTGAGTGAAAAAGAATAGAAGTCAGTCGACCCCCTTATACTTATGATCAGGTCATCGTAAGTATAGTGGAAGACAAAAATAAGGTGATTGAGGAAAAACAATATACAAACGAAGGAACAAAAGAAAGAAAAACAAAATCACTCGGTCCCCCCTATACTTAGGATAAGGTATCCTAAGTATAGAAAAGAATGTAGACAAAAGTTAGGGACCAATGACTAGTGTAAAAGAAAGGAAAATAAAAGAAAAGTAAAAAGATCAAAAATCAAAAGGCAAAAATCAAAGGTCAATCAACCCCCCATGCTTAGGATCCGTATCCTAAGCATATAAGACGAACAAAAAATGGGGACGATTGTGGTATACAAAAAATATATAAGATTTAAGGATATGGGATAATCCTCAAGCGCATCACGGAAGCGTGAGCGTCGTATCGAATACGACAAGGAGCGACTAGTCGCACTAGTTGCTCGATGCAGCGGAAATTAAAATTTTTTCATGCGATGAAACCACATGATCAGAGAACACTTCTCGAATCGTTTCGTCTAAACCACAAACAAGTAATAGGATTATCTCTTGAAGCGTGGTTGCGATCGAGTCTCTAAACAAAGAGACCTCCTGTCTCAAGTCCGATCCGACGGAGGAGACGCTTGCGAGCGCGGGGATGAATCACGTGCTTCTCGCAATCCATGTTGATGATCCAAGCGGCGGATTTCCTGATCTCGACACATGAGATCCGACGTCTTCTTTACGAGCGAGGCACACCGAAGGACACGAAGATCCACGAGCAAACGATCGGGAAGCATAACGACGACGCTGCGGTGATAGAGAACGTCTCTAGGGCATCCATGGTGGATGACCATGAGAGAAAAAGAGAGAGGGCTGATGTGTAGAGAGAAAAGAGAGAGAGAGAGACTTATGTTCTCATTGTGTGTAAAGAAGAGCAAAGGGGTGCCTCTCCTTTTATAATATTTTGGGATCAATTCATGGGTAACACAAATCGAATGGCTCTCATTGATTTGTGTTTCTTTTAATGGCCAAGATTTGTGTCGGTAAAAACCAACAACAATTAATTTAATTTAGATTAAATCTATATTAATAAATCAATATAAATCAAATCAACCCCAAATTAAATCAAGCAATCATGAAGATTATTGGAATGAAGATTGCCTCCTTCCATAATATGGGATTTGGTGGCAATCTCATGTAATCTCATGATATCTCATGAGATTACATTATTCCATGGAAATCTCCGAGATTTACAACAACACTTGTTGTAAATTATTCAACAAAAATAATCATAATTATTTTGTGAATATTGCAATCTTGCCATTGGAAATTGTGAATCACATTCACAACCCAAAATAAAAAGTGAATTACATTTTCAATTAATTATCTAATGCGAATCCAATTCACATCAACATTTAATTAACAAATGTAAATTACAAATTTCTCTCTCTTATATATTATAAATCACATTTATAATATATATGATTAATATGGATAGTGCTATCCACATTATTCATATCCATGATAATTAAATCACATTTAATCATCTTGGATCTCTATTCTCATGTGCCCAAATAATGTGAATCAAATTCATCTTTGATAATTAAATCACATTTAATTATCTAAGGTAACTCTCCTTATAATATGAATCAAATTCATATTATTCATGATAAATAAATCACATTTAATTATCCATTTTATCAATTCTTGGATACATATATCAACAATGAAATTATCCTGAACTCTTTCAAGGATAATGCGCTTTCTCCGCGGATACTTGGAGATAAGGACATGGCGATTGTATTGTTCCACGTATAGTGACTTGGATATTGAGATCACATCTCAAATCCAGATCTCGGGCCTCCCATAGATGCTTGATTAAATCAAGACCGCAAATCTAATCTTTTCATTGAATCTGAATCACATTCAGATCAATGTCCAACATTTGGACTAAGATCAGCTTACTTCTCTACTGAGAGGAGTCACTAAAATCCAGATCCGTTTCATCACTCCCTAGGAATGGAAGCGTCATGGTTATACAACCATTTATGATCACATCACCCTCAGGTATTCCCAATACCTATACATCCTGCATACTGGAAGACCCATAATAATCCTGAAGTATAAGATTAATTTTACACTGTCTACTTTAGGGATTTATCACTAAGTTTCTCATTTGACTATTGGGAGTTGGTATCGATCATATACTTTCCAAAAACATATATCATACCCAGGTGTTGATCATATACTTTCCAAAAGTATATATCAAACCTTCAAATTCAGTCAAGCTTCCAAAGCGAGACGACCGTGCACAGAATTTGATTCTTTCCAATATCTCATGAGTGAGATCATGTCTTCCGGTTCAGTAATGAACCTGTATGATCCCTTTGAGAGATCGTATTACTCATATGCCCTTACATGCACACCAGCACGTCGGTGTATAGACCTTGGTTAGGTCATCAACCTATTGGTATGCAAAATGTACATACTCAAACATATAGTAACACATCTGTCTCCGGTCAGAGGATGCGTGCCTATATCGTGACATCATACGACATAGGACTTTGGTTATCTCGATCACATTAAGTCAACTCTTTGACCTAAATAATCTGACACCTCCGAATCTCTATTCCTATGCAGAGGACCTACATCAAGAGGTCGGTCAGATTTCAGCCTTTAGAGATAAGGATTAACATCTCCTACTCAGGCTGGAGATCACATCTTAACAATCATTTGACGGTGCTTGATGAGTCCTCAATCTAACTCTTTAGATATTCATCCAAGCACCAGCCTCTATGATTCAATAATTGAATCAACAACTGTATGATCATTAAGATTGCTATGGTACATAACCCTAATTATACTAAGGGACCTATTATGCAAATTAGTTACTCTTCATTTCAAATTAAGGAGTGAATTGCAATAACATTTATTGCATAATGGCTCGCCGTGGGCTCGCATGTCCAACACAAGAGTAATCAACGAATCAGCTCATCCCCCTATACTTAGGGTAAAGTATCCATAAGTATGGAAAAGAATATCAACAGATGAGGGACGAGCGAAAGAATAGAAGAAACTAAGATGAAAAGAAAAACAATAGAAACACAAATGTACAAAGTGGATAATGTTGAGGTGCCTCTCAACACACGCTAGAGTTTACGTCCCTAGCTGGGTGAAAAGGCTAGGACAAAGCAGTATCAAGGTTCAGGATGACCTCTATAAGGCGAATGCCGTACTGTTGCTGTCGTCTCGGTGTGAGAACAACAACAAAATCTACAACAAAAATGAGGACACCCGAATAAACAATCAGTTGGGTGTCTACTATTGGGTAAATAAATGAGAGAATAATGTCAGGAACCGGTAGTACAAAAGGTATCATCCGCTCAAAATCAGAATGGAATGAAAGAATGGAGCTGATAAAGTTGAACGTAGAGAAAGGAGGATTAGTCAAGGATTCCTCTACGCCAATCACCATCTCAGAAAAGTATGTCAAGTCAAGATCAAAAGACTCCCTAAGAAAATCTATATCCGGTGCACCTAATATAGACAAATCAGAGAACACATCGAATATCTCAAAATACGACTCATTCTTGCAAGGGTCGTCAAGGAGAGACAACTCAGACTCAGAATTAGAATCAGAAGACTCGGTCTCGTGATCCGACAGATCGGATACACACTCAAGGGGTGAAACCGAGTACACAGAACATGATGTTTCCTCCCGCATATAAACCTCAGGGAAGGAATCAAAATCATCGGAGAAGATAGAATAATCAGAGTCTAACTGGGCATCTATATCGCTGTCGATCACCCACTCCTCGCACCAAAGTGTCACATTGGCTAAAGACTACCTCTGAACAATCCAGAAACAAGAAATGGTACTAGCCCACCACATGGCTACTGAAGAAGTGTCTGAAATCGATCCTCGAGCTGTGGTACCACTGGTAAATGTCTGGTCCTCAACAAATGTATCAATCTCATCAAATAGGAGGACAAGCTTCTCAAAAATGGGAATATCAATGTCTGGCATGTTAAAATAGTGTCCCTCATCTAGCTCGGGCTAGTCATGACATGGAAACTGAGAAAGCTGAAAGGACGACTGAGACATCGTGTCCTCCTCCTCCGGATAGTCGGTATCCAAGGATCCTGAACTGTAAAATGCGGCACTGACTCAAACTTTGGCTGGAAAGCCCATGGAAACTTGGTCAGTGTCTGAAGAGGTAGACTCATGGTGTTCATCTCATCATCTAATGTCTGCATAACTATATTCAACATACTCCAAGTAGAAACTGACCGCGCTCTTGAGTCTCACTGCTCATCCATGTCTCCAAAAGAATGCACCGTTATTCCATCATGTATTCTTCCCACATCTCGTATCTGATCAATATCATTTCTAAGGGTCTCAACTCCTGGCTCAGTATGCCCAATAAGACTCTGAAATATAAGGGAAGAGAATATAGAGGGTAGGAATGAAGGGAGAAGGGTCGAAGAATGAGATGAGTGGTCGGTCAGGGTTCCAACTTCAAGACACGATAAACAAGGATGATGGGGCTGTAAAGATGGAGCCGCAAGATCCGACGGAAACGAATGCCAACCCATCATCATGACTCACGAAGAAAAAAGGAATGATGAAAGAAGAAAGCTAAAAGAGACTCAGATAAAAGTGAGAGATGTGTAAAAGAAAAGGAAAAGCTACTGGACTCAACACCAATCAAACACAAAGCAAAACCCTAAATTCACCAACTTCACACAATGATGACCGTAAAAGTTCGATCATTTTATCTTTTCAATTTTAAAGTTAGGTGACATAACAATTATTTAACAAGCTCACATGTGTAGTCTCCTCAGGTAGTTCATGTTTAAGCCGGTGGTGCACACCGACCTAAACAAGACTACTTCTACTAATGTATGAGGCAAGGGATTGTAACAAGTAACATGACCCTAAGAGTGAGTCCACACGCTTAAGGCACAAGTCCAGGTATTTGGGATCCATTCCTTAAGTGTACATGCCTCGTTCTGTCTGGAGAGTACCTGCAAACGATGAGGGGATTGCTCTCCTAATATAAATTTTGGAGTCCAGATTTTTTTTCATTTTTGTCAAGTTTTACTTATTTTTTTATTTTTATGATTTTCACTTTTTTGGATACTTTCAACAATAACTAGTGGGAGGTCGATTCTTTTTAAATTTAAAAATATTTCTCATGGAGGGAGAGTCAAGGAATGCGACGAAGAATCATGATGCATGCAGAGATAGAGATCATACCTGACGCCAACAGTCTACATGCAAGTGATCCATGTAGAATTAAAAAATTCTAGGCTAATGCATGAAAAGTGGAGAAAAATCGAGTCCTAAACCAGTAACTCTTGTGTAAGAATGAATTATTTTTCAAAACTGTGAATTACGCCTAACTATGGATTATGGATATGGGTTTTATTTTACTCATCTAATCAAGAAAACATAAACCCCTAGACCACGAAATCGTGTGAAACAAATAAAAATCGGTAAAAATAAAAAACCCACGGTGAGGTCTCCCAAGTGCACCGGCACCTAGAGAAACAAACTCCGAAGAAAGTCTCAAAGTTCAGGTACAAGTCGGTTGTCTTTAATGGACCCCTAATCAAAATGGGCAAGAGCCCCTTCCTCTCTCACAAAATACAAAAAATGTCTAAATACAAAAAAATTCTGCTAACTAGTTCTGCTCCTCTGCAACCGACTTGTAGAGAAGAAGTCGGTCTCTGCACTCTCAACTGATTTGACTTCCGAAGAAGCTGACTGATCCTGTAGGCCCTGCAAAATTTTGTTAGCAAACACACACACACACACAAAAATCGTAAAAATAAAAGAACACATGAAAATTGTAAAAATCAAAGAAAATCAATGAAAACCATAAAAGTCGTAAAACAAATCAAAAGAAAAATCGAAGAAACTTAAAAAAAACCCGTAAAAAATCAAGAAGACGGAAAAATCACAAAAAATCAAAAATCAAAATATAGCTAACACCTCCCCAATAATGACACCATTTTGATAATCAAATCTGACTTGCGGTTAAGAAACGGTTGTCAATGTAGATAACCTTAAAGACATATTTGATTGATCAAACAAAAATCAATAAAATAGAAGAGAGAGAATGAAGTGAATATATAGCTTCTCTCTCCTATTTTATCTACACTTTAATATTTATTCAGGTAAGTATGCCTCCTCTTGTTTTTTGGATCCATCTGAGGCTGGGCTGGGAGAGTGGTCTTGGGCGTGGTTAACTCATCCAGACGATGGTTAACCCGCTCGATCTCTTTCCTGTGTGTGGTCTGAAGCGTGCTCAACATGTCCATGATTTGGTTTAGTGCCAGCGCCTGTGAAGATATCTCAGACTTAGTGTGGTGACCCTGGCTGTCTACTCTCTCCTGCATGGAGTGTGGTGTTGTGGTGCATACGGCTGAGGAGATCTCTGTGGTGTAAAAGATGACTGCTGCTGCTGCTGGTAATGATGTGGCTGTGAATGTGTAGTAGGGTACTGAAAAGAATGCAATCTCTAATGTGCATGCTTGTAAGACTGCTATTGCGTGTAGTGCTGGCGGTGCTGGAAATGTGGATGTCCATGCTATGGATGACTGTACTGCTGCTGTTGCTGGTGTACGCTCTAAGGAGTAAAGTGTGGTGTAGACTGAATTCAGAGTATACTATATCCCGTTGATCTCAAGAGTGGTCTGAGAATCAACATCGGGGCTGGTGATCTGGCTCGAATCCGCATTGGACGGATCCTCATGCTAATCAATTTGCGGAGTCTCAGTAGGCTGAACTGGCTCACTCTGAATAAACTATATCTGACGGGTGGGAGGAACGGGTAAAGATCTCAGAACAGGCTGAGAAGTAGAAGAAGGACAAGACTACTAGTACTGAAGCTGTAAATCAGTCACCTTCTTCTTCAGATCACTTAACTGTTGGGGAAGTGATGAGAGTTTCTCCAACTCTCACAGCGTCTGCAAATCCTGAACTTGCTTTTGAATCACGTCGACCAGTGTAAGATTCTCACTAATGAATCCCATGTGAGACCATGACTCAGACTCTGAAACATGCGCCACCTTCTGATGCTCTCAATGGTGTGGAGGCTGCGGCCCCTTCTGGAATGCCCGATTAGAATCAATGACGTGTGAATTCTCTACCATCCCCTCAAAGATGGACCAAACTGACTCGGTATCCCTATTCAGATAACTGTCACCACATGCGGCGCTCACTAGGCCCTATACATCTGGGTGTAGTCCTCCAAAGTAATTCTGCACAAGCACCTTCAAAGGTATCTCATGATGTGGAAATCTCTCTGTAAGATCCTTGAATCGATCCCATGCCTCATGGAATGATTTATGTGGTAGTTGTGTAAAGTTGGAGATCTGGCTCCTCATCATGTTCGTTCGTCGTAGAGGGAAATATTTACGCAGGAAAATGGACTTCAGATCATCCCATGTAGAAATCTCCCTCCTCAAATGACTCAACCGGTAAAGTGCCTTATCTGCTAAGATGAAGGGGAAGGCGTTGAAGCGAACTTCCTCTTGTGTAACTCCTGGATAGCTAGCCGTACCACAACTCATCTCGAACTGCTGTAAAAAAGTAAACATCTCCTTTGTCGCATTCCTGTAGTACTTGGGAAGCAAAGAAATGAAGGATAATCTTAGCTCGTATGACCCTTGATTCTGTGGTAACCAAATCTAATGGTGTAATGTCCTGGCTCTCGGGTCATACTCATCTCTCAATGTCGCGGGAACCGCGACAAGTGGTGGTGGGTTCCCAGCTCCTGCTCTCGGTACAACTATCTCAGCTCTCAGCTCATCCTGGACTCTACACTGATCTCTGATCTGTAGGCTTATTTGTTGTAATGTGTGTAGAATCCACATAGTAATATCTAAGGCTGGATCATGTCTCTCATCTGTGTGTCTCTCCCTAGTTGGTCGGTCCTCAGCTGGTCTGTCCTCAACTGGTCCCTTCCCTCTAGCCATAATCTTCGAATCCTCTGAGAAGGAAAAAGTCTCATAAGAACTCAGTGAAAAATGTGTAGGAGAAATAGACGAAAATTTGAGGCGTGGGTCTGCCACAACAGAAGGGTTGGGAGGTGAGGGAGTTTGGATTTGACTCTCCTCGTGAATATATGGGATCAACTCGGGAAGAGGGTCATCCCATGTCTGTAAAGATGTACGACGAACGGTGGATCGTCGAAAGCTCACGAAGTCTGAGCACAAAATCCGTTGAGTCGTCATCTTCGATGTCAAAAGGAGTACATGAGAGAGCACGATGTCAAGTCAAAAACATCGGTGTGAAGGCGTATAAGACGCGGTATAACATACACCTTGCATACAAATGCAATGCAACCCCAAGTTCACCAACTTCACACAATGATGACCGTAAAAGTTTGGTCTTTTATCTTTTCAATTTTAAAGTTAGGTGATAAAGCAATTGTTTAACAAGCTCATAGGTGTAGTCTCCTTGGGTAGTTCGTGTTTAAGCCAAGGGTGCACACCGATCTAAATAAGACTACTTCTACTAATGTTTGAGGCAAGTGCTTGCAACAAGTGACATGACCCGAAGAGTGATTCCAAGCGCTTAGGGCACAAGTCTAGGGAATAGGGCTCTATTCCTTAAGTGTACGTGCCTTGCTTTATATGGAGAGTACCTGCAAACAATGAGGGGATTCCTCCCAAATTTTGAGTCCATATTTTTTTAGGTTTTGTCAAGTTTTTCTTATTTTTTTTATTTTCATGATTTTTACTTTTTTGGATATTTTCAACAATAACTAGCGAGAGGCCGATTCTTTTTAAATTTTCAAAAAATGTATCTCACGGAGGGAGAATCATGGAATGCCACGAAAATGATGATGCATGCAGAGATAGAGATCATACCTGATACCAGCAATCTACATGCAAGTGATCCGCATAGAATTGAAAACCTAAGCTAATGCATGCAAAAACCGGTAAAAATTGTGTCCCAAATCAGCATCTCTATCGTAAGAATGAATTATTTTTCAAAACAAGTGAATTACGCCTAAGTGTGGATTAGCGATATGGGTTTTTACTTTTTCGGCTAATCAATCAAACATGCACCTTTAGGATCCACGAAATCACGTGAAACAAATAAAAATCGGTAAAAATCAAAAACCCGCGGTGAGGTTCACCACGTGCACCGACACCTGGCGAAATAGAACCCGAAGAAAGTGTTGAAGTCCAGGTACAAGTCGGGATGTCCTTAGTAGACCCCATCTATAAAAGTCAAAAACAAGCAAATGCCCCTTCCTCTCTCACAAAAAAAATTATATGAGTACAAAAACAAAAAAATCTTGCTAACTTGCTCTGCTCCTCTACAACCGACTCGTAGAGAAGAAGTCGGTCTCTGCACTCTCAACTGATTCAGCTTCCGAAGAAGCCGGTTGATCCTACAGGCCCTGTAAAATTCTGTTAGCAAACACGTGCATAAAAAACATAAAAATAAAGTAACACATGAAAATCGTAAAAATAAAAGAAAATCGATGAAAATAGTGAAAGTCGTAAAAGCTATAAAACAAATCGAAAGAAAAACTGAAGAAACTTAAAAAAACTTTAAAAATCAAGAAGATAGAAACATCACAAAATTAAAAAAGTGAAATATAGCTAACGCCTCCCCAACAATGACACCATTTTGATAATCGAATCTGACTTGCGATTAAGAAACGGTCGTCGGTGGAGAGAACCGTGAAGACAGATTCAATTGATCAAACAAAACCAATAAAATAGGAAAGAGAGAGAATGAAGTCAATATGTAGTTTCTCTCTCCTATTTTATATGCACTTTAAAATTTATCCAGATAAGTGTGCCTAGGTCAAACACAAGGATGCAGAATATCTATATCACAATTTTTGAGCATAAGAGGCATTTCGTGATTTTTATTTCTTCTTAAAAAAGGCAAGAAAAGAACTCAAAACAGATGCCATTTTAGAAAATTCAAACAAGAAAAATACGTAATGAAAATACATGAAAAATATAAAGAAACCTCGCTAGGGTAGTTGTGTAACTACCCTAGAAAAATTGATAAACAATTACGTCAAAAAGATGTCCAAAATATCTACACTGTTTAGGGGTAGAAATGTAAGAAAGAATTAAAAATGTTTTGCAAATTGGTCCTTGCTCAGAGACTAAAATGAAAATAAAATAAAATAAATTGTATTATGTTTAGGTCCCTGCGCGGGACCTAAACGCAATTTCTGGAAACTTTGGGGCGCATCTGGATTTTTTGGAAATCGCAAGGGCTTCTGTGCAATCTTTTCACCATTTCACTTTTAACGGCCGAGACTAGAAGTCAGGCACGGATCTAAGCCATTCGTGTCCACCACATGTCACAAGACTATAACATCTGGCGTTCTTCTTGTTCTTCCCTCTTCCATAGCGAATGTCAGCGATAGCGGCTTCTCTGATTTATTCCCAGTAAAGGAGTGAGTGAATTGACCTCCTGCAGGGCCGGAGGGGTGACTCCTTCATCCCTTGAGCTCATCGGCGGTGAGTGGGTGTCGAGGGTGGCGGTGATGCTTGTGAAATGTCGATGAAGACGAATCCTGTATTCGAAGGTTGCCTAAGGTTTTGAGAGCCCTAGAATGAAGGTGTTGCTCGTTTGGTAGAAGAAGAGACTCCAGTTGATTGAGTGTTGCTCCAGAGGTTTGGATATACCTGCAAATGTGTTTGTGTTGCTCAATTTACAACGAAATCATCCAAGAAATATTACAAAATTGCAGTTTTAAAGATTGCTTCCAGGCTAGTGTTTCATGTGAAAAAGGAAGTGGATTTGATCGACTTTGAATTGAATGTGGAGAAGGTTTTAGAATGTAATGGAAAGCTAGATTATTATCCTATCTAAAGATGTGATTAGCTACTCTAAAGGGGCACGCAAATCGAGAAAATAAAATGAAAAAGGATGAAGGAATTCACCAGTGGCTGGAGGATTAAGATCCTCCTGATCTTCGCTCGATGGCTGGTGAATTGGAGCTCTACGTCACACACGACGACGATACAAGGCAACCAAGCCTTGGAACTTCTCAACCGAAGATCCTTCTTCCACATGGGGCAGTCCTCGAGCCCTGTCACGGTCGGAATGAGGCGAAGCGAGGGTGAAAAGTAGGGCTGAAGACCAGGTTGCTCTGGATAAAGGGAGAGTTAGTTGGATGACACCAACTTTGGAGGGTTTTATAGAGAAATCAAAAGGGAGTTAGGTGGAGATCATTGGTAGGCATGAAAGCTGGATGTTCGGTCTAAAGCTTGGAAGGTTAGGATTGGTTGAAGAGGTTAGGATGGAGTGGTTAAAATTGGGTGAAGATTGACCGGTAGAACATAAGCTAACTGCTTCTTGTTGGGAAGAAGGCCCAGGTGTTGATGGTTGGCCAATTTCAAGAAATGACTTATAAAATAGGTATTAAATAATAAATGATATTATTTTAAAAGGGTATAAAAACAAAAATATAAATAATTAATTTATCTAAATTATGAAATATATATTTTTTTTATAAATAATAATAATTTATGAAATATAAATATTATATAAATAAATATATAGTATATTTAATAAATAGGTAATTGATTATTAATTCAATAAATTAATTAATATTACACCGTTTTTGTATTTTATTAATTAATAGTATTATAAACAAAGTAATTATGAATTTTTGTGGGTTTTAATAAATTAATTTAAATATATTAATACAATTCATTTGTCTATAAATTAATGTTTTTGATTTACTTAAAATAATAAATAATATCAGAAATTTTTAAAATAAATCATGGTTAAACAACAAGATCATGAAACAATTAAAAATTATAAAATCATTAAAACTATAAGTAATGTGTTCTAGATAAAATAAATAGCCCATAAACCCAATTGTCATTAGGTCCCAAAACCGACTTTTTGCAAATGGACTCCGATTTTAGCGAAAACACCTCCATTAATAAGAGAACACACAATCGAGGCGGCGATGGCGGAGAGGCGTGAGTTCACGTTGGGCAGCGCCCCCACACGGCAGAGGCGAGGCACAGAAGAAGCTCCCTACGGGCTTTTTTGCAAGTCAACAGAGAAAGCAAACAAAACAGAGGGGGAATGAGGAGCTTCTTGCGATGAATGATGGAGGAAGATGAGCCCAAGCTCTGGCCTTTGCGAGGCCGAAGGTGGAAGATCTGGAGAGGTAGGGGAGAAGGCGACGAGAGAAGAAGGATGAGATGGAGTTGGCTTGGGGTTCACATGCTAACAGGGACGACATAGGTCCTTGCGTTTTACTGCTCGAAGACCCTGGTGAATGTGAGCTTGGGCTCTAGCAGTTCGAGCTACTACTAGATTGAGACTCAATCAAGGATCACACCGCGACTCCTCTCCTTATCGTCGCCTGTGTGATTTTTCCTTTGCTACTATCTCCTGCAAGGGTTAGAGGCTAGAGGGGGGGGGGGGGAACTTGAATGTAGGTGGATGGGGCGTTACGCGGGCGGGGTGGTGACGTGTAACCATGAGGGTGATGGTGGCAGAAGGAGAGGGACGTTGTAGGAGAATGAAATGGCTTGAGGAAGAGGAAAGGGGTCACGTGCTAGTCACGTGACCTAAGGGGAGGAGAGAGGAGAGCTCAGGGACTACCACATGTCACCCCAAAAATATTTCAGAAAATAAAGAGAATGAAAAATGGAAAAGAAATAGAAGGAGACTCGGATCGAAAAAATTCCGCCATGAAAGTTGTTTGTTTCAATGAGATAAAAAATCTTTCATGAAGGAACCAAGAACAAAAGAGGTCATCTGTGCAAAGTGGTATTTTTGATGGTTCTTCATGTGTATAGAAAACCAATCTTTTAGGATTTTGTATTTTTTTGTAATTTTAGAAGATGATAAAAAAAATCCAAAAAATGATAAAAATAAAAGACACTAAATTACACATTAATCTATTTTTTGGATTTTAATAAATAAGAAAATAGAGAAATAAGATAGAAGAAGGAAACACGCGAATTTTGTATAGACACACAAAGGTCACTCGGACTCAGTCAGTTTCTTTGATTTCAGTATTGATTTGGATTTGAATTTTTCTGCTGCTTGACAAACCTTTCATCAAGGAACACAAATGGAAAAGAAATAAATAAAATGTGTTCATTATGTACATAAAACTCAGGACAAAAATTGCAAAAAGATAAAATGCTCAAAAGAGGCACAAAACTCAACTTTCACATATGAGCTCCGAATTTATGAAGTTGGTCTTGTTTTGAAGGTATTTGAAAGTGGAGTACTATAAAAGTGAGTAGACCAAAATCAGACACTGTATGAGGAAGATATGTGCATTTTAGTCTGTTTGTTATGAAATTAGATTTTAGGTTTTTTGACCCTTATTTATTTAACATTTTTTTGTATTTTGTATTTATTCTTGTTAGTAATATCTACACAATGGAGTAGTTTCAGGTCAATCAGAGTTAGGATTAATTAATGAAAAATATGGAAAGTTAGCAGCTTATTAGAAATTTACACTTGAAATTTTGGGTTCCTTATTTTATGCAATTATGCGTGATAAAATGTGAATATTATCAACACATGTATGAGTGCTAATGATGCTATATTAATTATTAAATGGATATGGACTTTGAGGAACATAGCCTAATTGACAAATGTTCGCATGCTGAATATGAGATTCATCAGATATCATTATGTTTAATTTTAGGGTCGAGTAATTTATGCAGTCCCAATTTTATTTAGTTGCCACTTTTTTTTGAGTTTTTTTCAAATAAATCGATCTAACAAAATTTCCAATTCCTTTTTTATCCCAAGTGTGAGAAAACAAGGAAGGAGATCGAAAAGCCGATGTAAGGAAAAATCAATGACGCGTGCTGGGTAGAAAGTGCGTACTTGTTGCCAACAATCTATATACAACAAGATCTTCACATAACATAAAAAAGAAAATAAAATCTATCCTAAATGATGCACGAGGACCGTCCTAACAGTAACTTCTATCATCAGGAAAGAACCAGTTATTTGTCTAAGTCCAAGCTACGCTCTACTCTATAGGAACATAAATTTTATTTGGGCTTTGGACCTTGATAAATTACAGATTTATCTACATTAATCTATATTATTATCTCTCTAACTTGAGCTATTCACCAAGATTCATTGACAATTAACTCTAATTATTAGTTTATGTATTGTAAATAATTGACCCTAATTAATATATTTTATATATCCCAATTATTGTGCTATTATTTTATTTATTTATTTATTTCTCATTAAAAACTAGATAAAAATTAGAATAGTACTGTGTATAATTAATTATACATAAAATATAAAATAAAATACAAAAAAGTAACAAAAGAAAATAAAAAGAAAATTGTTTTTATTGCTTTAATGTGCATTTAATTTTTATCTATGTATAGATGACCTCTTCTCTCATTGACTTCTACATAAAAGTTGTAGATCTCATGGAGATATACAACTTTTATGTCTTGTGTTTTTTTCTAATGATATTTCTTTTTATTTCTTTTTGAATTAATTTGTTTTTCCCTTTTTCCTAATTTCTATTAGGCCACGTGGTGCCTTCATGGCCGCCCACATGCCCGCATCTCCTTGCACCGATCGCCTCCCACCAGAACCATTGTATTTTGATCCAATGATTCCCAGTCATCGTCGACCTCCCGCTCCACCTTCTCCAAATGTTGCGTTGCTTCGTTCATCAGCAACTTTTACCAATTATCGCAACTACCTCCGATAACTTTTGCACCAATTTCCTCCGCCAGTCTCTCCTCCTTTCTATCCTCATCTTCACCTACTTCTCAAGAACATCTAGCTTACTTTCCCTTAGCTACTGGTGGTGGTTGCAATCACCACCTCAGTTCGCTAACCACCGAACCACTTCCACCTCAAAACCACTTCTCCTCCTCCGTCAACAGTTATCCACCTTTCGGAGACTTGTCCCCTAGCCTCTCCAACCACCAGTGATAGTGTGAGGCGGTGATTGAGTGCGACGACGACCATTACACATCCGACAAGATCCTTGGTTTACCACCAAGTCACAGACCTCCATTGGCTCTGCTCGAGCTTCGTTCTTCAAGCAAGAACTTAAAGCGAGGATCTGAAGCTCTCAAGCTTTGTTTTGGCTAGCAATTCCTCTTAAATTCTTAATCGATTTGTCATCAATTCCAGGTAAGCTCTGTATCATGTTTTACTTGTGTTTTCATCCAATTTTAAGTCCTTATCAGTTAGGGATTAACCGATCTGATCTTTTTAAATTTCTTCACTCCCATCACTGATTCACACACGATCCTCTCTGTGTTGAAGCCAGTTCTCCATGATTGTTTCCATCGTGATCCATTCTGGGTCTTGTTTCAACTTGGAACCCACCTAGGATTTACATCCTTCACTCCATTAAAACCCTCCATTTCACCTCACAATCCCACAAATCGTTCGCCTATGCTTTAGGTATCTGCTACTAACACTTGCAGGCTCGATGTGCTTCAATGGTCGGAAGTCAAAGACCTTATCTGTTCAATCTTTTCTCCTTCGATTAACAGATGTTGATAGGAGTATCTACATGCCACCAGAGCCTCATTGTATCAGTGTTATCTTCATTAGGCCCTCGGTGATGTTTTGGGTGCTCCAATATATACGAGGAGCACTGAAGGAGCTTCCTCTCGCTTGTTGGAGCCCAGCCTGAGCCTCCGTCGCTTGTGGAGTAGTCGAAGAACTGGAGAGTAGTATCCACCATTGATCTCCCCAATTTAGGCAAGATCCGACGGTCTAGATCAAGCCACATAGCTGGTCCGAAGCATCGTTTCAACCCTTAGGCTTGAGAGTTGAGCATGGCCCTGAACCTACAGCATACCTACACGTGTTATCCGAGTCGGTCCCTAAGCCGGTTTCTGAGCCTATCATATTGCGTGCTAGGCTCATGTGAAGTGGTCTATTTGCAGCGAAATCCCTTTGTTTTCAATAAATACAGATAAGTCCTTCTACTCTTGTGACATATACACATTAGCCCCTATGGCTAATCCCTTTGTTTTCAATAAATACAGATAAGTCCTTCTACTCTTGTGACATATACACATTAGCCCCTATGGCTTGTTTGAATTGCATTTAAATCCATTTTGGACTTATTTTTAATACAAATTGTATTTTTTATTGCAAAAATGCACTTGGATTTGACCTTTAATATTTTTCTATACATTGATCCATTTTGAGTGATTTTTGTCTCATTGGATGGCTATTTTAATGCTCTATATGTTGGCATGATTTATTAAAAACCGTGGTTTAAGAATCATGTTTAAATTATTCCTTTTATTATATGCTTTGAATAACTTTTTATGAAATTAAAAAAATGGATTTTATTGAGAAATTGAATCTAATATTCACATTGAATTTTAGTGACTTTATTCTAATTATTTTTATATCATTAAGTCATCAATTTATTTAATTACTCCTTAATTAATTAAGCATCAAAGTGACATCAAAAGATTAATTATTATTGAATTCTTTAAAAACATAGATCATCTGCCTGATTCATGCTTTATTAATCATTAAATCAATTCAGAAAATTTCTGTGATTAATACAAGCTATTTGTCATGCATAATGTGGTTATGCAAATTGTCGGCTTGTGCATATTTATTTTCATTAAATATAAGAGCATAAAAATGTTTTAAAAATCTATCTCTTTGGTGTTTTGTGCATTCACTCACAATGATCATCCTTTAAATCAGTTTATTAAATATTTGACATTTAAATTGATTCACTGAATTGCTCGTGTCCTTGTGTTCGAACCTGGACTTCTCAGGTTTATAAATTCAAGATGAGTCCTCCTCACGGAGACCTTCAACTCCGTTCTGAATGATTTGCTAAGTACCCGTATTACAACAAATGCTTATTAAGATACATATTTAGCGAGTTATCAGATGGCACTGTTGCCGGGGACATGACACATTTTGTGATTATTTTTAGGGTTAAATATTTACTTAATGATTTCTAGGTTACTTATTTTGAGCTAGTTTTGTTGAAATGTTTACTTTGTTTTTCTTGTGATTTGTCGTTCTTTCTAAAATTGAATACTTTAACTCTCTCAACAATTATCTGATAAAAAAATGCAAAAATCTTAGGAGATTCATAGACGCACATAGCATACATTCTACTTAGTCAAAAATAAACTGATTTCTTCACTGCTAATAGAACTTTTGCTTAGGTGCGGTTTTTTTACTTGCATCATTAGATAGCTTTCTATATTCAGTCTATGCATCTACATGGAGAGTGCTGGTAAGCGGTGTAAGTATCTATAAACGACAACATTCTTCATAAATTTCCGTTGCATTATGATTTCCGACTTCTCCCTCAATTTTTGAAACTTAGTATTAAAAGGAAAAACAGAGTGTTCGGTAGACGATTATTGTGTGCTCACATTAAATTAAGCGATAACCTATTCTCTTAAAATTGGGACTGAATTAATGCAAGTTTACCTAATTTAATTTGGAATAAAATCAACCTTGTATTACGATAAGTAAACCATCATTGTTTGTAGGTACTTACCCCCAGAGAGAGTAGGTGAGGATGTATCCCCTAAGGAATAGAGACAAAAATCCTTGGACTTGTGCCCTAAGTTCTTGGACTCACTTTTAGGGTTCTGTTATTGCTGTAAGCACTTGCCTTCGACCATTAGAAGAAGTAGTCTTGTTTCTTGTTGGTGTGTTCCGTCGACTTGAACTACCTTAGGAGACTACACCTGTGATCTTGCATAAGATTGTTTTGAATTACTAAACTAAAATTGACATGATAATAAGGCCATAATCCTGAGCCTTCAGTGTTGAGTTGGTGAATCAATTCAAAGGGGTTTGTATTGATTTTTTTGTGTGAGTAACTCCACAAATTCACGTGCCCGCTAGTACTAGAATCTTTTTGTATCGAGCGTTCTCAAATCTCGTATCTTTTGGAACTCGAAGATAATTGGTCGGATATTTGCTCAGGCTTATGAGCTTGTCATTGAACCGCCAATATATCACGTCTTCACCGATCCAGTACCCTTATTCTTCTTTAACTGGACCATCTTGATTTAGAAATAACCCTTTTTTCGAACCGATGTATCATGATTCACTCTTTGGGAGTGGTTACATCCCGACCAACCCTTTTTCTTCTTTACTCACTGAGGAAGATCAGTGCCTTGGTAAGGTCAATCTGATTTTGTTATCTTTATCTAGATCTCATTCTAATCCTTTGTTTGATGAAGGTGACGAAGATACAATTAAGATGCCTCCTAGGAAACATAATGGGGACGAGGAAGAATGAGAGGACCCCATGCATGCAGTATTGGCTAGGCTAGCAGAATCTGAGCAGAACCAAACACTTATGAGAGCACAACTTGGGAAGTTACAGTTGGGTAGAGATGCACTTATGGACGCAACATACAACCCTAGGTAATATCAGATGGTCAATTGGTTAAGCCCAGTCAAGGCTGAAGTAGAATATGAGTTGAAACCACAGTTTCTGAGTTGTTGCCTCATTTTCATGGGAATGCACATGAGGAAACATATGCATTCCTTAGGGACTTGGAGTTGGTTTGCACTAACCTTAGGCATCCTAGGGTTATCCAAGACTACATTAGACTCAAAGCACTTCCTTATGCCTTAAATGATAATGCTAATTATTGGATGAAGAAACTAGGGGTAGTTATAACTACCTTTGTGCAGTTTAAGGACCTTTTTTTGAAGAAGTTCAACCCTTTGAGTAGAACAAATTTGACATCCTCATACATCACGAGTTTCTCCCAACTTCCCAATGAAGCTTTCTGTGATACATGAGAGAGATTCAAATATCTCTTACAGAAGTGTCCTTATCACAGATTAGAGCCCACCATCCTGGTTTAATTTGTTTATTGTGGTCTACACCCTGAGGTGCATGGTTTGGTTAGTGTAGCTTGTGGAGGCAACTATACTTCACGATGTGTGAACACTGTCTGGAAGGTGTTCGAGCGGATGACCGAGATGAGTAGAGCATAGATCACAAGTAGAGCTCAGTTAGAGACCCCCATACCATTCTTACCAAGTGGGGTAGTGAAGGCTATAATGGATCCTTTTGACATGGGTATTATAGCGGACAAACTTACAATAGTTGAGGGGATTGGTAGACAGATGGATGAGTTGGACGACAACTAATCCAAACTACCTAAGCAAATGGAGGAGCTTTCTGAGAAGTTATCCAAGATGAGGGTACCTACCGTGACTGCATCTGCAGCTCATGTATTCCTTGTTCACCATATTCAGGAGCAGTAGATGTCAGGGCTACTCCAACCATGGGTAGAGGACCGGCCTTTTGCCCATTCTTGTCAACAACAACCACCTTCTGTAGATACAGTTTCTGAGTAGACTTCACAAATGTGGGAGGGAAATGGTGTGCGGTACACCAATGATCCAGCTAAGCAGGGGAGTTCTGCAGACCGTTTCTCCTACCAACGTCCTCAGTCCTTTTACAACACATCATTTACTCGTACACCTCTTACAACACCACAGAGCTCTGGAGCTATTCCTTTCCAGGCACAAAGGCAGCAACAACAGTAGTAAGTCCGTTAGCTGATGCATCAGTTGGGCCAGCAGGGCCTACATGTTCATCAGCAGATCCAACATCAGCAGTACCATGGCCATCGAGGCCAATCTTCACGTTCTTCATTTCCTTCTTCACAACATCATCATTCATCTTCAAGTCCCATTGATTTTCAGAGACAGATTCTTCAGGAGTTGAGTTCCTATAGGAATGAGGTACATGATTTGAGGGTTGATTTCAACCATATTTCCCATTTACACGACGAGCACATGACTCCTTCTACATCCATTCCCACCCAAGTTCAGGCTAATCCCAACAACATGATAAAACTCAGCAGCAACATCAACATTCTTTTGATCATGTATATTACTCAGTTTCTTACAAATCTGAGCATGAGATCTTTCTGTTTGATTGTGTTAATCATATGTCTCTCAAGAGTGGACGAATCGTGGTCGTACTTGATTGGGCAAGGGATATGGAGAGGATTGACTCTGAGGCTCAGCCTGAGGAGACTTCAAAGGACGATGAAGCCATGAATCTACCAAAGATATCTAGGAGAAGAAGAAGAGAGAGGAAGACAAGAGCAGTGTGACACACATCAGATTCAGAGTCTGCAGAGGACCTTTTTCCTTCGGTTGAAGAGAATGCACATTCAACAGGCATTCCCCATCCTGTAGTATATGATTCAATTTTTATTCCAAATGTAAAGGATTCAGTTGTGAAAAACTCAATTTCTAGAGATAATAAATTGCATGTTTCTATTTATGATTTTGATCTTCACATTCTTCTTTAGCTATCCCTTTCTCCCATGCTCTTCCGGCAGGAAAGCACAACATAAAAAATATTCAAAAAGATGATACCGATATGGCATAATTTTATAGAGATAACATAATGGTTAAGGTGCCATTTGATGAGTATGTGGTCAATCATCTTGCATTTCAAAAATACTTGAAGGTGAGATGTACACCTAGCAGAGTCAACAGGAAGAAACCGAGCAGTTATGTCAAGACACATGTTCTCTCAATTGCTACTACATTTGTCTCAAGAACCAACAGTTGCCAAAGAAGAAGAGAGATCTAGGTGCACATTATGTGGTGAGTCATACTGATGACATAGCATTTTGCACACACTCTCCTAGACAATGGATCTTTGATCAACTTGTTATCCTCTACCTTGTATGAGTAACTGAAGTTGGGACCCTTAAGCAAATATAGAGCTTTACTTCAGTTTGTAGATAAGTCGATGAAAAGGGCTAAGATCAAAGAAGCCATTATCTCGATTGAGGGACAAGACTATGGCGTGGACTTCATTGTCCTTGACATGGACATCCCCAATCATTAGAGAGAGTCACATATTATCCTTGAGCGACCTTTTCTTAGGACCACTGGTGTTTCTTTCGATTATTAGACAGGTTGATGAACGTTCTCTAGGCAGAGAAGTGGAATTACAGATGAAGCAGACAAAATGGCAGCAACCTGATTCAGAGTCGAGCACAGATTACTCTTCATTTTCAGAGACCGACTGCAAAGTAGATAGCAAAGTCAAGATTTGGAGTCAGCACCCGACAATACAGAGCGAGACCCTCTCATCTAGAAAGGACATTGTATACAGTGCAGTTGTTGATATAGTGCCTGAGTTCTTGAGTTCTGCATCTCCCCTATTCCCTTGGTGATTTAGAAGTCCCTTTGGACTTGTCGGTTCCTTCTCCTTCGAAACAATCAAAGGGATTAGATAATGGGTCGGACATAGCTTTGGCCATATTACCGTGTTTCTTTGGCGATTTGACTCCTTGTTCTTCAATTCAATTCGTGGACAACATTAAAATTGATTCATCTCCACTATACAACACAGATCCAGATTCAGTGGCAATTCAACCCGATGTTCTTGACAATTCTTCTTTGCTAGAGTTGAAGTCACTACCTCCTACATTGAAGTATTCCTTTCTTGCAGGAACAAAGAACAAGTTTCCTTTTATCATTAGCTCTAGGTTGACTATAGAGTAGGAGACTAGGTTGTTAGACATACTAAAGAAAAACCGCAAGGCTTTAAGATGGATTGTATCGGATATAGTGGGTATAAACCCTGCCCTTTGTTCGCACCACATTTATATTGAGAATAACACTAGACCTTCCCGTGAATTACAGAGGAGACTTAATCCAAATCTTCAAGAAGTGGTTAAGAAAGAGATCGAGAAGTGGTGTGGAGCTAAATTTATTTACCTAATTTTGGATTAAAGTGGGTGGCCCCTCTTCATGTTGTCCCAAAGAAATTTGGAATTCAGATGGTCACCAATGAGGATGGTATTGAGATCGCGACATGAGTACCCACGTCGTGGTGTGTCTTTATCAATTACAGACACTTGAATGCCATGACCAAGATCACTTTCCCTTGTCGTTCATTGATTAGATTTTGGAGAGATAAATGAGGAAAGAGTTCTTTTGTTTTCTTGATGGGTACCCATGCTACAATCAAGTAGTCATCGCCCCTAAGGACCACGAAAGGCCACTTTTACATGCCCATTCATCACATACATATTCATGAACATGCTTTTTGGTCTATGCAATGCCCCAGATACTTTTCAACGGAGCTGTTGAACAGAGAAAATCCGGAGGTCGTACGGTTTCACAAGGCGAAACCGCAGTCGGTGCCGTGACCGCTCGAAAATCCCGATTCAAACAACAATTAACCCACAACAATCAAGTAAAGCAGTGAAAGTGTGTGGAGTTAAAATTTATTATAACTCTACAACAAGATGTGTATAGTGCAAGTATGTGTAGAGGTCGAACACAGGGAGCAGACAAGTAGAACGGGGCAAAATACACAAGTGTGTGAATGTGATCAAGTGTCTACTATGATATTTTTTGTGGGTTTTTAATTTTATATTTTTTATTTAATTTTTAATTTTATATTTTTGTATTTTGATTTTTAATTTTCTGATTTTATATTTTCTTTTTTTTTGTATTTTATATTTTTATATTTTCTTTTTCCAATAATAGAATATTTAAACTATGTAATAAAAGGGGTGCTACAATATTTATAAAAATATGCTAAAATAGTCAAAACTTCAGAAATAAAATCTTTTTGGTGTTTTTATACTTTTTTACTATTTTTGTGATTTTGGGTACTTTTCAGATTGTTTTTGGTATTTTTAAAGAGCAAAATAAAGAAAACAATGAATAAAATGCAAGGCGGAAACTAAGATGGAGAAATAAATTAGAAAACAGTAACAAAAATTCTCCAAATCAAATTTCAATGAAAGATAATGAAATAAGGAAAATTTAGGCACCAAGACTATATTTTTAGGATTTTTACAGAATTTTTAATATTTTTATAGAGGTTTTTGGAGTTTTGTGATTTTTTGGAGTTTTCTTTTATTTTTTTTATGAATTTTGGTCTGAAATTAAAACACACTAAAATATGCGAAATACATTTTTTTGGGATTTTTCTGAAGTGTTTTTATATTTTTATGGATTTTATAATGCGAACAGTGTTGGAAATGGCTATTTTTGATTTTTAATAAATAGTAAAATGCAAGAAATATGAGAAATAAAAATAGCCCGTTAAACTACTATGCAACATGACACTACTGTGATTTTTGGGAATTTGTTGGGGTTTTATAGACGCATGCACAAAATACTAGAAGCAAAAAGAAACTACACACATGCAGGGGCGTTTTGGTAATTATCTTAAAATGCGAGGGCCAACATGCAAAAATACCAAAACTATATAACTGACATAAAAACTTTCAGGACCAAATATAAATGCTCAAAGTTGTGGGTCCTTCCCTGCAAAATAGCCAAAACCAACGCGCGTAACACGCGCCCCAATCAGGGGTGGAAATGTAATATTCAAGAAGTAAGGGGCCTTAGCGCAATTTTTACAGCAATATTATAACTGAGCAGACACTTTTCAGGACCAAAAAAGAAACACCCAAAACACGAGGCCCTTGGAGGCAAAATAGCCAAGCGTACGTGCTCACGCACGTGCGCCTCGCTGGCAAGGGCGCAAGTGCAATATCGAAAAGTTCATGGGGTTTTCTGTAAATATTACAAAATTAGATAATAGCTGAAGAAAGATTCAGAACTAATAAAATATTACAAAAAGCGTGGGGTGGGGGGGGATTGTGCAAAATGCCCCGCGCGATCGAACGGAGGAGGCGCATCCACTTAAACACGTGTTAGCGTGTAGGCCTGCAATGCCCCTTCATCGCGGGTGGCCCAGATTAAAAGAGCTGTTCGCGATGGACGGTCCAGGCACACCTTAATCTGATGGTTGCTGCTACGCTGGATGATCCGGGGCAGATCCGACGGTGATGGATAGCCTTGGAAGAACACACGAGGAACTCGACCTGGACGAGTTTGGATTCGTCGGGGATCGAGCTCCCGTGCACCTGGATCTCCACCGACACGTTCTCGATGCTCCTGCAGCAACGACAAAACTTCCAGGTGGCGTGGATAGGGCCGCGGGCCGTTGAAGGACCTCCGGCACACGATGACGCTCCGACGACCTGGGGGGGATGTTCTTTGCAAAAAATCGCCTCCAGATGAGGCTCTTGCGTATGTACCTGCAAGAGAGGTTAGGGGTGGTTGCGGGCAAAGTGCCGCAACCCACTAGGAGATGGAATGATGCGGAAACAGTAAAAATGGAGCTCGCCGGAGCAAGCTCCGGTGAGATGGAGTGACGGATGACCGAATGGATGCGAAGCAGAACGGATATGGGAATCAACTCTAAGACTGCAAAGAAGTAAAAAATGCAAACAAAATGATAAGAAGATGGACCTCAAGGCGCAGAAGCACCTAAGATTGGACCTCAACAACGGCGGCTGGAGATGGGGTTGGAATGCCTCCTCGGCCTTGCCTAACACCTCGCTACTCGGCTGGAGGCGAGGCTGTCACCCTCGCCGGTCCAGGGCACTAGTCGGAGGAGAAGCGTGTGGCCAAAAGAAGGTTCAAGCGTGAGAGGAAGGTGGCGAGCTGCGTTTGAACGAGTGGCGCAGGGGCTCCAAGATCGAGGCGCCAGAGGCACCACTGCGATCCAACCCCCAAGATAAGATATAGGCGTGTAAGATCATTGGTAGGGGAGAAAAAATCGTGAAGGGATCGACCCCAAATGGCGAAAGGTGCGGTCTCCAAAAATCCGCGAAATCGAGGAAAAACCACAGCTTGACAACAGCCAAACCTCGGTTAGAGAGTTGACCGAGGTCAACCAAGGAAGAGATCTGGTTGGTCCACGTGGACCAACCAGAAAAAACCTTGGAAAAAATGCTTATAAATTCAATAAAAAATAGAAAATTAATTATTTTAATTTTGGTTATAAAATAAAAAATGTTTATTTTTTATAAATTATTTTATGGTAATTTTTATTTATTTTTAGGAGGTATAATTTTATAAGTTGCCTTTTATGCCCTTTATAGGTATAAATACCTATGTATTGTATTCTTTAATTTTTATTGTATGTATTTAATTTATTTATTTTTGATTATTAATTTATATATTATAACATACTTTTATACACGTAATTATATTTTTATTTTATTTTATTGATGTATTTTGTATATTTAATAAAATAGAAATAGTAATTGTACATGTATGTGTATAAGTATTATACCTAGGTTTTGTGTATACAAGTATTTTTATTTTAAGTTTTATTTACATTTTTATTCTGATTTTAATGCACATAATTATTATAAGTAATATTTACAACATTATAAAAATATGAAAATACAAAAATAATGAATAAATAATAAAATGAATATTTTAATCAGTACAACTATACAAGGGGGGGGTCCAAAACTCAACTTTCAAACCGTAGCTCCGCCAAATGCGGAACCACCGCCATTAAATAGCTTATTTTATTCTATATACAATTAAAAGTGAGTATGCTGCATTTGGAGTTTTCACTTGCAAGATACATGTCTGGGAAGTTGGGATTCTGGATTTTTATTCAGATCATAACTTTTTATCTGTACATTATTTTTCTGTGAAATCAATTTTGTATTTTTCTTTATTTAATTATCTACAACTTTTATGTACAAAGTTTCTTTATTTGATGTGTAAAAAGTGGAACCAAAAATAGGTCCCAAAATGAATAAAGAATGAATAATAGTATAGGTATTTGACCCTTATCTCCCCCTACTTTATTCCTTGTCGACCTATTCATCAAGATGCCTAGGTCTCGGGGTTTCGGGTCATAAAATATTTACAATATTTTATTCTTTTTCTTTTCTTTTCTTTATTCTATAATTTTGACTTTAAAAACCACATTTTATACAATATTTACACACATATGCATGAATGCTAAAATGCATGAATTAGCTCTATTTACACGCATTTACTAGGGTTTTTAAGGCCAAAATGATAGAATAAAGATGATGAAACATAGATTCATCATCCCCCTATACTTGCCTTTGCTAGTCCCTAGCAAACACTTATGCAATAAGTTCAAAAAGGAAAAACAAAGAAAAGAAAAAGAAGAACTTGGATTTAGTTTAATTATCAAACTTGTCTTCACAAAATCAAAGTTTGGAGCTTAAGTCAGACCTTTGGAGTTTTAGTGCGGGCGGAACCTTAGTGAGAACCGAATTCGAGATCCAACAGTCCTTGAGAATCCCAAAACTCTGTCCAAGTCTCCTCAATAGCCAAGTCAGAAATACTTCAACTCATACGCAAACCCTTACGACTATGAATCTGACTCGTATAGTGTAAGTGATGGTGGCTCTCCCCAACTAGAATGACAAAGAGACCGACTTCTCCAGCATGACAACCCAATGATTCCCCAATCCAATAACTCCATCCTCGAGGAGCGGGGTATTCCCTTCTAAGTTCAAGTGGCAACCAACTCAAGAGGTGGGGGTGAAGAGAAGAATGGACGGTAGCCAGTGTAGCTACCTATCCTGGGATGCAAGACCAGTGTAGTCAAGTCATCCTGCTGCAGGCTCACATATTTGACTTTGGAACTCAAGCTTGCTTATTGACTTTACAACATTTGTACATACTTGCAGGCTTTTTATTTTTGTACATGCCTGAACACTTTTTTTTGAATACTATATACAACATCATTTACATAAGGAGTTTTTCCTCTTGAGCCAGTAGACTATCCCTCTTTTGAAGCTTCATCGCAACCCACAGCCTCCTGTCTTTAGACTTCCTAACCACTGGACGGGTTGGGGTGCACTTCCCTCCCTAGAGGAGGACAAGTGTTTCCACTTGTGTGCGTCTCATACCGGCAAATCCAATCCCCTCACCACTCCAACTGAGTTGAGCCATGGGAAAGGTGCAGGTGTTCAAGTTAGGTCATTATCAACAAGGGTCGTGCGTGTGCTCTGAAATATTCTACTTAGGCAGTCAAGAATCCATTGAACCAAGTCTCGTGATCCTCAAAGAATTAAGTCAACTAGACCTGAAGTACCTCAAACCCAGTTCCTATAAGGTTCCTGTTATTAGGAAGATTTTAAAGTCCAAACAAGCTCCAATCTCCGGATTTACTTAGACTTGTTCAACTATCAAACTCAATCCGAAAAATGCGAATGTTATGCAAATGCGATGCAGGATGCAGAAAATATTTTTGTGATGCAATTTTCAAGATTTTAAACTTTTTATGGATTTTTGAAAAGACGATGATGCACATGCAGATGCAATTTTTTTGTATTTTTCAAAGAAATTTTTCAAATGTTTTTTGGATTTTACTTTTGCAAATGTTTTTGGGATTTTTGAAAACAAAAAGGTTTTGGCTGAAAACCAGGTTAAAAATATGTACACGGGAGTGCTTCTGAAGTGGATTTTAAGAATTTACAAAGGTAAGTGATCAATTTTATACATATACATATACATATATATAGTGGATTTTGGTGTGATGTTAGTATTCCTCAAACTTACTTGACACAAGTTTTTCACACAATTTTTGAAAACTATAGTCCAAAATAATTTTTACAAACATTTTTACAAACATGTACACACATTTGAAAATCATTTTGCAAAGGTTTTCAAACAGTATAGATAGGTTTTTCAAATATTTTTGCAACCATTTTTCAAACCATTTGCAAATCTTTTTTCAAACATTTTATTTCACACAAAGAAAAGAAATTTTACAAACCACACAATTTTACAAAGGTTGAAAACATGTAACAAAATATTTTCAAAATAGTTTTTAATAAATGTTCACAAAGATTTTCAAACTATTTTTCAAACATTTTGCAAAAAACATTTTCACCTAATTTATTAATCAGTAATTACAAAAAGATATTGAGGAACAAGACATCTTTTTATTACTGAGTTTAACGGATTTTAATGAATGATTAGCCATATTATTAGGAAAATGCGAAAGTACGAGTTATGGCTAAAGTATATACGTAGTATATACGACCCCCCTATACTTAGCTTGAGCTATGTCCTCATAGATCAGAGAGAAAAGAGAAGACATAACTCGTACTGAGTATAGGAAAATCTAAAGAATAAATGAATGAATCAATGAGAAGTTGACCGTCCCCCCTATACTTAGGATCAAATAATCCTAAGTATAACAGACTGTTCAAAGCAGGGAGGGTCAAGGGTGGGAATGAACAAATCGTACTCAAATTGTCCCCCCTATACTTAGGGTAAGATATCCCTAAGTATAGACAAGAAGAGGAGACAATGGAACGGATCAACGAATAGAGAAACTCAGGGTGCAGACCCCCCTATACTTAGGACAAAATACGTCCTAAGTATAGAAGACTGCCAAAAAGGGGCGGCACCTTTTCGGTAGATGAAGAAGATAGAAGAGGAAAAGAATAAAAGAAGAAAAGAGACGAAGATGGAAGAAGAGATCGTGAGGATGTACACATCGCTCCCCCTATACTTAGGGTGAAAGAAGCCCTAAGTATAGGCAACGACAGGAGTGATGACACGGAACGATGGAAGAACACTCGGCTCATCCACCCCCATATACTTAGGACAAAGTACGTCCTAAGTAAGGCAAACACGAGAATGGGTGGACGGGCAATACAGTAGAGAGAACAGAGGCACATAAAAGTGAATATACATCAGAGATGGATGTACACATGATCAAGAAGGTTGAAAGAAAACCTTCTTGCGGGACCGCTGGGGAATGGATCTGGTGTGATGCAGGTCGACATCGGGGTCCACAGTGGATGGAAGCCGATCAGGGTCGACAGAGTGAAGATCCTCAGGGGCCCTAGGGTGTGAAGGCACAAACGGATCAGTGAAAGAAGTGTGACTAGGTCCGGCCTTGGGAGTCTCGCTAGTGTAAAAGTGAAATGGGATGAACTCATCATCATCGGAAGTAGTGTACTCGGAGTCGTCCTGCGAGGTATCATCCAGGTCAAAATCAAAAGGCACGAAATCATCGATGGAAGTAGTCAAACTCTGTTCGTCCTCTATAATCTCAACCAGATCATCTTTCTCATCAAAAGGCCCGAATTTCCGAAGAAAAGCAACTAAATCAAATTCGGCCTTTGGCTCATCCGTATCTAAGTGGATATAAACGGATCCATCGGTGAAAGAAGTCGAAACATGTCCGTCCTGTCTAGTCTCTACATCTGCCCTCCGCTCAACGGTGTCTATCGTGTAAATCCTGCGGATGTCATCAATACAACGCCAAGTCCCAGAAGAAGGAACGCCGAGGTCCATACTTTCCGAGTGTTCCTCAACAGGGAGGAATTCTCGGGTCTCAGTGGAATCCAATAAGCAACAAAATTCTCTGATAGTATCATCAAGGTCATGGTCCTCGAGGTTAGCCAGAAAAGGTGTAGTCACATCAGGTGCAGATCTCCGGTCAACTTTGGGTGCGGTGATCAATGCTTCGCTCTCGTCAGCAGGACGGAAGCGAATCTCTCCTGATCCATAATCAATAACGACCCTCGCAGAGGCGAGGAATGGTCGTCCCAGGATGATTGGAGAATGCTCCCCAGTGGAGGTCTCCATGGGCAATACAACAAAATCAACAGGATAGCTCGTGCCCTGAATCGAAATGATGGCGTTTTCAAGGATACCCTTCGGCCTCTTTATTGATCCATCAGCAAACTGTACGATCATCCTGGTTTTCTTGAGAGGCCCTAGGTGAAGAGACTGTACCAACGAGAAGGGTATAATGCTAATAGAAGCACCGCTGTCGAGGAGAGTGTGATCACATGTGTGGTCAGAGATGGTGCAGCTAATGAAAGGTGTGGCAGTGTTCCTCTTCCGAGGAATGGGACGGTGTGTGATGGCGTGGACAGTGGCCATGGTCAAGATGTGATGCTCAGATCTGCTCCTCCGCTTTCTCTTCTTGGGAAGAGGAGCAGATAAATCGGTCATGGCCTGCTGAAGTGGGGCACGGATGATCTCATGAATGGTGGCCACCACTTCGGGTTCAGTAAGCATTTTTTTGAAATTTTAGACCTCCTCCATACAAGGGAGGAAGTCGGAATCATGATATACACGAGGCATGCCAAGAGCAGTCTGTACAGCGGCATCCTCGGGGTCAAAGGTGGGACAAGGTGTGAGTGGCTGTGTGGTCAAAGGATCTGGCAAGTGGTACCTCTCCTCACAGTCTAGCTCGATCATGTGTCTCCCGAACTCTTTTTGTATTTTTAAAATTTTCTCATTTTTTTGTATTTTGGGTGATTGCAAGCTCTCATGATAATCCTCAAATGATTCCATTTCCTCAACAACTGGAGCGGCATTTTGGTTCTTATTTAAACTAGTAAGGTCGACAATCCTCGAATTCATATGCTCCATCATCTGATTCAAGGTCTCAAGTGTTGATATCATGAAAGGTGACTCCAAAATCTCAGGATCGGGTGTGTCGAATGTGGGCGGTGGATGTGGACAAAAATCACATTCCGGATCAGGATACTCAAGGAAGAGCGGGTTGTCGAAATGTTTAGGCGATGGTGGTGGAACTGACTGGTGAAGGTTAAAGTCCGAATCCTGAAATAGTGGGTTGGTCGGATATGTACAAAAATCAGGAGCAAAGTCCTCCTGGAAAAAGTGAGGTGGACCGACTGGAGCGGACGAGGGATCCGCAAAGTTCGGATAGAAAATGCTCCAGGGGTCCATCTCGAAAACAAAAGGAAAATGATCGGGAGAGCACGACGGTCAAGTCAAGAGAGTAGAAAAGAAGGCGCAAATGCGCAGGGATGATCTATGACACACACAAAACAATCACAAGCAAAAATGAAAACAAGTCAAACCCTCAATTCACCTACTCAACTCGGTAGAGACCGTAAAATGCGGTCTTTTAATCTTGTCTGTTTTAGAGTTAGGTGAGAAGTCAAAAGAGTTGCACACAATTTTAGGGGGCTGAAGATGGGATTTGGGCACTAATCCTTAGGGTGTGCGCGAGCAAGTAAAAGCGAAGACAATGAGGGGATGACTCGCCCCAATACAAGATTTTTCTTTTTGATTGGTTTTAGGGTCAAGTAATGTTAGCAGTCCCAATTTTATTGATTATCACTTTTTTTTGGATTTTTAGTGAGAAATGTACGCGCCTATCGGGGAATCAATTCCTTTGAGCTCCTAAGTTGGCAAAATCAAAGGGAGAGGCGGAAAAGCAATGCAAGTGGAAATCGATGATGTATGCTAAAGAGAAATGCTCACCTTGCCTCCAGCACTCTACATGCAAGGATGCTCAGCAGAATTGAAACCTATCTATATGCAAATGCAAAAGCCGATGAAATCGCCCTAAGTTTCAGAAATTGCTATTATCGTGAAGAACCACAAGTTGACCACCAATCCTCCACCCTAGAGTCCGGTCTAGGCTCACCCCTCCTCTGCTCAACACACTTGAGTTTAGGAGAAAGTGCTTTGCGGGGAGAGCTCGCGGCGCGACGGATTGAAGGTGATGATCAACTGTTTAAAATTTGACTAAGTCCAAACGAGACTATAGGTGCATGCAAAGGTATTAGGTGTTTGGCCTTAATCTATCGCAAGCAATCCTAAAAGCTAAGGGCTCAATCACACAAAAGAAATGAAAAATAAAACCGGAAAAGAAAATAAAAAATGCGAAGAAAAGCCGACAAAACCGTGGTGAGCCCCCAAGTGAGCAATCACTTGGAAATTAGGCCCGAGTGTCTAAAGTCCGAGTACCTGTATTATTACAATTAATAGTCTCTCTCTCACTACAAATTACAAAAACAAATACGAGGAAATAAATACAACAACTACTTTGGAGCTCGGTCTACAAAATTCCTCTTCGTCTCCTCGGTGCTCGGCTGGCAGATGCTGGCTTCACGTGGGTGCGTAGGCGCCTAGGGTGGAGCGCCTCCCTCGATCCGTGGTTCCTCGCATGGAGTCAACAAAAGAGAAGGTTAGACAACTCAATAGATATATCAAAAATAAAGAAAATAAAATAGCAAAAATGAAAGCCGCGAAATAGACAATAAATCACAATCACAAACAAGACCCGAACTAAGCGCTGTTGCTCCCCGGCAACGGCGCCATTGGTTGAACAGAGAAAATCCGAAGGTCGTACGGTTTCACAAGGCGAAACCACAGTCGATGCGGTGACCGCTCGAAAATCCCGATTCAAATAACAATTAACCCACGACAATCAAGTAAAGCAGTGAAAGTGTGTGGAGTTAAAATTTATTATAACTCTACAATAAGATGTGTATAGTGCAAATATGTGTAGAGGTCGGACAAAGGGAGCAGACAGGTAGAACGGGGCAAAATGCACAAGTGTGTGAATGTGATCAAGTGTCTACTATGATATTTTTTGTGGGTTTTTAATTTTATATTTTCTATTTAATTTTTAATTTTATATTTTTGTATTTTGATTTTTAATTTTCTGATTTTATATTTTATTTTTTTGTATTTTATATTTTTATATTTTCTTTTTCCAATAATAGAATATTAAACTATGTAATAAAAGGGGTGCTGCAATATTTATAAAAATATGCTAAAATAGTCAAAAATTCATAAATAAATTCTTTTTGGTATTTTTATACTTTTTTACTATTTTTGTGATTTTTGGGTACTTTTCAGATTGTTTTTGGTATTTTTAAAGAGCAAAATAAAGAAAAAAGTGAATAAAATGTAAGGCTAAAACTAAGATGGAGAAATAAATTAGAAAACATAAAAAAATTCTCCAAATCAATTTTCAATGAAAGATAATGAAATAAGGAAAATTTAGGCACCAAGACTATATTTTTAGGATTTTTACAGAATTTTTAATATTTTTATAGAGGTTTTTGGAGTTTAGTGATTTTTTGGAGTTTTCTTTTATATTTTTTTATGAATTTTGGTCTGAAATTAAAACACACTACAATATGCTAAACATATTTTTTTGGGATTTTTCTGGAGTATTTTTATATTTTTTATGGATTTTATAATGCAAACAATGCTGAAAATGGCTATTTTTGATTTTTAATAAATATTAGAATGCAAGAAATATGAGAAATAAAAATAGGCCGTTAAACTACTATGCAACAAGACACTACTATGAGTTTTGGGAATTTTTTGGGGTTTTATAGACGCATGCACAAAATACTAGACGCAAAAAGAAACTACACACATGCAGGGGCGTTTTGGTAATTATCTTAAAATGCAAGGGCCTACGTGCAAAAATACCAAAACTATATAACTGACATAAAAACTTTCAGGACCAAATATAAATGCTCAAAGTTGTGGGTCCTTCCCTGCAAAATAGCCAAAACCCACGCGCGTAGCACGCGCCCCAGTTAGGGGTGGAAATGTAATATTCAAGAAGTAAGGGGCCTTAGCGCAATTTTTACAGCAATATTATAACTGAGCAGACACTTTTCAGGACCAAAAAAGAAACACCCAAAACACGAGGCCCTTGGAGGCAAAATAGCCAAGCGCACGTGCTCCCACACTACGCCTCGCTGGCAAGGGCGCAAGTGCAATATCGAAAAGTTCATGGGGTTTTCTGTAAATATTACAAAATTAGATAATAGCTGAAGAAAGATTCGGAACTAATAAAATATTACAAAAAGTGTGTGTGTGTGGGGGGGGATTATGAAAAATGCCCCGCGCGATCGAACGGAGGAGGCGCATCCACTTAAACATGTGTCAGCGTGTAGGCCTGCGATGGCCCTTCATCGCGGGTGGCCCAGATTAAAAGAGCTGTTCGCGATGGACGGTCCAGGCACACCTTAATCTGATGGTTGCTGCTACGCTGGATGATCCGGGGCAGATCCGACGGTGATGGATAGCCTTGGAAGAACACACGAGGAACTCGACCTGGGCGAGTTTGGATTCGCCGGGGCTCAAGCTCCCGTGCACCTGGATCTCCACCGACACGTTCTCGATGCTCCTGCAGCAACGACAAAACTTCCAGGTGGCGTGGATAGGGCCGCGGGCCGTTGAAGGACCTCCGGCACACGATGACGCTCCGGCGACCTGGGGGGGATGTTCTTTGCAAAAACTCACCTCCAGATGAGGCTCTTGCGTATGTACCTGCAAGAGAGGTTAGGGGTGGCTGCGGGCAAAGTGCCGCAACCCACCAGGAGATGGAATGATGCGGAAACGGTAAAAATGTTGCTCGCCGGAGCAAGCTCCGGCGAGATGGAGTGACGGATGACCGAATGGATGCGAAGCAGAACGGATATGGGAATTAACTCTAAGACTGCAAAGAAGTAAAAAAATGCAAACAAAATGATAAGAAGATGGACCTCAAGGCGCAGAAGCACATGAGATTGGACCTCAACAGCGACGGCTGGAGATGGGGTTGAAACGCCTCCTCGGCCTCGCCTAACGCCTCGCTACTCGGCCGGAGGCGAGGCTGTCACCCTCGCCGATCCAGGGCACTAGTCGGAGGAGAAGCGTGTGGCCAAAAGAAGGTTCAAGCATGAGAGGAAGGTGGCAGGCTGCTTTTGAATGAGTGGCGCAGGGGCTCCAAGATCGAGGCGCCAGAGGCACCACTGTGATCCAACCCCCAAGATAAGATATATGCGTGTAAGATCATTGGTAGGGGAGAAAAAATCGTGAAGGGATCGACCCCAAATGGAGAAAGGTGCAGTCTCCAAAAATCCGTGAAATCGAGGAAAAACCACAGCCTGACAATAGCCAGACCTCGGTCAGAGAGTTGACCGAGGTCAACCAAGGAAGAGATCTGGTTGGTCCACGTGGACCAACCAGAAAAAACCTTGGAAAAAATGCTTATAAATTCAATAAAAAATAGAAAATGAATTATTTTAATTTTGGTTATAAAATAAAAAATGTTTATTTTTTTTATAAATTATTTTATGGTTGTTTTTATTTATTTTTGGTGGTATAATTTTATAAGTTGCCTTTTATGCCCTTTATAGGTATAAATACCTATGTATTGTATTCTTTAATTTTTATTGTATGTATTTCATTTATTTATTTTTGATTATTAATTTATATAATTATAACATACTTTTATACACGTAATTATATTTTTATTTTATTTTATTGATATATTTTGTATATTTAATAAAATAGAAATAGTAATTGTACAGGTATGTGTATAAGTATTATACCTAGGTTTTGTGTATACAAGTATTTTTATTTTGAGTTTTATTTACATTTTTATTCTGATTTTAATGCACATAATTATTATAAGTAATATTTACAACATTATAAAAATATAAAAATACAAAAATAATGAATAAATAATAAAATGAATATTTTAATCAGTACATCTATACAAGGAGGGGGGGGGTCCAAAACTCAACTTTCAAACCGTAGCTCCGCCAAATGCGAAACCACCGCCATTAAATAGCTTATTTTATTCTATATACAATTAAAGGTGAGTACGCTGCATTTGGAGTTTTCACTTGCAAGAAACAGGTATGGGAAGTTGGGATTCTGGATTTTAATTCAGATCATAACTTTTTATCTGTACAATATTTTTCTGTAAAATCAATTTTGTATTTTTCTTTATTTAATTATCTACAACTTTTCATGTACAAAGTTTCTTTATTTGATGTGTAAAAAGTGGAACCAAAAATAAGTCCCAAAATGAATAAAGAATGAATAGAAAGTATAGGTATTTGACCCTTATCTCCCCCTACTTTATTCCTTGCCGACCTATTCATCAAGATGCCTAGGTCTCGGGGTTTCGGGTCATATAATATTTACAATATTTTATTCTTTTTCTTTTCTTTTCTTTATTCTATAATTTTGACTTTAAAAACCGCATTTTATACAATATTTACACACATATGCATGAATGCTAAAATTCATGAATTAGCTCTATTTACACGCATTTACTAGGGTTTTTAAGGCCAAAATGATAGAATAAAGATGATGAAATGTAGATTCATCAGGTGCATGATTGCCGTGTTTGCTGAGATGGTCGAGGATTTCCTGGAGGTCTTCATGGACGACTTCTCGGTCCTTGGTGATTTATTCACTTATCGTTTAACACACTTGGACCGAGTCCTTCAGAGGTGTAGAGAGGTGAACCTGGTACTCTCGTGGGAGAAAAATCATTTTATGGTTAAGGAGGATATCGTGTTGGGGCACGCCATCTCTAAAAAGGGAATGGAGGTTGACCCTGCCAAGGTGGATGCGATCAAGAAACTTGATCTACCAACCAAAATCAAGTTAGTACCGTCATTTTTGGGGTACATTGGATTTTATATATGATTTATTCAGGATTTTGCTAAGATTTCCTGACCTCTGATGGGGCTCTTAGGAAAGAACACTGAGTTCTTTGTAGATCACAAGTGTCTTGAGGCCTTTGAGCTCCTTAAGAAGAAGATCTATGACTCACTGATTCTACAGGCTCCTGATTGGTCTCTTCGCTTTGAGATCATGACATACGCTTCGTATTTTCTCTATAGAAGCTGTATTGGGGCAGCGACAAGATCAGATTCTGTTTGCAATTCACTATGCAAGCAAGGTTTGAACCCATCACAGAAAAATTACACCGTGAACGAAAAAGAGATGCTTACCGTAATATGGGCTTTAGAGAAGTTTATGTCTATTATTCTTGGCTCTAAAGTGACATTGTACACCGATCATTCAACCATTAGGTATCTCATAGAAAAGAAGGATGCGAATGTGTGTCTTCTTAGGTGGACATTGTTACTCCAGGAGTTTGATTTGGAAATTAAGGATAAACCTGGAGTTAAGAATGTAGTGGCTGATCATCTTTCAAGAATAGAGATAATTCCCCTGATTTTGAGCTAATTCGAGAAACCTTTCCAGATGAGTCGATCTGTGTTGTTGACTCACTTCCATGGAATGCCAACATGGTGAACTTCCTTGTCTCCAAGCAAGTTACCCATGATTGGACTAGGAGCAATATAGATAGACTCAAGTCAGATTCGAGGAAATACCATTGGGAGATTCCGTCTTTTCTTTGAAGGACCAGATTGTGTTTGGAGAAGGTGTATTCCTCAGGAGGAATACCAGAGTGTCCTAATGTACTATCATTCGCTTGAGGCTGGAGGACACCATTCAGGAAAGAGAACCGCACACAAGGTGTTACAATGTGGTTTGTTTTGGCCTACCTTGTTTAGAGATGCCACTGATTTTGTATGGTCGTGCCCTGTTTATCAAAGGATGGGGGACTATTGGTTCTAGAGATGAGATACCCATGTTGCCTGTGATTTTTGATGTTTTTGATGCTTGGGGCATAGATTTCATGGGTCCCTTCCCCAGTAGCCAAGGTTTTGAGTACATCTTGTTAGCGTATTTGTCGAGATGGATGGAGGCTATTCCAACCTGAGACACAAACAAGGACTTTTTGCAAATTCATAAAGGATTATATTATTTCATGGTTCGGGGTACCCAAAGTTTTGATTTCTGATGGGGGTATCCATTTTGTGAATAGACAAGTGAAATCTTAGCAAAGGACTATGGATTTGAGCATAGAGTAACTAGTCCTTACCACCCATAGTCAAATGGCATGGCAGAGGTTTCAAATAGGGAGGTGAAGAGCATTCTTCAAAAGTTATTCGTCCTGATAGGAAGAACTGGTCTCAGTTGTTAGAACAAGTTTTGAGGTCTTACAGGACGGCTTACGAAACACCTCTTGGCACTTCACCTTTTAGAATGATATATGGCAAGCCATGTCATTTTCCTGCTGAATTGGTTCAGTCCGAGTGGGCAATTAAGAAGATTAACTGGAGCTGTCACTTAGGGAAGTTATGTAGAGACCTTGACCTGAACCAGTTGGTGGAAATCCGCAACTGAGCATATGAAAACAACTTGATATATAAGGACAAAGTTAAGAAGTGACATGATGCGCATATCAGATGCAAGGACTTTGTCCCAGGACAAAAGGTATGGGTGTTTAATGCAAAGTTAAAGATTTTCCATGGGAAACTTAAATCAAAGTGGATGGGTCCTTTTATGGTAAAGGAAGTGCATGGAAACAACAGTATTGACATTTCAGAGCTTTCAGCGAACGCACCTTCCTTCGTGGTTAATGGGCAATTACTTAAGCATTTTGTGGAATCGAAGGAAAGACTAACTCTCATTGAGGTGATTGACTTCATGCCTAGTGATTCAATTTCAGAATTGTCAGAAAAGGCATGATTCATCAGTATAGATTCACATCACTAGATTCAGCATCAACAGATTCTTATTCTTTCTGACTTCATTCTTGCAGGTACTTTGACTTTGATTCTTTTTCCTACCTATACTTAGGCTATTTTCAGCCTAAGTATAGGGGAGAATCCATCCCAACATTCTTCATTATTTATTCTTGTGTTTATTCTTCGGTCTCTTCTATGTGTTTACCTCTTTTTATTTACATAGGTTTTTCAAAACCTTAGTATAGTGGGGACCATCGCTGTTTACTCACTCTGACTTATTCTTTCACATACTTGTATTATTTTGGTCATCGATTCTAGCATTCTTTTATACTTAGTTGAGCTATAGCTTCATTTCACTTTGTGCTATGATGACATGGCAAAAGCTAAGTATAGGGGGATATACCGTATATATTCATATATACTTTAGCCATAACTCATATTTTTAAAATATTTTCAAACTTGTTGGGGCTACGTGTATCGTATTATATTCGTGAAGTGGCTTCTGTACAAAATGAAAATGATTTTGAAAATTATATACATATTCGACATAGTTTTCAAATGTTTTACGTGGTTTGTGAAAATACAGATTGACATGTTTTGCAAAATCATTTGTAAAATATTTTGAAAACCTATATTTATGTGACGATGTTTGTAAAATGTTTTCAAAATTATTTTCAAAAATTAAAGGTGTGTGGGGATTAACCTAAATCTTGTAATTAATCTTTAAAATAAAAAAATATTAGTTCTATTTTAACTCTTCAGTCTCTTTGAGCATTAAGTCTCGAGAGGTTGTGACGATTTACTGAACAGTCTTGTCCTTAGTTTATATAAGGTTGTCTTGTTTTAGAGTTTTTCAGAGTTCAACATGGAGGAAAGTTTGGATTTCAATTCTTTATTTCGGAAGACCAAGTCGATCAAAAGTTCGTTGAAAAGAGTGATGCCGATCAAGGAAGATGATTTATTGATAGAGGAATTAGATATGGAGGTACCAACACCTTTTCTTGAGGATATTTAGTTCTTGAATTATCATCCTTATTGTAAGTTGGGTCATCCTTGTGTGTCTAGTTTTTCTCTTTTAAAGAAAACCAGAAGTCTATTGTAGGATCCAATGGTCTGATGTCTTTCCATTATTTTGAAAATTTTTGAGGCTTCCAACGTAGACATGGACATCACTTTTAAGGAAGAATGGCATCATTCTAGAAGATTCATATTTCAAGTCGATGAGGATCTTTTCTATTCAGATTCCAAAGTATTTTCTGTACAAAGAAATAAATAAAGCATGAGGCAACTTGTGATTTCAAACTTCGAAGATTCAATCTTTATTTTTAAGGAGCTTAAGTTTGTAGGGTTGTGTTAGGTATCCTAGTATTGTTCTTTGTGCTGTCTTTGTGTTGTTATGTTAAGGATGCACATTCTTTTGTTCTTGTCTTAAATAGAGTTAATAATTCCTTAATTCTTTTGTAAATAGCTAACTTGCTAACTTATTAATTGGTGTTTCTCTAATACTTTCACTATGCACTCAAGGCTTGAGACGATGTTTAACACTTGGTTTAAGAATTCCAAAGATTTGTAGTTAACTTTTCTTAATCATTGTGGTATTGGACTTAAGAATTCAAACTTCCCTAGTTAGAAGATATGCATGCTATATTGCATGCTTAATATCCCTTAAAAGAATTTGACTATCACTCATATGCACGATTGCATTCATGATTGAGATGAGTCAAGATATCACCGAGGAAACTAGGATTTGAGGCTTGAATTTGTACTTGATCTATATAATGCTTGAGGATGAGATAAAATTAATGAGGGTTTCACGAAATCTAAGTGTCCACATCTTAGCCAGTATGGGACATGGTTCTCATTCTATCTCTTGATTTCGACCTAAAAGTGTCAGGGTGTGATGACTTATAATCAATAAGTTGATCAGTGTGTGCCATTTCTTGGTAAAAGCAATGGAGCTAGCCAAAAAGAAGGGAAGTCCACTCACAAAAAAATGATGAAATGATGATGAAAAGCTCATTACATTACAAAGCTACAATCGTACAAGCTTATATTCAAGGCGAGCGCTCCCAACCTTTTAAGTGTCCAATTGGGCCAAATCATTAGGCTTTTTTGAGTCAGGCTAGTATATCAAAAAGGGCTCCGCATCGTTAGCGCTACTAGTCTGGGTGCAAGTATATTAGATATTTTAAAAAGCCGTACCCCAGTGTATTCCCAGGAAAACAAGTACACAAGACTCAATCTCTTTTGACGGACACACTGATTGGAAAATAAAAAATATATAATTGTGTTGAGAATTGGGACGTGAGAGAAACCTTGTTTTAATGTGAGGAAGTGAAAATAAGTACACAATCCTATATCCTCCATAATGTTGCTTCCATCTAAACCTTTGTAGTCTGACAAAAGAAAGAGAAAATGGATTGAAGAAAGACTAGATTTATTCCCTAGAGTTGAGGGTTGGGTTGTAAGGAGAGATTCTTAGATTAGAATTTGGTGATATCGAGAATCTACTCTCATGAGTGCAGTCAACACTAAGTCATACCTCTTATATTTGTGTACATCGAGAGTCTGACAATTAGAGGAGTTGAATTCCTTTTGTTAAAATTTGGATCAACTTAGAGTCTTAGGATTTCTAAAACACAGTGTTCGAGGTTAGATTAAGCCTTCTATTCTCACACACACATGTCCGAGATCTCACTAATTAAGCTAATATTTATTATTGAGATCGAGGATGAGCTTAGCTTCAATATAGGGGGGGGGGTGATAAATTCTAGATTTATCTACATTAATATATAATATTATCTCTCTAACTTGAGCAATTCACCAAGATTCATTGACAATTAACTCTAATTATTAATTTATGTATTGTAAATAATTGCCCCTAATTAATATATATTATATAACCCTATTATTGTGCTATTGTTTTATGTATTTATTTCTCATTGAAAATTAAATAAAAATTAGAATAATATTGTGTATAATTAATTCCATATAAAATACGAAATAAAAATACAAAAAAATAAAAAAAAGAAAATAAAAAGAAAATTATTTTTATTGTTTATATGTGTATTTAATTTTAAACTATGTATAGATGACCTCTTCTCTCGTCGACTTCTACATGAAAGTTGTAGATCTCATAGAGATCTACAAATTTTATGTTTTGTGTTTTTCCAATTCTTTTTTCTTTTATTTCTTTTCGAGTTAATACATTTTTCTTTTTATTAATTTCTATTGGGCCACGTGACGCCTCTCCTTGCATCGATCACCTTCCACCAAGACCGTTGAATTTTGATCCTATGGCTCCCAGTCATTGTCAGTCTCCTGCTCCACCTTCTCCAGACGTTGCATCTCCTCGTTCGTCAACAACTTCTCCCAATTATTGCAACTGCCTCCAACAACTTTTGCACCAAATTCCTCCACCAATCTCTCCTCCTTTATATCCTCATCTTCGCCTACTCCTCAAGAACATCTAACTTCCTTTACCATACTCAGTGGTGATGTTTGAAACCACCACCTTAGTTCACCAACCACCGAACCACTTCCACCTCAGAACCCCTTCTCCTCCTCCAACCATCATCCACCATTCGAAGACTTATCCCTTAGCCTCTCTAACCTCAAGTGATAGTTTGCGGTGGTGATTGAGTGAGACGATGACCGTTTCAAGACTGGCGAGATCCTTGGTTTACCACCAAGTCGCAGACCTCCATTGGCTATGCTCGATCTTCATTCTTCAGCCAAGAATGTAAAGCGAGGACCCAAAGCTCTCAAGTTTTGTTTTGGCTAGAGATTCCTCTTCAATTCTTAATCGATTTATCTTCAATTCCAGGTAAGCTCTGAATCGTGTTTGACTTGTGTTTTCACCCAATTTTTAAGTCCTTCTTAGTTAGGGATTAACCTTTGATCTTCTGGATTTCTTCACCTCTCATCACTGATTCACACATGATCCTCTTTGTGTTGAATCCATTTCTCCATGATTATTTCCATCGCTATCCATTCAATGTCTTGTTTTAACCTAGAACCCATCTAGGGTTTACATCCTTCACCCCATTATAACCCTCCATTTCACCTCACAATCCCCTCAATTCATTTGCCTATGCTTTAGGTATCTGCTACTAATACTTGTAGATTCAAAGAGCTTCAATGGCTGGAAGTCGAAGACCTTCTGCGTTCAGTCTTTTCTCCTTCGATTAACAGACGTTGATAGGAGTATCTATAGGCCACTAGAGCCTCATCGTATCATTGTTGTCTTCTCCAAGCCCTCAATGAGGTTTTGGGTGCTCTTGCATACATGAGGAGCACCGGAGGAAGTTCCTCTTGCTCGCCAGAGCCCAGTCCAAGCTCCATCGCTCGTGGAGGAGTCGAAGAACTGAAGAGTAGTATCCATCAATGATATCCCCAATTTAGGCAAGATCCGATGGTCTAGATCAAGCTACGTAGCTCGTCCGAAGCATCGTTTCAACCCTTAGGCATGAGAGTCGAATTTGTCCCTGAACCTGCAACATACCTATACGTGTTATCCGAGTCAGTCCCCAAGACAGTTTTCGAGCATATCGTGTCACATGCCAGGCTCACGTGAAGTGGTAATTTTTTAGCAAAAATCCCTTTGTTTTCAATAATTGCAGATACATCCTTCTGCTCTTATGACATTTACACATTAGACCCTATGGCTTATTTGAATTGCATTTCAGTCCATTTTAAACTTATTTGTAATAGAAACTTGTTATTTTTATCGCAAAAATGCCCATGGATTAGACCAGTAATATTTTTCTATATATGGTTCCATTTCAAGTGATTTTTGTCTCGTTGGAAATCTATTTTGATGCTCTACACGTTGTCATGATTTATTGCAAATTTTGGTTTAAGAATCACATTTAAATTATTCCTTTTATTATATGTTTTGAATAACTTTTGAGTGAAATTAAAACAAGGAATATCATCGAGAAATTGAATCTCATATTCACATTGAATCTTAGTGACTTTATTCTGATTATTTTTATCTATATCATTAATCCATCAATGGATTTAATTACTGCTTAATTAATTAAGCATCAAAGTGACATCAAAAGATTAATTATTATTGAACACTTCTGAAACATAGATCATCACTTGCCTGATTCGTGATTTATTAGTCACTAAATCACCTCATGGAATTTCTGTGATTAATACAAGTTATTTGCCGTGCATCTATTCATAATGTAGTTGTTTAAATTGTCTACTCGTGCGTATTTGTTTTCATTAAATATAAGAGCATAAATAATGTTTTAATATATGTCTCTTTGGTGTTTTTGCAATCGCTCACGATGATCATCTTATAAATCACTTTGCTAAATATTTGACATTTAACTTGATTCACTGAATTGTTCGTATCCCTATGTTTGGCTATGGACTTCCTAGGTTTATAAGTTCAAGCCGAGTCCTCCCCATGGAGACCTTCGACTTGATTCTGCATGATTCGCCAAGTACACGTATTACAATGAGTGCTTATTAAGATACGTATTTAGTGAGTTATAAGACCTATTATTTACCCACCTCAACTAAGAGAATAGAAATATATATTAAGGGCTCAAGAACAAGAGATCCACGAGAAACGAAAGAAAATAAAAGCGATAAAAACAAAAATCCGCTGAGGTCCCCCAAGTGCACCGACACTTGAAGAAACATACCCCGCAATTACAAGGGTATATAATGGCCTAGAAAATAGAAAAAGAAGCAAGTGCCAAGGAAAATTATTACAAATTAATTACAAAAAATGGAATAAAAGACAAAATAAAACAAAAATGTGTGCTCAGAAGTTGCTCTTCTAAATTTTTTGCTCCTCCTCATACGCTCTCCTACCGGTCGATGATGAAACAAATAAACTCCACTTTGCTCGGGTGTATCGACACTTCTAGGAACTCTGCCATCGCTCATGAGGCCCTCGTAGAAAAGATGAAATAGAAAACGTGTTAAATACAATTTATGAAAATAAAAGAAATAAAATAAAGCAGTAATGAAATGAAATAAAATGAATGACAAGTGAAATAAAATGAAATAGAGTATATACAAACACCAAGAGTAGAGGCAAGAAGAAACCTAACTACCCTTGCCGTGCCTCCTCGGCAATGACACCATTTGTTGAACTAACTTCTATTGGACATGCGAACCCAAGACTAGACATTATGCAATAAATGTTATTGCAATTCATTCCCTAATCTGAAATGAAGAACAATTAATTTGCATAATATGACGCTTAGTACAATTATGGTTATGTACCATGGCCATATTGACAAAGGCATTTTTGCCTTGGAATTTCCTAGCTGGTCCACATGGACCAACTAGGTGCGAATATTTGTTGACCTACTGTCAAATGTACCCTACCTCCTCTGACTTCTATCAAAGCATCGCGAGAACCTGACTTCGCCCAATTTCATACGCCTCCACCTTCACCCTCTGACCTCGAGCCATCCATCTCTGTATAATCTACTCATCCATTATCTTCGCCCATGCCCAAATCCTCACCAACCCTCGCCCAAGCTCATGCAATCAACCGTCGTAACTCACCAAAAAATTGCCTATAAATAAACCACCATTGCCCCCTTTTGTCGTTTAATCCCTCTTAAAGCTTTTTATCCCCTCAAGTCCATCTATGAAGCATCCCCTTGGTGATAGAGAGGAGCTGCTGGCGATTTGCAGCAAGGAGGAGGTTCGAAGTAGGAGATCGAACCATTGCTAGAGCTCCTACCCGTGGTTCCGCTTCCTGAGCTTTCAGCTTAGTTGAGGCCCAATTTCCTGCCATATTTGGTATTTTGTTAGTGTATATTTTAGTTACACCCTTAGTTTGTAATTTAATCCCGTAGATTTTGGTTTAATCAGAGAAATCCACTTGACCTGGAGCTTGAGCTCAAGGTCAAAATCATTGTGCTTATGACTGTTATCCGACCCTCTATCCACCCCACTTCAATCCTCATCATGTTCTCCATCAATTCTGCACATTTGCCCCTTCGATTCAACTCGAATCGAAGTAAATCAAAGTTCTACCCATCGCCTTCGCTTAAGCCTCACCGCCGCTCCATTTCTTGAGGTTTCAGACGTCAAGTTTTGGGTTGAGACCCTCGTCTCATGCTGCCTAACATTTTAGTTTAGGTTGGTGCCTCCGACGACTGCTCTTGAGATTAGATCAAGTCCTGGAGCACCTCCAAGATATGTGGGGCACGACGGTCCCGTCAGTCATCGTCTGGAGCCTCTCGACCCAATTGGAAGCCACCTACTAACACGGTGGTTTGCCAGGAAGATGAAGCACCCCTTGGCGTAAGGAACATAGTTCTGAGTCACTGGAATTCCTCGATCAAAGCAAGGGTTCCTAGCTGTTCTTGGGTATTCTTCATGAGCACCCAGGTACCGTTGGATCAAGAAGGAGGGCCCATATCTAATCTGGGCTGTCGAATATAAATAGAAACGAAGCCATCTCGTAACTGCAGGATCATCCATGTTGGTAGACGGAGACCGTCCGATCTGTAGGCATAAAGGGGTAATATTCATATGCACCCTCCACCCTTTTTGTAATTGTTATATAGTCTTATAAATATTATATGTAGTTTAAAAGGTATTGGAAAATAACATGTAACCCCTAAACTATTTATTTTGCACTTTAGTCCTCGACCACATCACCTCACTTGACGGTCCACGTGCTTGGGAAAATTTCATGTAAACCCTTGTGGGTTATTTTAATCGTTGTTTAATATATGAACTACAGATTTTAGTTATAAACTTTTGGTTTATTTTCACTTTGCCCGTTGAGTTTATTTTTAATTGTTAATATGCCCCTACCAATTCATTAATTTTTGTGTATGTTTTCTATTTATTAAAAATAGTATCCATGCTCCAAAAATTCTCAAAAAATAGCGTTAAGTACATGCTTGCTTTTAGTTTCAGTGCTATATTTTTAGAATAGTATTTTAGGACTTTTCCTATTTTATAAAAATTAAAAATATTTTGGATAGTCCCTATTTACAATATATAATACCAAACAAATATAAAAATGTTTTGAAATATTCCCCCAAAAATTTATTCTGCTTATTATTGTATTTTCTAACCCAGGAACAAAAATCCCTAAAAATAGAAAAAGAAAAGTTAAAAAATTTAAAAACTCCAAAATTCCCCAAAAATTATAGAAACTCCTCTAAAAATCCAAACATATTGGTTTCTATCCTATCTTTTCACTTATATACATTAAAATATATAAAAATAAGTTTGGAAAATTATGGATTTATTTTGTATTTTTAATTTCCAAAACAATTCGACCCATTTAAAAAGTCCTTGTTTTGGGATATTTTTGACTTCAAAAATACTAAATATTAGCGAAACTACTTGAAAAATCACAAAAAATAGGAAAAACTCTAAAAAAACATTTGGTTTTGATATTTTTGACTATTTTTACTTATATTTATAACTATATTATTCCTTCCAGCATTATATATCCATATATAGTATTATATAAGTTATAAAATTATCTATTACCATAAATATTTTATAAATTTTTTAAAATAAAAAATGTAATCTATATTTTTAATTAAAATAAAAAATAAAAATAAAAATATAAATAAATAAATATATATAAATATAAATAAATAAATATATATATATATTAAAAATCCACATTCTTTGATTAATAGTGTGCATAATTGTATACATACATACCTATATTATTTATTCATTATATATTTATAAATAATATTGAGTGCTACACTGTGTGTTCCCAGTGTTCGACACCCTACTCTGCTTGTCACAATACACATTTATATGTAGGGATTCTAATATATTTTGATTCATACCTGCTTATTCATTGATTGACATCTATTGTATGTGTTGATTGTTGACTTCATCGCTTGATCTTGTGAGTGGCCGCCGCATCAAATGCGCTCCCACCTTGTATGGAGGGAAAGACCCTCCTCACTTGACAGTCGGTGACTTTTGTCAGAGAGGATACGATAGGAAGAGGAGGTTAGGAGATAAGGGCAAGGAGGAGATGGGTTGTTGGGAGTAGGGGGTTGCGAGATTATCAGGGCCATGGAGATGGGATATTTGGTCATGGGTTCAGCCGTTAGAGGAGAAGATGGGGATCTAGTTGGTTGGCGAGGATATAGGAAGTTGAGTCTCATTGGAGATGGAGGAGGTTTGTCGTGGAGGACTCGGTCAACGGAGTAGGTGGTTGCAGGTGGTGGCATGCTGGATGGCCGGGCGTGAGAGGTGCGACCAAGCATCTTGGCTGGGAAAGAGAAGACCCTCACTTGCGTAGAACATGAGGAGGTGGGGGTCCAGAGCACGTGCCTTGCACATGCAAGGAGAGTGGGCTGAAGGGAGACACGTGATGTTCACGTGACAAGATAGAAAGAGGAAGATGACTAGGAGCTCAGTGGCTCCAACATGTGCGTGCCACGTGGCACGACTTTGACTAAGATGTTTTCCAGATGCACTAAATGTAGAAATAAATAGATAAAAAAATAAAAGGACTTGAATGAAAAAAATACAAAAAATGAAAATTATATATCTGAATACAATCTACAATGTTTATGAAGGACTCAGAGGCAAACAGAATGCAAAATGCAAGATATGCAATTTTTGGTGTGTTTTATGTATAAAATACCATTTTTTATAGCTTTATATTTTTTATTTGATTTTATGATGATAAATAAATGCATACAAAATTCAAACACACTATGAAATGATGCAAAAAAGTCAAATATGATTTTTTGGAATTATTATTTGTTTTAAATAGGTCAAAAAAATTAGGGAGGTTAGTTATGTACAAGTGGATTAGGTGAATAAGTCAAGTCAGAACATGTCATTTTTATTGCTTTTCAGATTTTTTGGGGTTTTGTTTTTTTGTGCATTTTATTAAAACCATGAATAAATTAAAAAAATGAAAAATAAATAATTAAGATGAGAGAAATATGCTCATGAATTGATAGGTCAAAATCACTAAAAATGCACAATGCGCAGTTGGGCTCGAAAACCCAATTTTCACAAATGGACAACGATTCATTTGAATTTAGTCTTGATTTGAAGACATTTGAATGTACGTTAATTCAAAATGAGTAGAGTTCATTTGGACATTGTATGAGAGAGATATCAGTGTTTTCATTTATCTTTTTTGAAATTAGGGTTTGGGATTAATTTGCATATAAACAAGTTAGCATTTTTTAAATATTTTCATGGATTAAGGTTATGATATGTACACAATGAAGATGGTTGGAGGTCAATTGGAGTTAGCATGAATTAACTAAAAATTCATGAAGTTAGGTGAAAATGCATGGATGATTGTGAATGCAATATGAAGCGTTAACTTATACAAATTAAATATGAGCGCATGAAAGTTAATTTTATGAAGCTAACATGCAAATGAACCTACATTTTGCAGAAAAGATATATTTTCAGATATTTATAGTAATGAATCACAGATTCATCAACCCCCTATACTTAAATCTTGCTCGTACATGAGCAACTAAATAAATGAAGCACCGAAATGAGATTGGGTTCTGTACAAAGATCATGAGCAGAAGGTGGAAAATGAAGCTAGACCTGACTTTTGGATTAATAGTTTGGCAGAACTCCTTTGAGAATTAGGGTTTTAAAATCAACATTCTCCAAGCTCTACACGTCATTGTAACAGTTTCGACTCAGAAGTCATCTAAGATCAATCCTCCTCCCAAAACATACCCGTGAACATTGAATAGCTATCTCATTTGTTTGTAGGGTGTTAGATCTTCCCATAAAGAATGTTGAACTACCAAGCAAACCACTCCTCCAATAACTCGTCCTCATAGAGTCAGGTTTTTCCTTCTAAGTTCAGGTACGTGTCGTGTCTACGATTGAAGGGGGAAGAAGATAGAAGAATAGGAGAGGACTGGAGTGTGGCCAGTGTAGCCACATCTCCTCGTGAAGCTGACCAGTTAAGACAAGTCTCCATAAAGATATGCAGGTTTTCTGAAGCTTGGACCTTTTTGGTCAAATATTTATTTGGTATTTGACTTTCTTTGGTATGATTTTTTGGTTTCTTTACATGGATCTTTTGTGCCCATAAGGATATAAAATCCTTCTTTCGGCACGTTTTTTGAGGTCGTAGAAAAATTTTGCAAGCAATCCATTCCTCATCTGAAGCTTTATTTCAACCCATACTTTTATCTTTAGATGTCCACACTACCAAAAAAGAGACTCACACAATCTTCCAACACCTTGTCTGAGTTGAGATAAGTGCATAGTGCAAAGGTATAGATTAACCCCTATTCCAAATTCCTATCCAAAATGAGATGACCCGGGGATGTGGTACATAGACGAGGACAAGGCCGTTTTGAAAGGAAAGCTGCGTCACGTCAGGCGAGGAAGGTGAGAAGCGAATCCAGAAGAGAGGAAGTCCTATGGCATCGAGTAGAAAGAAGGTGGGTTGACGCTCCCCCAAGACGCATGGAGGTCAAACAACTAGCCTGCACCCAATTCCTTGACAGTTGGCTATTATCACGTCCATGCAACGGGGGTAGCGGAATCACATGCGAGAGGAGAGATGGGGAAGTCTCTTTTACTGGGCCTAACCCTAACATCAATATCTGCACATTGTCATGCAGAACTTGAATAATTAAGTCAAAGGCCTGAAGCTTCTAAAAAAGTCCTATTTCTTGGTGAATTTCCTCTAAAATTAGGTGGATTAAGGCTAAGTCAAGACCCATCTCGATTTGTGCTCATAACTTAGTTCGCAACCCAAGGGATTTTCAATAATGCAAATGCATGTAATGCTGGATGAAGTGAAGATGCGGAATGCAAACACTTTTTTTTTATCATTTTTAGGATTTTTAATGCAATATTTTTATGTAAAATGAATAAGAAGTCAAATTTAAATACATTTTTGCACACACGATTTGACACAACCATGTTAGTTGCATTTTTTCCTTTTTTATTCTCTCTCTCCTTTTATATCTTTAGAGAAACAATGACTAGCCCAAGCTCATATGAATAGTTGCATCCACTTTCAGCCAGGATGGGTGTAAGTATGGACCATTGTACGATTACCTATGTTACTTCAAGACGATCCCATATAAGTTGTCTTTTAACCACCCACTTTTCTAAGAGAGACCGTAGTTTCCTCACTGAAAAGTAGCTACTCATTTTTAAGCTTAGTAATCAAATTTTTTTACCAAAGAAAAGATTTTAATAATTTTTTTGTCAGATTTTTATATCTTCCTTTTTTATGTTACCCACCACGTAAATAAAATGTAGACTTACACAAAAGTACAAACTATGGGTAAAATATTTACAAACTGTATACCCAGCCCCATATAATCAGTGAGTGATATGTCCTCAAAGCATAAGAAACACAGAGAATCCGTAGCTTGGGCTAACCGTACGAGGGTGAAAAAGAAAAATAGAAGTCGGCTCACTCCCTATACTGAGGCTGCATACAGTCTAAGTATTGAAAAGGAGTGAGAATGGGTCGGACAAGAGAAGAAGTGGATGAGGAGGGTATATATTGTTGGCATCGGTCCCCGCTATACTTAGGCCTTGGCCTAAGTATATAAGAAGTAGTATAAGGGAACCGATGAGATCAGGGAGAAGGTAATGATGTTCAAGGAGGTTTTCGACAGATTTTCATGTGGATATGTGGTGGGAGAGAATATGGAAATGAAGAACGTGAAGAAGAAAAAGAATCCCAGCCATTGTCGGAGTCATCCTCAAAAGAATAATAATAATCATATGCAGAGGATCTCCAACCACTGTAAACTAAATAAGTATCCCTTGGTAGTTATTGTACTGATTGCACTTACCTAATGTACCACCAGATGACCAGATTAGGAACTTGACAAGGAATCTTCAGAAATCTCATGATTTCTAAGGTCAAATGTGACCTTCTTGGCCGATTTATTTCTGGGAGGATGATCATAATTCTTTTTCTTACCATAGGTCATGGATCTAGAAGTTGTGGCATCTATATGTTCCTTGTCAGATTAATCACCATAAAAATTGACCTGCTTTTGTAGGGTCATGGCTCATCTCGGGCATGTTTCCTCAGTTTGAGTATGTCTTGTGTGCTTGTCCCTAGTTGTAGAAGAAGTCACCTTTTGATGGTATGATGTTTTAGTGACATAAGAGATTTCATGAGTCGGATCTTTGAGTGGATCAAGTATTGCATTAATTATAGTTGTCTCAAAAATTGGACCACTCAAATAATCACTATAATCCTTAGAAACATTGTCCAAATCCGCGTAAGCTCATGTATCTAGGTTCGTCATAGGAGTAGTGTCAGGGTGGTTATTCATAGAAGTATGGTGAGACTTGAAGTTCGGCTCAACAGTCGATTTATCAGGTGTCTCTCCTAGGGTTTGTGTCTGTGTTTCTTGAGGAGATGTTAGATCATGTGATGTGGTAGTCTCCTGATCATGACTGTCGGTTATATGTTCGGTTGTCTTAGGGCCATATGTTTCCTCAAGAGTTTGATCATTATGGTTTTGGTTCAGAAATTTTATGTATTGAATTTCATAATCGATAATTGCCTTATCAGCGAATAAGAATGACTTTACCAGAATGATGGGATACTTAACCAACTCTCCTCAGTTCTCAATGTCCAGGACAATGAAGTCTACTCTATTTTTGACACCTCAGAAGTTCATGACAATAGAAATAATTCCTCTTAGTCTTTTGGTGGATCAATCATGAAATTGAAAGATTACCCTGGTCTTTTTGAGCGGCTTGAGTTCGAGCGATCAAACACAGACTTCGGGAGGATGTTCAAGGTGGAATTGTTGTCAATCCAAACATGAGTAAACTCGATGTTCTCAATTTCAAAAGCTTCCCTACATAACTATTTGACTATGTGTCTTTTGCTCTTTTTGATCATCACCATTGAACTGTCCATAATGATGTAATGACATTCATTTTTAGATCTCTTTCTGCCCGTCTAATAGGGTGAAATCGATTTTTCACAAATCTCTAAAGACTAGTCACATACTCTACGACCTTGATTAATGAAATATATAATATTATAGTTTTACAAAATGCTTCGATATTAGTGTTGTCCATTTTTTTGAATTTTCTATTTTTCTGATTTTTTGATATTTTTATTGGAGTCAGTAGAATGGTCAGTAGACTGGTCAGATGCTTGTGGTGTATTTGTCTGGAGGTTTTGCATAGGAAATGTATCAGGTTTGCTCTGTGTGGTCCTCACTTTTCCTTGGATTCTCATTATATCTTTAACCATTTGGATGACATTATCAAATTATTCTATCAAAGCATCGACTCTCTAGTTGATTCAAGTTATGCCATCCACTATCGTCTAATGACTTGAAGGTGATTGACTGTAGTCGACATGTTGTGACTATGGCATGTAATCCTGAGATGGGTAATAGTCATTTTCGATGGTAGGGGTCTAGTCATGAGTCGCATTTCCTTGACTCTGACTCTCGTAGGTCTGGTCAGAGGAAAACATGTGGTACATGGGAAGAGAGGTCTTTGAGTAGGGGATGGTTCAAGCAGTGAATTCTCAATCATAATCAGGAATCATGTTTCTCTATAAAATTCGATTATGCTCATGTCCATCCTTGAATTTCCTGGCTCCATTGCATCTACATAATATTCATTTGGTTCTGTGAGCGGTTCATATTGTGAATGTTCAACTGAAGAAGGAGTGGGGTGGAATGAGGGTGGAGCATATGATGGCTGGGGGAGAACCGACTTAAAGAAAGGATTCTCCTGATATGAGAATGAAGATGAAGATGGTCAGGATTTGGTCATGTAAGTGTGACCCGCGGAGTCTGGGTATGGATACCAATAATCTGACATCATCAAAAATGAAGGGTCAAGAGTGATTCACAAACCTAGATCTTTGTTTGCAAGTACAAATGATATTTAAAATTCAATACACAACTCAAACCCCCAAATTCACCAACTCACATAGTAATGCCGTGAAAGTTTGGCTGATTATCTGTTCGGTTTAAATTGGTGATAAAACAAGATATAAGTCTGATTATGTAAGATTAAAATGTAAGTTCTGGGCCCTATCCTAAGGATGAATCCTCACCTCTCAATAAGCACAATATATTATGCCTATAAGGATGGGATTGTTCTCCTACAAACAATGATATTCAGTTTTATTTGATTTTTAATGAGTCAAAATGTTAGCAATCCCCTTGGTTTTAATTCAGATATCACTTTGAATTTTAGTGGAGCTTAATACACGTCTACACGAGGATTTCGATTTCCTTTAATCCTATGTGAGTGAAAATCAAGGGGGAATCGAAAAAACCATGCATCAGGAAACACAATGATGAATGCATAGTTAGAGTACTTGCAATGCTTCTTTGCAATCTCCATACATGATGCTAAATAGAATTTAAATTTTAATCTAATATAAATGCACTGAAAAACCGCTCTTAGAATAAGAATTTCTATTAGTGAGTGATAAAACAAATTAACTTGGCTAACTGAAATCCGATCTAGTGCATCTATTTAAAGTAAAAGTGTGGGCCTATTCCTACGAGCGCAAAAGAAAGCTACTAGCTCTAATAGCCGCAGTGCATTCCTAGGATTATGTCAATCACCACAAAAATATGGGCCCATAGGCCAAATGTTCACTCCAAGTACAAGCGTGAGTCTTCAAACGACAACCGTTGGAAAGGAACAATTATCTAAATTATTACAAATACTTACGAAAATGAAAGTTGAACTATCCCTTCCAAAAATAAATTCTTCATGCTTCAAGTAGCTTCGATTTGCGTCAACTTCCAAGAAATCCACTCAAAGTCCACTGGGTACCTGACACGAAAAAATAAGAGATCAATTATTAGAGAGAAGCTCACAAAAAATATACAAAATAAAAGAAAAGAAATAAAAATGGCGAGAATAATAAATAAAGAAAATAAATGGAGAAGATCGAGGTCATACTACCCGGGGATAGAAAACCTAATAATTAAATCACCTAAAATCAATCCCAAACCATATACCTCCCTGACGACAGAGCCATTCGACGAGCCTTAGATTACCCTAGTTAATTGTTGCAAAGTAATGATTAAAATGTCGAAGTTGTTGTAGTCTAGAAATCTAGCGATTCATCAACAATGATCACACCGAAAACTGATATGGAGAATCAAGTCTCAATGTGATCGATTTTATTTATTTTACTCTAGTAAGTCCCAAGGTCGAACTTAGGGAGGAATATGAGGGTCTAAAATTAAGAATTAAAATAATCTAATAAATAAGGTTTCTAGAGAGAAGAAGATTATTTTTGGTGTGTTTATCCTTTGTCAACTTTTTAAGGGTTTTATTTAGAATAGATGTAATTAATTACAAAAAGAAAATATGATGCGAGAATTGGCAAAATAATTTTTAGGAGCAAGAGATAATGCTATTCTATGTGGTGAGAAGTAAATAAATTAAATGTATTTTTTATTGAATTTTAAATGTTGCAATAATCTGATGAAATGATTATGCAAAGTGATGGTGTAGAGCAAGATGAACCAAGCATCAACCAATCAAATAAAGTAAACCTCCTCATCAATTTATGTGCCGATTAATACCCCATAATCAAGGCACAAGTTGTTGAGCAAAAAGAATCAACAAAGATAAATAAAGAAGCTCAAAATGAAAAATAGATCCTCAATTAATTTGCTTAGAAATGTCACCAACAATGGAATTAATAGTTCTATATGAAAGACAACCTGGCAGGGATAAAACAACACAAGAATGTGAAAATTCGCTAAAAATTGTTCAAGATATGAGTAATTGAAGTTTCATGGACTAAATAGTAAATAAAATAAATAATGTACTTCACAATTATAACCTTGAGGGATCGTTATATAATTCTACAAAGCTGGCTGGTTCTTCAGGCAATTTTCCCATGCAAGGGATACAGATGTAATTTTCTGAAGATTTGAGGTTATGCGTAAATTCCCTAGAGTGAATCACACAATGCACGCGACTTGGCCTTCCCGTAATTCTGGTAGAAAATGAGGGCTCTTCTATAATTTTCCCTGCATGTACAGTGCACATGAGCTCCACTAACTTGGGTAGAGGTTTAGTGGTACAATTTACTTGTTTGCTACCTCGACGCTCAGATGTCAGGCCTGGAAAAGATCTGGTGCGTCCATTGGGGCTTCAACCAACAATGCTCTTTTAGGCTTTTTTGGATGGTTGAGATGTGCCCTTGGGATTGATCCAAGGGTGCATGTAATTCACGTTCTTCAGTTTGGCTGAGGTTGTGAAGCGCCCCGCCTCAACGGGAGCGCATCTCAAGATCCATTATCAATATTACCCAACAACAATCATAAACAACCTGCATGATATACCATTTATACAAAATAAGGAAATAGGAATTTTTTTTTTCAAGTTTCTACTGATAACAAGAGTCCACATATGGATAACAATAAGTCATCAGAGTCTCTCTTTATTACATCATAAATACTCATAAAGTAAGGATAGCAGAACTACTAAGAAACTAGTCCTCGACCTTAACAACGGCCTGCAGATGCACCACCAAAGATGTGAGCCTCTGTCTCCTGCTCTACACTCCCTGTTGGATTTCCAAGGAATGTAACTGGTGAGTCAACTGACTCAGTAAGGATAAAATAAATTATAAATCAAGAGATTATGGGTAAATAATGCAATTGCAGTAACTGAGCAAGTTTAGAAGAGAACAACTTAAAAACATCTAGTAATAAGCAATCGGTATTATATTCTAGGCATTTAACAAGCATGCAATCAAAACCAATTCCTTGACATAACTTAATCCATATTTTCATTTACTTAACCCGGACTCGCCGTCAAAGGAGAAAGATTACACTAGAAATGAAGCCTGCAACACCTCATTTAAAGTGCAACCTAAAACCTGTGCGCAACGCGATCCTTCAGTTAGTCTAGTTGGTAGTACTCTGACACTCGAGACGGGACATACAAGTCCGGTGAGTCGCAACTCTAATTAATCGAGTCTGCCGGAGGAGTCTTGCTCGCTCCAAAACAAGTGCAACAAGAATGAATCTGTATATTGCAATGCACGCATGCATAAAACCTCAATTCCACCAGAGTACCTACCACCACCTCACTCTGTGATGCCCCGCGAGTGAGGATGACTAACTGTCGGCTCAGCCGGACCACAAGGGTGTGCACCCACCTTGTGGTATTTACTCATTCGTCCCTCATCAACATTTCATGTACTTTACTCAAATGTAATTTAATACTGGAACTTACAATATAAAAAAAACATTCATCATATCCGATCAGAGGTTTGGACTCTCTAGTCACCAATCATCCCATAAGCCCGTCATATTTTATGATATGTTATGCCGTAGACATCAACACAAAATAATATGTGAGAGTTAATACTTAAAGTATATTTTTTCTTTTACGCATCTCAACAGAGTATTTATGAAATAATTGCAAATGCAAGTCACAATCTCTTGAAAATTTTGCGCTACACTTCACAGAGTATTTAAAAACTAATCGCATACAGGATATCATACTATTATATAAAGAGTACTAAATAAGTACATGATAAAAGTATTACCCTAAACTCTATCGTATGGAATAGATTACTATTCATTTGTATCCAAAAATGAATTGAAGTCAACCATAGGAATACATCCTTTGATGTGTATACAATCAGTATCGGCCAACTTGCAAGATTAACAACTATCTTATTAACACCGAGATTTGACAGGGAGAAACCCGACGTACCAACAACAAGAGGCGATCCGGGGGTTGGATCAAAATCAAGCAATCATCCCCCTCAACACCACATTCTCCAATATCGCAACCCATGCGATAGAAAAGGGAGAAGGGAGAAATCCGTTACCTATACTCGTGCACGTCTTTGATCCACGGGCTCGATAGCCGATCACGAATCCGGTGAGAGGGTTGATTTTCCCTTGCGATGACCTTCCTCGTCTTCTTCTTGTCGCGAGTCTACGAGACTTCGAGAGTTTTTGATAACGGTGGTGACACCGTTCTCTCCTTGATTCTCTGAAGAAGGAGATGGAAAAGAGATAAGAGAATGACTTGGGGAGGAAGAAAGGATGGATTAGGGTTTGGAAAAGGAGTAGGAATGAGGGGAGATGAAGGGTGTGGGTCTTTATATAGTTGGGGATTAAAATCTTAGTTTTAGTAACCCTAAAACAACCCTAATTCGAAATTAATTAACCAAAACCCGTAACCCTTAATTCCCTCAAAAACCATGACCCCTCTTCACTAAAACAGGCATATCTCCCACATCCGGACTCGGAATTTCGCGTTTTTGGGCTTGTTGGAAAGCTTGCGACGAGACGCTTTGTTTGGGTTTTGAAGCTTCAGAAAAATCCGAAAATTACGGGGTGTTACATCATAACAACCTTAAAAACAGTCTCGTCCCCGAGACTTAGGATGCAAAAGGTGTAATCATAACAACCTTAAGAGGTTGGATCCTATCGAGTAAAAGATAACAACCTTAAAAAGGATGAAAGTAGCTTATATATTACCTTTAAAAAGGTATGGGTAGTCCCGTCGCATATCCGCCTCAGGTTCCCAGGTGGCCTCCTCGGAGTTGTGTCGTTGCCAAAGGATCTTCACCAAAGGTATCTCCTTGTGCCTTAACTTCTTCACTGAACGATCGATGATCCGAACTGGTTCCTCCGGATAACTCAGGTCAGTATCCACATGAAGGTCATCATAACTAATCACATGCGATGGATCATGCACATATTTCCTCAAGTTGGAAATATGAAAAACATCATGCACACCAGCAAGGTGAGGAGGAAGAGCAATCCTGTACGCAACTTTACCAATCTTGTTGAGAATCTCGAACGGTCCGACAAACCGGGGTGCTAACTTTCCCTTCACTCCAAATCGCTGAACTCCCTTTGTGGGAGAAACTCTCAAGAAGACAAAATCTCCAACTTCAAAGCTAAGATCAGTGCGTCGTCTATCGCTATAGATCTTTTGCCTACTCTGTGCAGTAAGCAATTTCTTCCGAGCTATCTTGATTGCCTTAGCAGTCTCCTCCAAGTACTCTACCTTATGTAAGAGGTTATGTCCAATCTCCTGCCAACTCAGAGGTGTAGAGCATCGTCTTCCATACAATGCTTCAAAAGGAGCCATACCTATGCTGGCATGGTAACTGTTATTATACGTAAACTCTGCTAACGGCAAATGGTCCTTCCACGACCCTTTCCACTCCAGCACACATGCTCGAAGAAGATCCTCCAGTGTCTGAATCGTCCTCTCAGATTGTCCGTCGATCTGTGGATGGTAAGCATAACTGAGGCATAGTTGTACTTCTAAAGAACTCATGAATTCCCTCCAGTAGTGAGAGGTAAACCTTGGATCACGATCAGATACAATCTACTTCGGCAGCCCATGAAGTCTGACAATCTCCTTAATGAAGACCACTGCAAGCTGTAAGGGGGTGCATGCCATACTCACAGGTATGAAATGTGCTGACTTAGTAAGCCTATCAACCACGACCCAGATGGCATCATGACTACTAGTGGTCTTAGGAAGATCCGTCACAAAATCCATAGATATACCCTCCCACTTCCACTCAGGAATAGGAAGGGATTGCAAAAGTCCAGGTGGCCTCTTATGCTCAGCCTTAATTTGCTGACACATCAGGCATTTTGCCACAAACCTGGCCACATCCCTTCTCATTTGCTTCCACCAAAAATTCTTTTTCAGATCCTTATACATCTTTGTGCCACCAGGATGTATCAACAAACGTAAACTATGTGCCTCACGCATGATCTCTTCCCTCAATTGTACATCTGCTGGAACACACAATCGATTCCCATTTCGTAACACACCATCTTGATAGGAAAAGCCAACTAAGGTTCCTGCGATAGCCTTCTCCTTGAGTCTCTGCATACTCAGGTCTTCATGTTGCCCTTAGATGATTCGCTCAACTAACTCTGGACGAGAAGGGGATGGAACTATGACAGTCTCTCGACTACTCTGAAATGGATGCCAATCACTGAAAGCTGCAAGAAGATCCCATGCTTTAAGCTGAGGACGAGATTCACTTGAATGAGGCCTATGACTAAGGGCATCAGCAACCACATTCGCCTTACCAGGATGGTAAGAGATGGTGCACTCGTAATCCTTTAACAGCTCCAACCATCTCCTTTGCCTCATATTGAGCTCCTTCTGATAAAAAAGATGCTTGAGACTCTTGTGATCTGTGAAGATTTCGAAAGCAACACCATAAAGATAATGTCTCCACATTTTAAGAGCAAAGATAACTGCTGCCAGTTCCATATCATGAGTTGGGTAATTTTTCTCATGTGGCTTCAACTGTCTAGATCCATACGCAACAACCTTACCATGTTGCATCAAAACCGCACCCAGACCCTCCTTTGATGCATCAGTGTAAACTGTGAATCCGTCTGGACCCGACGGAATTGTCAAAATGGGAGCTGTAGTGAGCCTTTCCTTCAGTGTCTGGAAGCTATTCTCACACTCTTCTGACCAAGCATATGGCATCTCCTTCTTGGTCAGCTGGGTGAGGGAAAGGGCAATCTGAGAAAATCCCTTCACAAACCGTCTGTAATAACCGGCTAAACCAAGAAAACTTCGGATCTCAGACACGTTCTTCGGTCGTTCCCAACTAAGGACTGCTTCGATTTTTACAGGATCTATAGACACTCCTGCACCTGAGATAACATGGCCTAAGAATGATACTTCTTGAAGCCAAAACTCACACTTACTAAACTTTGCATATAGCTTGTGCCTCCGCAAGGTCTCCAGCACTGTTTGTAAGTGAGTGCGATGTTCCTTCTCATCTCGAGAGTAGATAAGGACATCATCAATGAAAACCACAACAAAACTGTCGAGGAAAGGCTGAAAAATCCGATTCATCATGTCCATGAATGCTGCTGGGGCATTTGTCAAGCCAAAGGGCATCACCAAGAACTCGTAGTGACCATATCTGGTTCTGAATGTAGACTTAGGTATATCCACATCCTGAATACGTAACTGGTGATAACCAGACCGTAGATCAATCTTAGAGAAGATGGATGACCCTTGTAGCTGATCAAAGAGATCGTCAATGCGCGGCAAAGGGTAACGATTCTTGATTGTTACTTTATTCAACTGTCGATAATCTATACACATGCGCATAGATCCATCCTTCTTCTTAACAAAAAGGACAGGCGCTCCCCATGGAGAGGTACTAGGGCGTATGAAACTCTTCTCCAGCAGTTCTTGTAACTGCACCTTGAGTTCCTTCAGCTCAGCTGGTGCCATCCTGTATGGTGTCATGGATACTGGTTGAGTTCCTGGAATGATAGAAATCTCAAACTCCACCTCACGAGGTGGAGGAAGCCCAGGAAGATCTACAGGAAATACATCTGGAAAGTTCTTTACTATTTCGATCACCTCTATTCCTTCCATGGGAGTTTGATTTCCAATGACGTGAGCAATAAATCCTTCGCATCCTTGAGATAACAGACGATGAGCTTGCAATGCTGATATGCAGGTTACCCCTCTCGACGAGGTGCTTCCATCAAATACGAATTCTTGTAGCTCAGGAATCCTAAAAATAATCTGTTTTTGGAAACAGTCTAAACATGCGTGGTGATTCTCAAGCCAGTCCATGCCGAGAATAACATCAAAATCCTCCATCTGAATGAGCAGCAAGTACGCCTCCAGCATATAACCTCCAATATAAACCGGACAATCGGGAAATACCCGATGGACAACAAACACCTGACCTCTAGGTCCCTTAATAAGATAAGGGTTTGAAACAATGGTAGGCTCTTGGCCTAAGGTATCCGCAAAACTCCATGATACGAAGGAATGAGATGCACCCGAGTCAAAAAGAGCATGAGCTGTAAAGTCGCCTACTGAAATCATACCTCGTACTACTGATCCCGAAGCATGTGCTTGCCCATCGGTGATGGCATTTAGTTTTCCTTCTCTTCGTGGCCCACCGGAACCTGTCGTGCTTCGAGTCTGGTTGGGATGTCCCCTGCCACCACGAGAGGTGGAACCACGTCCCTGGTGCTGCGGACGTTCCCCTCGTACAGTACCTCGCATCTGTGAAGCTCCCAACGGACAGTTGGACCTGATGTGCCCCTCTTGGTTGCATCTGTAGCAAACACGTGCATCGGTTATGCTATTCACCATTGGATGTGATGGTCGTGATGGCTCGGAAAGTGCTAGCCCCAAGGTAGGAGCTCCTCCATGTGCGGACCCGGTAGACATGCCATACCGGTAGGGGCGGATACGTTGTCCTCTTCGTGTTGTGGAACGATCATTACGAGCAGTCCTCCCATAATAGCTTGATCCTCCTTGCCTGGTTTGCACTGACCTGCCTTCACGCAAGTCCTCCTCCACTCGTGATGCAGCATCAACCACTTCCTTCATAGTAACCAATCTAAAGGGTACTAGTCTCTCGCGAATTTCCTTACGGAGACCTCGAAAGAACTTGAATGCTTTGTCAGCCTCAATCGGCACAGTGCTAGCAGCATACTTCAGCAACTCCGTGAACCTATTTAGATAAGCAGTCACCGTCTTGTTCCCTTGCTCGAGTAGTGTGAACTCCACGCGGCGCTGCTCTAGCCAGTATTCTGGATAGAAATGCTCCCGGAATGCCTCCGTAAATTTCTCCCAAGTAACTGGCGTTGTAATCTGTGGCTCCATAGAACTCCATCATTCCTCAGCATAACCCGCTAAGGAGTAAGTGGCAAGGGTAACCTTCTCCTCATCTGGTACATGTATGGTGCGGAATACCTTTTCCACACGCTTCAGCCATCTCTCTGCCACATCTGGGCTTGTATTGCCTAGAAACTTTGGAACTTTCTCTTTGCGATATTTTGAAAATATGTCCTCTTGTCGCGGTGGTGGCAGCGACGGAGGAGGAGGAGGAGGAGGTGGCGGTGGTGGTGGATCACCATCTCCCCCACCCATCCCCGACCCGCCCTCAGATGCAGATCTCGACAATCGCTCCTCGAGCATGAGCTGCCTCTGCTGCACATCTTGCAGCATCTCCATCATGGCAGCCAACTGCTGCGCAGTCTGATCCCTACGAGGCGGCATGATCTGCATGAGTAGAAATAAAAAGGGAATTGTGATTAGATCCAGGAGTAGAGGTCACTAGTCAACCTTGATCATTACTTTTTTTTTTCAGAAGTCGGAAGACTACTTGTCTAATGTACAATGGTATTTCTCCTACCATACAATTGTCTATGACTGATGGGGTAATTTGGCTCTGATACCAAATGAAGCGCCCCGCCTCAACGGGAGCGCATCTCAAGATCCATTATCAATATTACCCAACAACAATCATAAACAACCTGCATGATATACCATTTATACAAAATAAGGAAATAGGAAAAAAATTTTCAAGTTTCTACTGATAACAAGAGTCCACATATGGATAACAATAAGTCATCAGAGTCTCTCTTTATTACATCATAAATACTCATAAAGGAAGGATAGCAGAACTACTAAGAAACTAGTCCTCGACCTTAACAACGGCCTGCAGATGCACCACCAAAGATGTGAGCCTCTGTCTCCTGCTCTACACTCCCTGTTGGATTTCCAAGGAATGTAACTGGTGAGTCAACTGACTCAGTAAGGATAAAATAAATTATAAATCAAGAGATTATGGGTAAATAATGCAATTGCAGTAACTGAGCAAGTTTAGAAGAGAACAACTTAAAAACATCTAGTAATAAGCAATCGGTATTATATTCTAGGCATTTAACAAGCATGCAATCAAAACCAATTCCTTGACATAACTTAATCCATATTTTCATTTACTTAACCCGGACTCGCCGTCAAAGGAGAAAGATTACACTAGAAATGAAGCCTGCAACACCTCATTTAAAGTGCAACCTAAAACCTGTGCGCAACGCGATCCTTCAGTTAGTCTAGTTGGTAGTACTCTGACACTCGAGACGGGACATACAAGTCCGATGAGTTGCAACTCTATTAATCGAGTCTGCCGGAGGAGTCTTGCTCGCTCCAAAACAAGTGCAACACGAATGAATCTGTATATTGCAATGCACGCATGCATAAAACCTCAATTCCACCAGAGTACCTACCACCACCTCACTCTGTGATGCCCCGCGAGTGAGGATGACTAACTGTCGGCTAAGCCGGACCACAAGGGTGTGCACCCACCTTGTGGTATTTACTCATTCGTCCCTCATCAACATTTCATGTACTTTACTCAAATGTAATTTAATACTGGAACTTACAGTATAAAAAAAACATTCATCATATTCGATCAGATGTTTGGACTCTCTAGTCACCAATCATCCCATAAGCCCGTCATATTTTATGATAAGTTATGCCGTAGACATCAACACAAAATAATATGTGAGAGTTAATACTTAAAGTATATTTTTTCTTTTACGCATCTCAACAGAGTATTTATGAAATAGTTGCAAATGCAAGTCACAATCTCTTGAAAATTTTGCGCTACACTTCACAGGCTGGAATCGTCACATGGTACTATGACACCACTGTAAGGACGTTTACCAATTTAAACATATAAGTTCTAGCATAGCACCTATAAATCAATATATATCCTGTTTATTTACAACTGTTTATGCTTCCATTCATATAGTATCACTAGATTTAATGTTGCCCCACTAATCAACAAGGAGGACAATTCGTGTGGTATAATTATTTGTACCGAACCTATAAAAAAAATCCTGATCTGAAGATATCACCACAATCTAAGCATTATTCTGTTAAAGGATCTATGCCTAATGATCAGCAACACGGGTATATTGTTCCTAATAGATCTGATATTAATTTTCATGATAAAATGGTTTTTAACATACTCCTACCCACGTGATATTCTCGGATGTGTATACATTGCGTTCTCCTTCAAGTGAATCAGAACAACCTCAATTTCAAAGTCCCAACCAGAACCCCGATAGATGTGAATGCAAGTAGTTACGTTCAACTAATCTAAAAAAAACGTATTATTAAGCAGGGAAATATGACCACAAAGTCTTACCAGCTTTCTATACCCCTCTTTTCAAGTCAGGCGTGGTTGGATTTGTATCAAATCATACAAATGCTTACTCCAATAATGATACTCCCTTCTCAAGAAAACCTCATTAAGATGATATGGACTTTAAACACTAATATTGGCATGGAAAAAAATAAAAAGGTACCACGTCACTATTATCAAAGATCCGTTTCCAGTTTAAAAACTAATCGCATACAGGATATCATACTATTATATAAAGAGTACTAAATAAGTACATGATAAAAGTATTACCCTAAACTCTATCGTATGGAATAGATTACTATTCATTTGTATCCAAAAATGAATTGAAGTCAACCATAGGAATACATCCTTTGATGTGTATACAGTCAGTATCGGCCAACTTGCAAGATTAACAACTATCTTATTAACACCGAGATTTGACAGGGAGAAACCCGACGTACCAACAACAAGAGGCGATCCGGGGGTTGGATCAAAATCAAGCAATCATCCCCCTCAACACCACATTCTCCAATATCGCAACCCATGCGATAGAAAAGGGAGAAGGGAGAAATCCGTTACCTATACTCGTGCACGTCTTTGATCCACGGGCTCGATAGCCGATCACGAATCCGGTGAGAGGGTTGATTTTCCCTTGCGATGACCTTCCTCGTCTTCTTCTTGTCGCGAGTCTACGAGACTTCGAGAGTTTTTGATAACGGTGGTGACACCGTTCTCTCCTTGATTCTCTGAAGAAGGAGATTGAAAAGAGATAAGAGAATGACTTGGGGAGGAAGAAAGGATGGATTAGGGTTTGGAAAAGGAGTATGAATGAGGGGAGATGAAGGGTGTGGGTCTTTATATAGTTGGGGATTAAAATCTTAGTTTTAGTAACCCTAAAACAACCCTAATTCGAAATTAATTAACCAAAACCCGTAACCCTTAATTCCCTCAAAAACCATGACCCCTCTTCACTAAAATAGGCATATCTCCCACATCCGGACTCGGAATTTCGCGATTTTGGGCTCATTGGAAAGCTTGCGACGAGACGCTTCGTTTGAGTATAATATTGAATAGGTTTTAAAGCTTCAGAAAAATCCGAAAATTACGGGGTGTTACAGGTTGGTGGCAGTGCTGGGCAACGATGCTTCTGGTCGTTGGTGCAGATGTCGATGGTGGAAGGCTGGAGATCGATGGCGATGCGGAACTGAGGGTGGTCAACGTGGTGAAGGTAAGGAGAGATGATGAAGCCGTGGTGATGTGAGTTGAATGCAAAGGAGATGGAAGTTATCTGAGGAATATAGATGGAGATTCGAGTTGAACGGTGGAATCGAAGGATTTGAGATGATGAGATCACCTGGGTTTGAAGAACGAGTGATAAAGGATTGTGGAGGTTGAGGTCTCTTGGAATTGGAGTGGCAATGACTAACTCAAGTTTTCACCTACAGACGAGTGACGATGCTCCTCGAGACTTGTCTAATTTGAAGTTCTTTAGCAGCAACAAAGCATGATGAAAACACTTTGGATCTCGCCTTTACCTCGGTCTTTGCCACGAAGGAGACACCCTTTATCACCGACTCCAATCCTTCAGGATCTCTTGTGTTATTATATGAACAAATATCAATGAATGCCCGATGCTGGAGGCGGAAGACGGAGTTAAATTGGGAGAGTAGAGGGGATGAGGTGATGGGTGTTTGCGATATTGGCGATTGGATAGGTGGTTCGTCAGAGAGGATATGATAGGAAGAGAAGGTTAGGAGATAAGGGCAAGGAGGAGATGAGTCGTTGGGAGTAGGGGGTTGTGTGATTATCGAGGGTATGGAGATGCGATATTCGGCCATTGGTTTCAACCGTTAGAGGAGAAGATGGGGATCACATTCGTTGGTGAGGATATAGGCACTTGGGTCTCACCAGATATGGTGGAGGTTTGGCCGTGGAGGACTCGGTCAATAGAGTAGGTGGTTGCAGGTTGTGGCACGATGGATGGCTATGTGTGAGAGGTGCGACAGATCGGCTTGGCTGGGAAAGAGAGGATCCTCATGTGCGTAGCACGTGAGGAGATGGGGGTCAGGAGCACGTGTCTTGTGCATGCAAGGAGAGTGGGCTAAAGTGAGTCATGTGATGCTCACGTGACGAGAGAGAAAGGAAGATCACTGGGATCCAGGGGGCTCCAACTGGTGTGCGGCATGTGGAGCGACATTGACCAAGAAGTTGACCAGATGCACTAAATGTAGAAATAAATAGACAACAAATAAAAGATGGACTCAAATGAAAAAAAATGAAAAATGTGTATCTTAATACAATTTACAATGTTCATGAAGGACTCATATGCAAACGAAATGCTAAATGCAAGATATGTAATTTTTTTGGTATATTACGTATAAAATACCATTTTTATAGCTTTAGATTTTTTATTTGATTTTCTGGTGATAAATAAATGCATACAAAAATAAAACATGCTATGAAATGATGTAATGAACTCAAATGTGATTTTTTTGGATTTTTATGGGTTTTAAATCGGTTAGAAAAATTAGGGATATTAAATTTTGTACAAGTGGATTAGGTGAATAAGTTCAAGTCAATACATGACATTTTTATCACTTTTCTGTTTTTTTGGATTTTGGTTTTTATATATTTTATTAAAACCATGAATGAATTAAAAAATAAAAAAGAAAATAATTAAAATGAGAGAAATATGCTCATGAAATGATAGGTCAAAATCAATAAAAATGCACAATGCGCAGCTAGGTCCCAAAGCCAAATTTTCACAAATGGACTCTGATTCTTTTGAGTTTAGTCTTTATTTGTACATATTTGAACGTACATTAATTCAAAAGAAAGTAGATTCATTTGGACACTATGAGAGAGATATCAATGTTTTTGTCTCTCTTTCTGAAATTAGGATTTGAGATTATTTTGCATATAAACAAGTAGCATTTTTTTGGATTTTTCATGGATTAAGGTTAGTGTTGTGTATGCAATGGAGATTGTTTGAGGTCAATTGGAGTTAGCATGAATTAATTAAAAATGCATTAAGTTGGGTGAAAATGCATAGATGGTTATGAATGCAATACGAAATGTTAAATTATGCAAATTCATTACGAGTGCATGAAAATTAATTTTATGAAGTTAACATGCAAATGAACCTCAATTTTGGGGACAAAGCTCTATTTTCACCTGTTTAGAGTAATGAATCACATATTCATCACCATTATCTAAGAGAGTGGGATCGAATGTGGAATTGGAGATCTCGCATCGAACATAATGTGCACATGAATCTCTCTTATTCTCTGGTAGCTTGTTATGTATCACACAAGACGTGGCCTTCATCAAAAGATGTTTTTATGTATGCGACTTATTTTTCCTACATTTTGTACATTTATTCTTGAATTATTGCTTGAGTGTAGGAAATTGATCCAAGGCATCATGGAGTGGAATATTCAAAATATATGATCTTTGAGTATCCTATCAGCCTCAGGAGTTGCAACATTCTTTTTGGCTTTTTTCCTTCCTTTACCAATTAGTGCATCAGGAAAAATAAAAAACTAAAGAACAACAAAAATTTCATTTTTATTCAAATCAACATGGAAGTCAACATGTACATCGAGATTCTCAGAAGCATGTACAAAACTCTCAAAAAACAAGAGAAGAAAATGCTTCAGGAGTGACTACATTGGTCGGCATGGTATTGTCATCAAACTCACATGTATCCATGTCTACTGTATCGACATCGCTACCATCTATAGCATCATCATGTCTAGCATCATTAAAGATAATATCATCATGAGACTCCTCCTCATCATAAGAATGTGTGGACTCATGTGTGGATTGTCCCTCCTCATCGTGTATGACTCCCTCCTCCTAATCTGGATCAGGGACTGGTGGCTGTCTACCACTCCTGCGATGAATATAGTTAGCTAAAAGATAAGGAGAAGTGATCATACCAGTGGATCTGTCTATACTCCCTACCTGATCTTGATGTTAATGCTTGTTTTTCAGATTCATATGTGTAGGAAGGGCATTATTTGGCGGGGCTAACTCATCAAGATAATGTTTTACCCATTCCATCTCTGTCTTGTGCACTATTTGGAGCGTATTCAACAAGTCCATAATCTGGTTCAGGTCCATGGACTGTGAAGAAAACTCAGGCTCAGAAGCTTGTCCATGGTTGTCTCATCTCTCCTGCCTAAAAGTATGCGGAGACTATGAAGTTACGGCTATGGAGATCACTGATGTGAAAATTGTGATTGTTACTACTTGTAATGGGGAATTAGAGACTGGTGAATTGGTCTCTGATAGGAATTATGGTGAAACTGGTGCTACTGTACAAACTTAAGTCGATGATAGTGTTAACGTTGACGTCCATGCTGCTGGTGCATCTGTTGTGGTGTATGATAGGCATTCTGTGGTGTAGACTGATAATGAAATGGAGCGTACCACATACCTTTGATCTCAACAATAGGAAGTGCATCAACATCATCTGCTACAGGTGAACTGATCTATCTCTGACTGGTTGTAGATGAATCCTTTGTCCAAGCTAACTGCAAAGTATCTATAGAACATCCTTCCTCACTCTGTACATAGTGTACTTGAAAGGTGGGTGGATCGGGTAAAGATCTCCGTATCTACTAAGAAGTAGGTGGTTTATGGCTCTGTCTTTTAATATAGATGGCCATATATTGAGAAAGATATGGTGGACAAACAAGAGAAAATGAGAGATAGTTGTTGTCTTTCATTTTCAAAATAAAAGGATAGGACTACCCTTCTATTTATAATATTTTGGATGTCCAAATTATTTTGTAATAATTTCAATCATGCAATTGGTAAATTGTGAATCCTATTCACACATCCAAAATAAACTGTAAATTGCATTTACAATTAATTATTCAATGTGAATCCAATTCACATCAACTATTAATTCGTAAATACAATTATCTCTCTCTAACATATTATAAGTCACATTTATATTCTCCATGAATACTATGGATAGTGCTATCCACATTATTCACATCCATGATAAGTAAATAACATTTAATCATCTAGGATGTCCATTCTCATGAGCCCATATAATATGAATCAAATACATATTATTCATAATAATACACATTTAATTATCCATTTTACTCAATGCTCAGATCTAATATCAACAACGTAATTATTCTTGAACTCTTTCAAGAATAGTGCACTTTCTCCGCAGATACTTGGAGATAAGGACATAACGATTGTACATTCCATGTGTAGTGACTTGGATATTGAGATAATATCTGAAATCCAGATCCAGGGGATCTCCCAAAGATGTTTGATTAAAAGAAAGCCTTAAACTTAATCTTTTTCATTGCATCTGAATCGTATTCACATCAATGTCCAATATTTGGACTAATATGAGAGTACTTACCTATTGAGAGGAGTCACTAAAATCTAGACCTGTTTCATCACTCCCTCAGAGTGGAAGCATCACGATTATACAATCATTTATGATCAGATCACCCTCAAGTATTTGTAATACCTATACATCCTGCATATTGTAAGACCTAGGTAAAAAACTGAAGTTCTAGATGTCATTTAGATTGTCTTCTTCAGGATTATTATCATTAAGTTTCTCATTTGATCATTGAGAGTTGGTATCTATCATATACTTTCAAAAATCATATATCATACCAAGGTATTGATCATATACTTTTCAAAAGTACATATCAATCCTACAAATTCAGTCAAGCTTCCAAAGCAAGATGATCGTGCAAGGAATTTGATCCCAACATCTCATGAGTGAGATCATGTCTCCTGATTCAGTAGTGAACTTGTATGATCTCTTTGAGAGATCGGATTACTCATATTTCCTTGTATGCACATCAGCTCGCCGATGTATAGACCTTGAATAGGTCATCAACCTATTAGTCTGCCAAATGTACATAATCATACATATAGTAACACATCCATCTGTGGTTAGAGGATGTGTGCCTATATTGTGACAATATACGGCATAACTCTTTGGTTATCTCGATCTCCTCATGTAAACTCTTTGACCTAACTTATCTAACACCTTCGAATCTTTATTTTTATGCAGAGGACCTGCATCAAGAGGTCTGTCATATATCGACCTTTAGAGAAAGAATTGTCATCTCCTTCTTAGGATGGAGATCCTCTCTTAACAATCATTTGACGGTGCTTGATGAGTCCTCAATCTAACTCTTTAGATATCATCGAAGATCCACCTCTATGATTCAACATTTGAATCAACAGATGTATGATCATTAAGATGACCATGGTACATAACCCTACTTGTACTAAGGGACCTATTATATAAATCAGTTATTCTTCATTTTAGATCAGGAAATGAATTTTGCAATAACATTTATTGCATAATGGATCACTGTGGGCTCGCATGTCCGACAATCTCCCACTAGCCTAAAAAGCCATTAATGGGCTAATCTTTTAAACCCCCACTCATGTGCTAATCATAAGCAATTTAGAAGATAGTTTGGTAAGCTAATCAGTCACTTAGTTCCCGAGAGACCATACCAAGTCCTTTTATAGTACTTGCATATCCCCTAGTAACTGTGCATTCATCCAATGCGAATGTTGCATCTTATGCAACCAATACACAATTTTGCTAAGTAGTTATATAGTTCATGACAATACAACTCAATAATTATTATAACTAGTATGTGATTTTTATCATCCTTATCAAAATGCACTTATTCTCGAAGATCTCTATCACCTAAGATTAAGACCCAGTCTTATGTCTTATAAGGCATCTACAGTTAAGACCTTTTAGATCACTATCTATAAATCTTACGTTCTTGAAGATAAGACATTGAGATCACTATCTTAAAAGTCTTGTCATCTTTGAAGATATTGTTATTACTACAATCAAGTGTTTTATCTCTGTAGTAGGATTAGTAAAGTTTACTACTTCCACTGTATGCTAGACGTATGGCTTTTGTACAAATTTATCATACGCCAGGCTTCTCATAACTGATGCACAAGGGCAAGCAGTGTTAGCATTGACTTCCTCAACTCATTGAGGTGTTGTCCCCTCAGATAGGTCAGTACCATATCTTAAGGGAAGGAAGCCTTCCTTGGGGGTTTCCAAAAAAATGGAACATGTCCAACATGTACCACTAATGTGACGGTCCAAACACCCTCTTCTATTTGCTTTTGAATTCAGAACTAAGATATAAGAGGTATCCTTGCATCTCAAGGTATAGAACAACAAGATCATAAACACTTATTATTATCATTATATCATTCCAAATGATTAGGCTATTTTACATTTAGCACGATGAACACAACGACACTACCACTAATCTTCACATGGTTCATCAAGATTCTATCTGAAATCATAACCATTATAATTTCATCAAATATGATGTTCCAATGACTAGAAGCTTATTTGTATCCATACATGGTGTTCCTTAGCTTGCACACCTTGCCTTCCTCAACTGTGAAGCCCTAGGGCTACTTCATATGAATGTCCTCAGAGAGAGTAATGCAATCTTGACTTCCATCTTGTAGATGTCATAGTCAAGTTGTGTAGCTACAGTTAGCAAAATTCTGATGGGTTTAAGCATGGTCACTGAAGAGCAAGTCTCATTGCAAGCAATGTCTTCTCTTCGTGTGCATCTTGTCGATACGAGTTGTGCTTTGAAGGTCTCAACCTTCTCATCAGGTTCCCTCTTTCTCTTGAAGATCCATGTACACCTAACAAGATTTACCCTTATAGGTGGATCCTCGAGGGTCCATTCACAACACTTGTGTATGTAGTCTCTTTAGACTTTATTGTTAACATCCATCTTTCCATGACATGATCTTAAGAAGCTTCATCATATGAAAGAAGATCATTGTCAAACTTAACTGTCACATGGAATTCATATCCTTTAGGTGGTCTTACCACCCTCAAACTAATTTGAAGAGGTATGAGTGTTTCATCTTTAATTATCCTTTTAGTTTCTGATTTTAGGGGCCTCATTATCTTCTCCTGAATCAGTGAGTTCCTTTACTTTATTTTCATCTTGATTCTCAAGAAAATCATCCTCTAAGAATCATATCCTCTGAGATGAACTTTTAAGAATGTCAAGGTCATCAAGTAGGTATCCAATACCATCCTTTATATTCCTAATGAAGCAGCACTCTTTAGTGCAAGATTCCAGCTTACTTGTATCGATGACATGGTTATGGGTGAAACAACCCTAAATCCTCAAGTGTCGGATACTAGGCTAGTTTCCAAACCATAGCTTATGAGGGTTTTCATATTTAAATTTTCATGGAATCTTATTAAGGATATATATATTGTAGTCTCTACTACATATATACCCGAAAACTAAGAGGTAATTCTGCTTATATTCATCATGATAAAATCATGTCACACATGGTCCAATTGCATCTCGCTACAACTCTATTGAGTTTAGGTGTATTTGGAGGAGTGAGATAGGAATGATATTCCTTTCTTCATAACGTACTCCTTGAATTCATCTAATAGGTACTTGCTACCAAGTTCAGACCAAATTCATTTCATCTTCCTTCAAACTTTGGTTTTAAACCAAAACTGTAAAATCTTTGAACATTACACATGTTTCTAGGGTGAAGGGAAGAAATATCATATCAAAAAAATCATTAATAGATATCACATATAATTAGGTATAGGCGATTCACATACATCAATATGTATGAGAACTTGAATACCTTGGCATCTTACACCATTCCTAGAGAAGGATGCATTAGACATCTTTACTTTTAATACAATATTCAGAAATATGTAAGACTTGAAATTTCAGATCATCTAAAGTTTCACTTCTTACTGGTCTACTGATATAATAAATAAACATATGTCCAAGTCTTTATGCCCGATCATTGTTAAATGATCTTAATCCTCTTATTGATCATTTTAAGGTTCAACTTCCAGTATTAGAAATATTAATGAATTACTCATTAATTTTCTAATTTAGTAAGGTCCTCTAGATAATAGATTGTTATCTGAAATATATCCATGAAAATTCTTTATGATTGGTGTATTCAGGAATACATATTTATAACCAATATTTAAAAATAAACAATGAATGTATTCTAGTATCTAGGTCATAGAGACATTCTCTAAGATTAAAGGCTCTCCCACTGAAAATATGTAGTCTATCTATCTATCCAATAGATATTGTTGAAACAATTGCACCAACATCCATGTGGATGACTATTAAACCTTAAGATCAGATTTTCTAGTCTTCAAAAACATTTACAACCTATTGCAAGTATCATTAGAAGAATGAGATGCAATTATTAGACTTTGATCTTATATAATAAGCAAGTCAGTTTCAATGATTATATGTAGATGTATAATATGTTGATGTACTATCATAGTCCTTCTCTAAGAATCCTAGATAGTCTAGATAGTCATACTATCAATACATGAGCTTGTTGCAATATTGGCATTCATCCAGCTCTTTAGATGTCATATGTATGGCAGCCATAGAAGTACAATCAACTCTTTGACTATCCTTCTTACTTGGGTCAGACCCATGCTTCCACTACGTTTCCTTCCTCAATAAACAACCATTTCTTAAGGCAAAGGATCTCTTATGTTGAACCCACCAGATTTTAATATAAGATTATTTCAACGAGACAAGATAATTCACAATATTGGCGAACTAGGGGAGTGAGGTGACTACAAAATTTCTTCATCTAGGAAAGTTTTTGTAACTCGAAGCAAGCTGCTCATAGTGTCTGGCTCTAGTAGTCTTGAAAGGTGATTTGTAACCATGTTTTTAATTATGGGCTTATCTCGAATTTCAAGATCGAATTCCTATAGTAGAATAATTCATATGATGAGTCTTGGATTGACATCCTTCCTGCTTTGCAAGTATTTGATGGCAGAATGGTCAGTGTAAACTATAACTTCGGATACCAGCAAGTATATGAATTTCTCTAAGGTGAAAACATCTACTAGCGACTCTTTTTCGGTGACAGTATATTTCTTTTAAGATTCATCTAGTGTTCTGCTAGCATAGAGAATTGCAAATGGTAAACCATCTCTCCTCTGTCCCAAAACTGCTTCATTAGCATAATCACAAGCATCTATCATGATCTCAAATAGTAGAGGCCAATATGGCGGTTAAAGGACAGGGTCCCGAGTGATTAAATCTTTTAACTAGTTAAAGCATGGAGGACTCTGCCATCTATAATGAAATCTGCCTCCTTTTCTAGAAGCTCAGACAACGATAGGGCAATTTTGTTGAGTTCTTTTATGAATCTTCTATTAAATCCCACATGCCTAAGGAATGACTGGACTTGCTTCAAATTTTTAGGTGGCTCAATCTTGGAAATGACATCCATCTATAAGAGATCAACTTCCATGCCATGTTTTGAGATGACATGGTCTAACACAATCCCTCCAGTTACCATGAAGTGACTCTTTTCCCAGAGCGCTAGGTTCACTTTGCAGCATCTTTTCAAGGTTTGGTCTAAATATGTAAGGCACAAATCAAAACTATCTTCATAGACCGAGATATCATCCATGAAAACCTCGAGAAAACTACCAACCATATTTGTAAATACTACCATCATGCATCATTATAATGTCATCGGAGCATTGCATAATCTGAAAGGCACTCTGTGGAAGGCATATGTTCCGAATGGACATGAGAATCTGGTCTTCTCTCGATCCTCAAGAGCAATCACGACTTTATTATAACAAGAGTATCCATGCAAGAAACAAAGGTATTCCTCCATGGCCAGTCTTTCGACTATCTGGTCGATGAAGGGAAGCAGAAAATAATCTTTCTTGGTCGCTAGATTCAAACGCCTGTAATCAACACATACATGCCAAGAACTTTGAAATCTGGTTAGATCTCCTTTCCTCTATCATTCTTCATAATGTGATCCCTGGTTTCTTTTGCATTACATTTAGGGGACTCATCCATTTTGAGTCAGAGATGGGATATATGAATCCTGCATCACACCATTTGGTAATTTCATTCATTACAATCTCCCGGATATTTGGATCCAATCTGCATTGAAAGTCTCGAGATGACTTTTTATCTTCTTCAAGGTATATGTGATGGAAACACATTGATGGATTAATCCCATGGAGATCTGAAATTTTCTAGTCTATGGCCTGCAGTTTCTTTCTAGGAATTCGAGCAAATCAGATTCTTGTTCTTTGGTCAAATGGGAATTGATGATTACCGGGAACATATTCTATGCACCCACAAGGAAGGAATACTTCATGTTTGCTAGAAGTGGTTTAAGCTTAGGTAGGTTCTGAATCAGCTTAGTGGAAACTTCAACGACTGTGCAGGGTAGTGGTGTTGGATCCATTAGATGCAAATTGTCCACCATAGGCAATTCAAGATTTGAATTCAAGGCTGCATAGAAGTTATCAATGAGTTCATCTTGTTCACAAAAAATTTCAATAATCTCCTCTTGATCTACTAAGGACAAGTGTCCAACAATAAATTCTTCACGTAAATCAGCAAAGATCTCGTCTTCAAAGACAGAGGGGAATTCAACTGTGTTATCCACTCCTTCCTCGGTGGAGAAGAATTTGTGGGTCTCAATATCATCCATGAACAAATTTATTTCTTGAACTTCAGCAAGAAAGTATCAGTCTTCTGTTCTTCATTGTGTAGACTCACTCTCATCTGATGTAGAATCTGGTGGTTTCAGTACTTAGATCGTCTCGATGGGCACATTGTCACTACTGGAATGATAGGTGATCTGTTCAGTGTTGTAGTCCACCACTGCTTTGGATGTTTGAAGGAACGGTTGTCCAAGGATTATTGGGGTATGAAGTATCAGAGTTGAGGTGTCCATGTCCAATACAATGAAGTCCACTGAGAATTGCATCCCTTGAATTGAGATGATGACATCCTCCATAATGCCCCGGGGCCACATGATTGATGTGTCCGTAAATTACAGAATCATTCTGGTAGACTTGAGTGATCTCAACTCAAATTCTTTTAGTAGTAAAGTAGGCATCAGATTGATCAATGACTCGTTATTAAGAAATGTTCTGTCAAACTCTTGGTTGAACATCTGACATCTGACGATAGGAGCTCCCATGTCTTTCTTTTTGCCTGGGAGATTGCAGATTGTGTTGATTGTAGTTGTGGTGAAAATGTGTTTCACATCTCTTTCTCATACTCTTCACAGTTGTCACTTTGAAGTGCATGCATTCTTCAATCATTTCTTTATATTAGGCATGTACCTAATGGCCTAGAGTAGAGGAAATTCAAGAGCAAGATTCTGAATAATTTCAACCACATCAGAGTCGGACAAGGCAATTTTCAAATTTCTATTTTCGATTTTTGAATTGCATCAGGAAAAGGAAAATGTATAGAATCAAAAGTAGTGCTCTTATTTACATCAAAACTAATGTCCACGTCCTGTTGTATAAATGGATGACAAAAAGTAGTGCATTTATCCATTAGAGGCGGACATTAAAAACTGGCAGGAGGGCTCCATTGATTGGCATTGGATTGGCTACAGGCGTGGTCCTCTCCATTGCTTGCGTGGTGTTGCTTCGGCTAATGATTTCTTTTTGGTATTTTTGAATTTTTATCTTTTTTTTTTAATTTTGTTGTTGGTGCTTCTCGTCCATCTTCTTCTTTCACACATGGCCCGGTTGTTGGATTAGTTAATGCAGAAGATGATGATTCACCAGGTGAAGCTTTATTATCCTCTTTACTGCGATTGAAGACTGCAAGGTCCTACTGCTCCTGAGGGTGACAATATAAGTTAAAAACATATCAAGCACATCTGACTTTGTTAGATTGGCAAGGAAATCAAACACTACTTGCTCTCTCTTTCTGAAATTATTGGAGTTTGCCTCCACATGTACCGGAATAGGTTTTTTTGCGACGACAAGGTCATCTAGATTCTAGCTCATTTCTGCTAAGCTCTTTACTAGTTGAGCAGGGCAATTCAAGGTGGCGTTCACAGGAGCAACCTTGGATGGTTCAACATGTTGTCCATGTTGAGACTGGGAATGGTGTGGAGGTTGCTGATAGGAGTATTGGGAATTGTACTGGGAAGAAGTTGATATTATGTGTACTAAGGAGTTTATTTCTAATATGAGCAATCGCTTGCTGCTGATATGGGTGGTGTTGACGGTACTACAACTTCTGGTAGGAATTCTGTCTCTAGTTTCTGTGGTATGGTGGAGACTGTTGGTGTTTAGGCTAGTGTTCTGGACAAATCTCCCTCCTTGATGTTGAGGGAATGGACAACTAGCTGTAGACTGGCCCGGATGATGTCCGCCTGGGCGGTCCAGCTATGCATCGAAGGACCATATGTCGTTCACCTCCTAAATGAGAGCTGGAGGTGGAGAACATGGATCTGAGAGAATCTGGAGCTCAGCCTGGTATACAAAAGAACACTATTGTGGTTGCTGAGGTGATGTTGACTCGAGGGCTTCCACATAGTATACGTGTTGGACCGTCGGTTGCGCTTGACTCCACTGATGGGTTTGAGGTGATGACGGATCCCTCGTCTCGGCAGGAGACATGGTTGATGAAGATACCGATTGGCAAGAACTGATTGTACTCGCCAGCAACTCCAGCTACTTGGTGATTTGATCTTGATTGTCTAGATTTTGAGTCCCCTATTCAATCACGGCTAATTGTTTGAGGTCCTGTGACTGCTTCTCAAGTATGTCCACTTTGTATAGGTGGCTCTCGATTATGCTCATGTTGAATCTCTCATCCATATCCAGATCAAGTGATGTCGTCATATGAATGGGCTTCTATTTAATCTTTGGCTGGCATTGATATGTGCCAGACGATGACAAAGCAGCCTCTCCTTCGGCCATTTCTTCGAAAAATCTGCTAGATGATATCCTCATCTTTGTTTAAGTGAAAACAACAACAAGCGTCATCTACGACCCTCTCGCTCTCAGGAGTAAGTCCCATAAAGAAGTGTTGGACAATATTGGTCCTACGAATATCATGGTGGGGACCTTTCTCCTGCAAATCTCTGAATCACTCCCAAACCTCGTGAATAGACTCGTAGGTGGCTTGGGAGAAATTAGCGATTATGGCTCGCATCTGATTGAGATGATCGAGAGGGTAGAATTTATGGAAGAATGCTGACTTGATCTCCTCCCGGGTCAAGACAAATTTTACCATATGATTGATCCAATAGAGTGCCTTCTACTGAAGGCTGAATGGAAACACTATCATCTTGACTACGCCTAACAATATGTTAGGGTAGTGCATTGTACCGAAAATGCGAGCAAACTACTACATATGGACAAAAGGTTATTCATTCACATTCCCATGGAAGGTGGGAAGAAGATCTAAGAGTTGAGGCTTCAACTCAAAATGTGCATGGATCGTTGGGATTTCGATCCACTCGATGATCTTGCAAGCGCTAAGGTTGTAAGTTTGCTTGAGATTAGGCTTGGGTCTCTCCTATCAGCTCATCTGTTAGCCCTCCATGGACTCCATCTTTTCTATCTTCCTCTTCTCCTATTCCTCCTCCTGGATTATTGTCTTCTTCTCCTCAGATCACTGAGCATGTCCTAGAAGGCGACATGGGCCAATGTATGGTCTACGAGTTGAATTGTCTGGATAGAGGCAAGAAGCTAGGCATTCATTGCATTCTGATCTAGCTTCTGGCCTTGTTCTAGTTGTGGTGGGTGTTGAGGTCTCTTCCCTTTTCCTATGGGAGCCATATACGATTCTGAATATGACAAGATCTCGGGCTCCATGTCGGGTTCTTGATCTACACATGGAATGATGCTCTGATTAGTCTGAATTTAAGCACCATATATAGAGAAATATTTTGTGTTAAGGTCAACACAACACTTCATTAAGGAAGGAAAAGTGTATGGAGTGAAATCTATTTCCATCCAGAATTGGCATGGTTAAGGCCAAGAGTGATCCAAGATTATTAAAGAAGGCAGAGAGTCTGGAAAGTGTTTTGTAAAGTCTGAACTGAGTTCCCAAGAATCGTCCTGAATTATTGGAGATGTCGACTACATGAAATCGATATGGGCGTCAGCAGGGTCCCTACCAAGCCATCCATGAGTCGCCATCTCGAAGGTCAAGAGGGAGATCCAGAATGGATGAATGTTACGAAGATAAATAAGGAACAAAAGGATTGTAAAATAGTAGAAGGCTCAAAGTGAGCAAGGATCAAAGAGAATAAAACAGAGAAAATAAAAAATGGCCCAAATGCATGGGACTGATCATTGAACTTAATCTAAATCAAACAAATACCAAATAAGTTTTGGATTCACCAACTCAACACATGTGAAGCCATAAAGGTTCAACTATTTTTATCTTTTTCAGTTTTATTTTTGTTTTGTAGGCAAGATATTTTTACAAGTCCTTGGAGGTCTATCCCTATAAGAGAGTCAATATTGTCAGAAAAGGACCTGTTCTTTCCACTTCCATTGTAACCTATGATCTGCACACTTAGAGGCCCTAGATCTCTTGCATGACGGGCTACTCGGCCAAAGAAATAGAGAGAGGAAGCCAATAGGTGAAACTGCTACTTCCCTCACAAGTAAGCTACTCCTATGAAAGACGATGAGACAGACACACCCATGAGTGTGTGTCCTATGCTCAATACTTCAGATCTAGTCAGATATTTCATACAAGGTAGGAACACTGTCGTTGACAAGGCTCTACTCACCTACATACGATTGAAGCACTAATACTTCAACGTCTCTGGTGATTATCAAGGCTGCCACAGATCAAGATTTGGGCTCTAATCCTTAGGGTCTCACCTCACTCATGTAAATAGTATATGAATACAATGAGGGCTTTATGAACCCAAAACAATCATGCCCATTAAGAATTTTAGTTATGGTCAAAGTATTATTAGCAGTCCCCTTGTTTTTGTTTTTTTGGGTTTTCACTTTTTTGATTATTTTTCAATAAAAAACATCTAACGATTTTTTGTATTTTCTTTTAATCCTATGTGATATAGAAACAGAGAAAGATAGCAGGAAAGTCGTGCAAGTGGATACTAAGGTGGAAATCTCACCTTCTTATAAATGATGAATGCAAAGTAAGAGAACTTATAGTGCTTCCCAACCCTCTCCATGCGGGATGCTAGATAGAAATTTAAATATCTACATTATATGCACTATATGTAAAAAGCGTGAAGTCGTCCTAAACAAGAATTGCTATTAGATGTGAAAAACCAAATGTTAGAAATCTTGAAATGAAACCCAAAAGTCTAGTCTTGGAGACTCCTCGGTGCCTACCATAATAGATCCTGCTAGCGATGTATGGAGCCTCTCATTGTGCTCAGTTTCAAATCCAAGTAGATAACAATTAGATTTGACTAAGTCCAAGCGTATATCACTATAGACACATGCTTCTTATTAGGCTTTGGACCTAGCCACCGAGTCAAGCAACCCTAATGTCTATGGGCACAATCACATAAAATAAAATAAAAGAAGGCAGAAAACTCCAAATGCGTGAAACAAAATAAAATAAAGGCCATAAAACACGAATAATCCAATGAGGCCCCTAGGTGAACAGACACCCGGGCAATGGACATCGTGAAGTAGTAGTGTCCAAGTGTCATGAATTATAACAAATAATATACAAAAATAAAATAAAACACTCTCTCATAAAAATAAAATAGGTCAAAATCTGCTCTTCACTTCTCTCTCCATCTCTCTCTCTCTCCTGCTCTCTCCAATTATCTCTACGAGAGAATGAGCCAATCTCCTCACGGCTCGGGTTCGTCAAACTCCTAGCAATTTGTCGTCGCAATGTGGTCCCTCGCAAGAAAGTCAACAAAAAATGGTTAGAAATAGAGAAGTAATTATCAAAATAAACAAGTGGAAATAAAAGAAAAAATGTGCTAATATATATATATATATATATATATATATATATATATATATGCTACACTACGCATTCCTCCCCAGCAACGGTGCCATTTGTTGAATAGTCGATAATCGAGAGGCGGCCGTGAGGTCTCACATGGCGGACCTCAGTCTTTGAAGTGACCGATCACGAGAGTCGACTAATCAAAACAACAATCAACCCACAATAAAAAATAAAACAACCAATGCAAAGTGGATCAAAATTTATTATAAACCCTACAAATAAATGTGTATAGTGTGCAAGTACGAGTAAGGTGTCGAACACATGGAATAATTGGTGTAGCTGTATTGTTATTTATCTCTAAAAAATAATGTATGTATTGTATATATTTAGTTGCAAGGTATTTAGTTAGTGTTTTGTGGGTTTTAAATTACTTATTTTTTTATTTTTTTTAAATTTTTATGTGTTTATATTTTAGTTTTCTTTTTATATTTTAGTGATTATAATTTCCTTTTCTATTTAATAGATAATAAGTATATAATATCGTTGTATATATGTAATAATGTATATAATATATAGAATATATATAATAAATATACAAAAATAAGTAAATACAAAAACAATCCTTTTTATTTTTTAAAAGTATTTAAAATATTTTTAAGGTATTTATAAAAAGTAATAATAATATTAATTATATATAACTATATATACACATATACATATATATAATACAATATAGGATATTCTATTTATAAATATAGTTAGATATAATTAAATTTTGTGAAAATAATTTTTATGCCTTTTTATATTTTTCTTCTGTTTTTGTGATTTCTGGTGAATTCTTGCTATTTTTTAATCAATTTTTAAAATTTAAAATAGTCCAAAATAGGGAATATTTAAATAGGTCGAATTATCTTGAGAATTAAAAATATAAAATTGGTCCAAATTTTCTTAAAACAATTTTAACATATAATTATAAGTTTATATAAAAATATGAGATAGAAAACTTTTTTGGGACTTTAGAATATATTTTATAATTTTATAGGGTTTGGAAGGGTTTTCATTTTTTTGGTTTTCTTTTGGTATTTTTTTGTGATTTCGATCTATAGTGATAAAATACAATAATACACAATATTTAAGTTTTGGATTTTTTAAAAGAGGATTTATATTTTTGTATTTTTAAGGCAAATAGAGAAATTGTTTTTTTAGGTGCTCTTTTTGAATGTTAATAAATGGAAATTGTGGATAAAAGGCTTAATAAAATTCATAGCTTGAATAATCATCATATCATGCATTTATCCCCATTTTTGCACAATTTTTGGAGGACCAGAACCATTTATAGAAAACAGAAAAGCAAAAACAAAAATTCATAAACTGACCGGAGCATTTATGTAATATTATATAAATGCGAGGGGCTTCTTGAAAAAACCCAAAGTTTTTCAACATAATTCACAAATTTTTAAACTAAATTGCAATAAAAAAACCGAAGGGAAATACATGAAATTTACCCTACTCACGTGAGGCACCACACGAGCTGAGCTGACAAAGGACTAAGATGTAATATCCAAAAGTTACATAGGTTTTGTTGCAATTCTAAGTACTTTTACAAAACTAAATATTTACAATACTATTAAATAAATACAAAAAGTACGGGGTATGGTTTCATAATTTACCCAACCTTAGCTCCTTTCATCCAGTCGTTGCCTTCTTGCAATGTGGAGGATCGGATGGCTATCGTCATGCACCGCTTCAAATTAATTATACATCCCATATTAGATACGGGCCGTGTTCTTGATCAAACGATTGGTAATGGGTCAGGAAGTCCAACCAAAGAACTAAGCTTAGGCTCTCTATAATCATCGTTGTCTCCTTGCTCCAACGGTGGTTCCTTACTCCGACGATGGCTTTACCTTCTTAGGCATCCTCTACAACTGCAAGATGTGGTCGATGGGCTCCAGGTATCTTCAATGAAGATTCGGAGCACCTGTTGTTCTAGCATGGCCTGCAGGCGCTCCTGGTGTTTTGTTCTACTACAAATGGGTCTCCATAACCTAGGCTTGCACCAAAATGACTCACTAGTTTGAGGGTTATCTCCCGACTAGTTGTTTGAAGCTGGAAGCAAGGTAAATAGAGTGGCAGCGAGGTTCCGGTGGTAGGTGACAGATGGAACCTTAATTTGCTAGGCCCGTGCATGACCTAGGTTGGATAGATGGGTGAAATGTGGAGAATGCGTAGGGGTAGGAGATGGGATGAAGTCCAGGGTGATTAATGGTCAGAAACTTATGGAATTTGGCCCGGATCTCGAACTCCATGAAAAATTAGGGATTTCTAAATTAGCTTAATCTAAAGACTAAGACTCAAAATTAAAAGTAGGAAATAGATGTATACATTAAATATTACCTAGAAAGGATGGGAAAATGACCTCGAATTGATCGGAGGTCAAAAAAGTAGAACTGTCGGTGATAGGGACCGGTAATGGCTTGGATCGGGTTCTCCACCTTCTTTGCCAATTTACTCATCTACTGAGGTAATGTAGACAACCTCTCTAACTCTCGTAGCTTCTGCAAATCTAAAACTTACTTCTGAATCACATCCACGACTATGAGCTTCTCACTAATGTAACCCATGTCAAAAGATCATGAATTAGACTCATCAATGTTGGCCACCTTGTGATGATCTATATGGTGTGGTGGCCGCTGGGTGGTCTTCTGGTATGCTTGAGTGGAATAGACAACTCTAGAATTCTTTGCCATCCCTTGATAGATTGCCCAAACTGACTCGTCATCCCTATTCAGATAATTGCTGCCACGTGTGGCTTTGATGAAACCTTGAATATCAGAACGAAATCCTCCAAAGAAATTACGCACGAGTACCTTCAAAGGTATCTCATGATTACATCACTTCTCAATCATATATTTGAATTGCTCTCATGCCTCATGGAATGACTCATGGGAGTGTTGTGTGAAGTTTGCTATCTAGCTCTTCATCATGTTAATTCTCCCAAGAGGAAAATATTTATGCAGGAATGTGGACTTCAGATCATCCCAAGTTAAAATCTCTCTCCCCGAATGATTCAACCAATATAGCACCTTATCTGCTAAGGCAGAGGGAAAGGCTTTGAGGTGTATATCCTCCTGCATAACATTCGTGATGTTGTCATACGACATATCATCTCAAACTGCTGAAGAAAGGTAAACATCTCCTCTGTCATGTTCCCTTAAAATTTGGGAAGAAGTGATATGAACGATGGCCTCAAATTATACAGACCCTGACCAATGTTGTAATGTGCTCGCTCCATGTCGTACTCATCACGTAGTGTAGTCATGGGAACTATTGCAGCTAGGTTCCATCCTCTATCTTTCTGTGTAACAATCTCAGCTCTCAGTTCTATCTGAACTCTAAACTGCTGTTGAAGCTGTACACTCATCTGATGCAGCATTTTTAGCATCCCTGCAGTCACATCTGATACAATCATTGGATTATCCTCAACTGATCTCTAATTGTATTGTCTCTCCTCAATTGGTGCCTTTTCTCTCACCATGGTAACAATCAAATTGTCAAAAAAGGAAAAATCCTTCTAAGCACTTAGTGGAAAAGGTGCAGGAGAAGAAGAAGAAATCTCTAGGAGAGGGTCATCCTCGACTAAAGGGATGGGAGATGAGGGAGTCTTTGTCTCACTAACATTGTGATTACGTGGAACTGATTCGGGAAGAAGGTCATCCCGAGCCTGTGAAGACGTACGTGGGATAGTGGAAGATCAATGGCTCGTGAAGTCCGAGCATAAAGACAGTCGACATGTCATCTTCAACACCAAGAGAATACAGATAGGAACATGATGGTAAAATAAGATATAGATGGAAGGTGTGTAAGACGTGGAAGCATACACACACCGCAAACAGACACAATAGTAAACCCTCAATTCACCAACTTCATACAATGATGTCCATAAAAGTTAGGTCATTTATATTTTCTATTTTAGTTAGGTATTTCAAGCAATTATTTAAACAAACTCACAGGTGGTGTCGACTTGTCTCCCAGCATACATCTTCACATTCCCCTAAAAAGTTGAACCATCTGCTCAGCTTGCCAGGTTATATCAGGCCTGAAGGAGAATGTGAAGCAGAGTGCACCAAAATGACTTTATATGGTCAGAGGCAGGTGCTTGCAATTTCAACTGTGTATCAAAAGGTGATACATGAGCACTTAGGGCACAAGTCAAGGGATTTTCGAGTCTAGTCCTTGTTGACCGACTATTCAGAGGTTCCTAACATCAGTCCTTGGAGGGTCTTCGGTGCCCGACAATTCGGGTCTAGTCATCGTTGTGTCGATCGCTTTCTCGACACACGGATCGTGAACAACCAAATAAAGAAAACAATCAACCCACAATAATGATGAATCAATGAAATTATACGGGGTGAAATTTATTGTACCATGCAAATAGATATGTATAGTCAAGCAAGTACAGGGGTTGAACCACTGAGAGCAAATATGCAGATAGGCAAACAATTATTATCTACAAAAATAAATATGTATTTTTGTGCTTTTTAGGTTTTAAATTTTTTATGGGTTTTGATTATATTTAAATTTTATATATTTTTTATTGTATATTTTTTTATGTTTTTATTTATATAATTTTTTTTTGTTTTTATAATTTTCTGGTTTTTAATTTACTTTTTCTTTTTAGTATGTAATAAGTGTATATATATGTAATAATATGTACAATATAAGTAATACATATAATATATAGTATAGATATATAAAAATAAAAAATACCATTAAGTATATTACTTTTTATTTTTTGAAGGTTTTAAAATACCTATAACATATTAATATTAATATTAATATTAATAAATAAATGTACGTATATATAGTCCATATAGGGTTTTATCTTTATAAATACTATTATAAAATAATCAAAAATTATAAAATAAATGGTTTTTATTTTTTTATATATTTTTCTTTGTATTTATGATTTTTGGGAAATTTTTTACTAGATTTTATCTATTTTTTAAGTCCAAAACATTCCAAAACAGGGAGTTAGATAATTAACTAAATTGTTTTGAGTTTTAAAAATAGATAATAAGTGCAAAATTCTGAAAATTAATTTTAATATGTAGTATATAATATAAATAAAAAATATATAGAAGAAAACTATTTTTTGGGGTTATATATAATTTTTGCAATTTTTTATACGAATAGAAGGGGTTTTAAAATTTTTAAGGTTTTCCTTATATATTTTTTGTCATTTTTGGTTTGGAGTTATATTATATAGTCATCCATAATATATAATTTATTTTCAGAATTTTTTGATAAGTTTTTCTAATTTTTTGTATTTTTATGTTTAGAAAGTGACTAAATAGCTCCTACTTTAATTTTAATAAATGGAAAATGCAAGTAAAATACTAATTAAAAATCACAACGTAAACATGCAATATTCGAAGCATTTACTATAATTTATAAAATTCTCACACGCACATGAGCTATTTAATAAAAAAAGACAACAAATAAATTTACAAGTCAAAAAGGCTATAATTGTAATAAAAATAAATTGTGTGGGTTTATTGCAAAATACCTAAAAGTTTTGAACTTAATTACAAATTTTCAATACTAATCGAAGCGGGTTCGGGTGCAAATTACCCACCTCACATGGGCTGCCATGTGAAGGAGCTAGCACATGACCTATAAGTAATATGCTATAAATAAGGGGTCCTCTTGCAATTATTACACATTTATTTACAATATACACTAAATTTACAAGACTAAAAAGGAAATTAGAAACTTAACAGGGCATAAGTAGAAATTACCCCTTTATTATGCATGCCATTCGGTGATGTTGGTGGTGCCACGTTGCTTCACTAATGCGATTAACAAACAAAATTGGTCGATACCGCTTCACTCATGCACAATTGAGATTAAATATTGGACTTCATCGTGTGACTGATGCGTGACATGATCGGACGACGATAATAGGATATAGAGTATGGGCTCCATCAGATGACATAACTTCATTCCCCAAGAACAAGGAAGAACACGAGCGTGTTCCCCACTCATTCTCATATATCTCGCGCTACATACCATATCCCACAATGCTAAAGGGCTCTATGTGTTCCTATTGTTGATTCGTAGTTGATGGTACCATCAAAGATACCCAGAACCCATCTATAGGGTCCTGGAAAGTGGGGGAAGCTTGACCACCTAGGACTGGCAACTTGAGTACAATTATCCCACAAATGGACTCGGTTCGTCCTAATACCTATAGGTTTAGCACACCGAAGCACATACGAAGGTATTTGAGCCTTTATTGGGCAAAATGAACAGAGATGAAGGCGAGGCATCGATGCTCTGGCTTATTGATGAATCCTCATTTCATCACCTTTATTCTTTTATTTTGTCTTTAAATCTCTAGCTAAATGCATGTATATATTATTAATTTGCAAAAATAAACTCTATAAGTTATATAAATACTATACAAAATACTCTATAAATACTGTATTTAATTCCAAAATAAAAGAATAAAAGGAAAAAATAAAAAATGAAGCATTAAAGACACTGAGTGAAGCTAGACCGTGAGATCCAATCATCACGATGACTTGGTTGATAAGGAATAAAGTAGGGGAGAAAGGGCAGTGAAACTATATAGAAAATACACAACAAATCACACAAAATCCCTAATTTATTTTACCAAATAATTGCATATTGAGACCCATTTTATTTTATTATTGTTATACTCAAATAATAAAACCCTCAACTAGAATATTGTACATAAAAATACAAATAAAAATATAAAAGTGACTTAACTAAAAAATAATGCACAGTGTGGTCGGGACACACAAAAAAGCCGCAAAGAAAACTTTACAGATATGTATCTTCTCCATACATATTGAAGTTGATCAAACTTACCTTTATTGTTCATAAAATTACATAAATTATTTAAAGAAGGTGGTTCCATTTAATTTGGAGTTAAGATGCACAAGTTACGTTTTGGGCCCCCATTATGCAATATACATGTATATTATATACAATATATTTGTTACGTATATTTTCATTTTATTATATTTTTATAAAATTGTAAATATTATTTAAACACATGTGCATAATTAAAACTAAAATAAAACCAAAAAAATTAGTAAAAGAAATAATGTATTCCAATACTTTGATGAATTCCATATATATACATATATAATATACCTACATAATAAATTAAGCTATTAAAGTCTAAAAAATACCATAAAAATAAAAAAATATGTAATGAAATAAATAAAAATGCATAAAATACATGCATATAATAAAATGTAAAATGCAAATAAAAATAGAAGATACAAATATAGGTATATTTACATATATTATACATGTAAATATTAACCTATAATAAATAGCTCTGTAAAAATCAATAAAAATATGTATTAAATTCTACATTAAATTATAGACATTTTTATGTTTTAATTAAAATTTAATTAAGCCATTTATTAATTAATATTGGTATTTCAATTAATTTTGACCTTGGAATTTTCTGGTTGGTCCACGTTACTAACCAAAAGCCTCCGTTTGTTGACATCGGTCATGCCCCTCTCAACCGTCTTGTCAAAACCTCATTTTCCCCCTCTTTATCACATTTTCCAAGACACTACCATGCAGTCCTTCACCAAAGTGCCAGGGGCATTGCAAAGCCCTAAAGGCATAATCCTGAATGCACAAGTATCAAAAGGACAAGTAAATGTTGCATTTTTCTAGTCATCATAGGCGATGGCTACTTGATTGTAGTCCAAGTAATTGTCCAAAAAGCAGAAGTATTCACTCCCAACCAGTCCCTCCAATATATGATAAATATATGGCGGTGGGAGGTGATACTCTTTCGTAATAGCATTCAAGCATCTGTAATCCACATAGTTGCGCTACGACGTGGGTACTCATGTTGTAATCTCCTCTCCCTCCTCATTGGTGACGATATGGAGTCCCGACTTTTTTAGGACTATGTATGTGTGAAGGTATCACCTACTTGGAATCCGAGATGGGATACATGAATCCTGCTCCACATTATTTCCCTATCTCACTCTTCACCACTTCCCTTAAATTTAGATTCATCCTAGGTTGGAATTCATATGTTGGATTGGCATTCTCCTCAAGGTATATATTGTGTGAACATAGAGAAGGGATAATCCCTTGGAAATCTAATAATCTCCAGCCTATGGCCTTGCGATTTTTATCTAATACTTCTAGAAGAAGAAGTTCTTGCTCCTCAGTTAGATGTGAACTGATGATGATAGGAAAATTTCCCTTAGATCCCACAAGGAAGGCATATTTGAGAGTTGGGGGAAATGGTTTGAGCTCGATGGATCAATATCATCTAGGAAATCGTGCTCTATCATTGTTGAATCTCGTTGTACTGCAGATGTAGTTGAATCCTGCACGATTTTTGATGCCACCAACTGAATGGCTTCGAGGGTCGAATTACAAAAGATGTGCTTTATTTCGATAAAATCCACATCTGACCCATCTTCCTCACGCTTGGATTGTCCTAAGAGAAATGAGACTGACAAGTCAAGATAGACCTCTGAGTCTTTAGGAGCGTAGGGGGATACATGCAAAGAGTCCTTTTGAATGAGCTGGTAAACTATAATGTCGACAATATCCTCTTCGGATGAGTTGAATTCTTCAACTGTTATTAGGTTTTGTCTCCATGGCCCAAATATCATGGCTATGCTGCAATCCGCCTCAAACTCAGAATCAACGGACTCAGTGATGGATTCTAAATCAAGTCTCCGAAATCTTGTCTACTTCATTTCTATTTCAATATCTCCGAATTGGATTTTCCTAGAAGTATAGTCAAATAGGGCTAATGCGCTCCTAAGAAAGGGACAACCTAAAATCATCTGAGAATCTTTCCATCTTCTAGACACTTCCATGTCTAGGACTTTGAAATCCATTGGATAGTTTCGATCCTCATTATTGATTACGACATTCCTGATCTTGTCGTTGGCTCTCTTAGTTGGTGTATCCACCAATTTAAGTATGGCTATTGATTTCCTAAGAGGACCTGAATTCAGATGCTCAAAGAGTGTAGTGTGCATGAGATTGATGGAGGAACCGTTGTCTAAAAATGTTCTAGGAAACATTATATCATTGATATGACTTATCACGAAATGTGCACCCATATCCCTCTTCTTTCTAGGGAGCTTATTCTGGATTAGACAAGTTGTTGCAATAGAGAGAACATGTTTCTCTATTCGGCTCGAGTTTTTCTATTGACCCTGGTTGGTGTATATCTCACCTTAAGATATTATCTAAATGCAGGGTCTCTCTCTATCATCTTGTATAATGATAAAGTGACCTTGATGTTTTCTTTGCAGATTTGAGCCATCTCTTCATCATTTGTTTTATTTTTAAGTTTTTTATCTTTCCAGCCATTAGAGCACGTGGGAAGGAATTGAATGACCAAGTTCAGAAATTGAAATATCACTTCAATTTAAAATAGAACTCTGTACATGACTTAGATGCAGAGTGACAACAAGACTCTCACATGTACTTTGAAAAGAAAATGATTGTTGCTGAGGTGTTCCCTCCTCCTCAGATTCAGACTCATCTAAATCCATTGATGTTTAGTGCTCCAGTGTTGTTGTTAGCCGCCTCCTCCTCTTCACCCCCAAAGTTGTGATCATGTATAGACATTGGGGCTTTGTCAGCACGTTCTCTTGCTCGATCAAGCATAGTTATGGTTTTTCCACTCCTGAGAGAAATATGATTGGTGACATCATGTGAAAAGATCTCATATTCAGGTGTAGAACATTCTGAGACTAATACATGATCTTTGTGCCCAAGGCTATTAGGATTAGCTTGAACTGAGCGAGGATTGTAGTTTGTGGTGTAGTGAATTCATCTCTCCATATGGAGAGTCGACTAGTATCGACTCCTATATCATGTAACTCAACCAGAATTCTCTAGAGTTTGAGAGGGGCTGAAGAGGAAGACCCCTGGCCCTGCATAGCCTAGGGCTGCTAATACTAGCTTGTCAGATGATTTTTGCCCTACTAGCATTGGTACAATTGTTGTTGCGGCTGCTTGTAGCTAGGATAATACTGCTGGTATGAGAACTATTATTGTTGTTGTGGATACTGAAAGTTGGGGCAAGAGTCTTTTGGATGAGGGTTTAGAGTAGATTTAGGGTCTTGTCAGCTGACAAGATCAAGATTAAACCAAACTCACTTAATCTCCAAGACATGCAGAGGCTCCTCATAGACATCTTGGACAGAGGATTATTTGGTTTGAGTCTGATGGGTGAAGAACGACTCTCCAACCAAAATGCTCTATTACCCTACCCCTTGCCCTTAAATATAGCAGATCATATGTATGGGGGGTAGGGGGTGTAGTGAGAGTAGATATCTGGATTTTAGATACCTGATCTGCAAGTTTCTCCTTCTCCTTAGGCAGTTTTGACAGACTTTCCAGATTGGTGAATTTATGGAGCTCGTCCACCTTCTTGTTAATATATTCAACCACTGTTAGCCTATCAGCTATAGATCCCATGCCGGAACTCTGATCTATGGACATATTCTTTACAATCTTCTTTCCCCTTCCTTTTATAAGAGTGCAAGGGAGTTGGGCAAGTATGATTGGATAGTGGTGTGGATGCGTCTTGTGTCGGCTAGCTTCTTGAACACTTTTTGATGGTACCTTCGTGGCAGCCCATGTAGATTCCTTTATAAGAAGCACTCACTAACCAATGCATTTCTGAGTTCAGTCCACTTACAAGACTTTGGACCAACATCATCTTACCAATGTCAAGCCCTAGGCATTTCTGAATTAAGTATGTAAACCTCTCTCTTTTTTCATAAAATGGTTCATTCAGAATCTTGACAAAGCTTGTGATTTTGATCTTCATCTAGTTAATTCTACTTATTGAGTGGAAGTTCTTTAAGAACAGAGTCTTGAACACAGCCTACATTGATACCATTTCCCTTAAGTTTTCTAACCAATATGCAGCCTTATCAATTAAGACAAAGGGAGTGGCTCTCAATCTAATGTAGTCTTGATTAACCCTAGGATAAGACACATTGTCATAGACTAACTCTAAATCTCAAAGAAAAGAAAAAGGTTTTTCATGATTGCTTCCATTAAACATCAAGAGCAGTGCGAGGAAATGCAGTTTGTGCTCGAACGCATCCTCATGGGGTACTGATCTCAGTCAGTTGTAGTCATCGTCAATCTTCGGGAGGTATGTGTCTTAAATTGCTTCCTCAATTATATTACCAGCTGCCTGAATTTTTCCTAGCTGAGTTCTCATTAGTTCATTTTGTTGCTCAGTTGTTGCAAGTCTAACTAGAATAGCTATCATTGGGTCATCATTGTTTTCATCCTCATTTGAGCTCTTGGGAGGCATCTTGTCTTCTTCACCTTCAGATAGAGAGAGATCCAAGATAGTGCTTGGAGTAGAAGTATAAGAGGTTCTACCATAGATAAAGGCTTCCTTGGAATGAAGAGAATTAAAGAGAGGATTTGTCCGAGATTGACTAAACCCTAATAGTGACTTATTGGTCTTGATCTTGTAAAGAAGGACATCCCATGACCAAGTGAGTTTGAGAAGAGGGTTATCTCAAACATTGGGAGATGCGAGATCTAAATAGTTCTGTGAAGTGTCCGCAAGATCCATATTAAATTCCCCACAGATGTCCATCTCTGATGTTAAGAGGAACGAGAACAGAGCACGATAATATATTCAAGGGAAATAGAATACACAAGGGGAACAAATGTACAGTCTTTGTACACACACAATCAAAACTGTAATTTCACCAACTAGATACTTGTGATGGCTCGTGAAAGTTCGATCACTTATCTTTTCAATTTTTAGTATTATTATCCAAAAATATTTTCAACTATAGAACCCATTTGGCCTATAGTTATCGATGGTCAAGGTATAGTTGGATAGACTCAGAGATTCCTCACTTGAGGTAACAATGAATCAATCCTCCTATATGATATTCCACATGAAATCATTGTTTAACCTGAGTACTTGTAATACTAAAACTGTCGCCTACCAGACTCGAGTGTGCATGAGACGGTGGCCTTCGCCGAAATCTCGATGATACGGTACCATTCCGCCCTGGTCTTTGAGTAGTAAAATCGTAGGGGGCATGCTCACTAGAAAGATAGCGTCAGCAATACTTCGAAAAATCCAAAAACACTTGTAGGGAGTTCCTACTCTGTACTAGTGCTGATAGGCTAACTCTTTGATCCACACACTCGAGTAAGGTTTCTTACAGCCTGATATTCCTAGCAAGCACCTAGGAAATTGGGCTATAATCCTTATGTGTGGTGTGCCTCGCTCAATCTAGAAGTTACCTGCGTCCAATGATGGACGTTGATCTCCCAAAATAAGGAATGATTTTATGCCAATTAATTCTACCAGCTTTGTTAGCAGTCCTAATTTTAGGTTAGGTTGTTACTTTGGGTCTTAGTCAATACAAGATAATCGTCTACTTACCAGTCCCAATTCTTATTTTACAAAGATGAGAAATTAGGGGGAGGAGTCTTGAAAAACTGATGCATGATGAAAACGATGATGTATGCTCAGTTAGAAGCCTTTTAGTGCTTCCTAGCGCTCTTCTTATGGGTGCAAAACAGAATTGAATTTATTCAAAATGAATGTAGCTGATAAAAACATTCATAAACAGAAGATTCTATTATAGAGAAGAATTGATTTATGCTGTGGCTAAATTGATCGATCTCCATTGCGTATTTTTAAGTAACGCATGTCCAAAAAGTATAATCGAGCATAAGCAAATAAATGCTACTCTACCGTAAGTGCAGGTCCTAATTCTACGACACAAAACACTTAGGTCCTTGACCACACAACATGGTCAAAACATGCATCAATGTCCCTGTAGTTTAGGCTAGTTCAATTAAAGAAATGCTCAAAGAGACCCCTTGAAAATGTTGAAAAATACACCTAATCTAACTCTCTCTCTCACACAAAAACTAAAATGTAAATAATCTTCTTAGCGACTCCTTGAATTTTTCACAATGTTGCTCTGAGCTTTTCTATAAATAGAGATTATGTGATTAGTAACTATAATAAGTGAGAAACACAATGAATACCAAAAGAAAGTTTTACACAAAAATCTATATCACAAAAATTAATGACAAGAATTAATTTAAAACTCTAAATTATACAGTTCCCCGGCAACGACTCCATTTGATGCACCAAAATCCACCTCTTTTAATGATATAAATAATTTTCGTATAGGAGATGGAAAATGATTCATCAAAAACCACAAATTTTGAATATCGTGGAATATTTGAACTTGGTAAGTGTACCAAGGTTGAACTCAGACAACAATGTATCTTTTAGTTGTGTGGTTTTAAATTAATCTAAGTGATTAATTCCTTGCAATAAAAATCTCCATGTCATAAAATAAAGCATAAAAAGAAGAACTAAAAATAGAGATAAAGAAAGTAGAAAATGATCTGTGATTTTATCTATCATTAATCCTCAATAAAATGTTCAATTAATATTCAAAATAATTCATATACATCCAAGAGAGGTGAAAATCCAAAATAGAATGATAGAGAAATTATACATCTTTTACTGAAAATGATCAATTCAAATTATATCTAAAGGTTCCTCTTTTACTACAAAGGTTAATTCCTCAAAGAATAGCAATCAATAATAATAGTATATGAATTAAACTTCAAAGTCTCTTAGTATAATCCATGCAACAAGTCCAAATTTCCTCAAAATGTAATTGACAAATATGTTAGTTTAAGCCTCCATAGACTAAAAGATTCCTCAAATAATATTTAATGTAATCAAGCCCTTATATGTCCACAAGTCATATAAAATGATAGATCATGTAACAAACTTCAAAATGACATAAAATATGCAAAATTTGGAATAAAATAGAGAAATATATGATAAAATGAAGTTCCGGGGACTAAAATGTATAGAAAATTTAGTTTGAATACCAAACATATCCAATTCAGAGGCTTATCTCAATAAGTCAAAATGCTGAGGGGCCTATGCTTTAATTTTCCCCTAAGTAGAGGCATATCTGTGAATTCTAGAAGGTGTAGGGGTCTCAAGCATAGAATACCCCCACCGTGCTTGCACAATGCGTGGGGGAGCATAGGGTTGGGTTGAAGTCCCCCTGAACTTGCATATGGCTTGCAGCATTGGTCTGGGTACATCTAAGGTTGGGAGGATCGATAGGTATCGATCTGAAGGCTGAGGAGTTTTTTTAAGGGGATTGGATTGTTAGAAGGGTTGTGATTAGTTGTCGTGCAGTTAGAGTGATCCCACGACACTTATAGCGTAAGGGAGGTGCCTTCTTCCTTGGTTGGGGCATGATGGCAGTACAGTGGAGGATAAGTGAGTGTCGAGATCATGATGAAAACCCTATGAATGAAGTTTCACGGTGAGCTCTAGGTGATGTAGGAGAGTGTAGAGATCAAGGAGGAGATGCTCCTCCTCTGATAGAGCTTGGTGGTCAATGGAGAAACAAAGGGTGAAGATGTGGTCCAATGCTAAGCAGCTCTCCTCCGGTCATCTGAAGGTCAGGCAAGGAGAAGTAGGATTTCAGGGTTTAGGTTAGTGTGATTCTTCAGGAGGAGTTCGACCCGAGGGTAGTTTGGAAATGGATAGTGGAGGTTGAGGTGCAAGGAGTATCGCCTAGGTTAGAAGAGATGAATCTCCTCAGTTTGTCATCTCTCCGAGGACTTCAGCAAAATTGGGGCCAAATCTCTGTTGCTAGATGGAGCATCTACACGATCGTAGATGGTAGAGGATCGTACAATGTTCTCTTCCTTGTTGTTGTCGATGAGGATTTGCTTCTCCTGCTGTCACCAAGAAGAGGGTCGGGCCGGAGGCTCAACTTTGTGGTTGGTGAATAAGATGAAATGTAGGTTAGGGAGGAGGTTTTATAGAGGGGTGATCAGGGGACGTTTAGGTCTTAAAAGGAACAATGGAGGGGCTGGTAGAGATCCATGATGATCTTGGTTACATGAATGTGTTAATCATGGTGAGTTAAGGCTGGGATAATTGGGTATTCAAGGGAGAATAACCACTTGGTGTAGCATGCAACGCATGGAGGCATGATGCAGTCTAGAGTAGACGATGATGGTTCAGGTGCTTTAAATCAATTTTTATCCAATGACGGTCATGAGATCAGCTGCTTAGCGCATGGGGGGCACATGGAGGGCACATGAGGGAACAAAATGGATGTGGACCACTGGATAGATTCTGATCCAACGATTAGAAGTGGAGGTCACTAGCAGATAAGGGGATTTGATTAGTCAAAAGGGCTTGTGAGATGGTGGTGGCGTAGACCAATGAATGGCTTCCAAGTGGCAAGGATCATTGACTAAATCATTGACCAGGAAGAAAAATAAAAGAAAATTGAAAAGCAATAAAAAAAGGGTCAAACCAAAAAGTGGTCAACATGAAAGTTGTTGGTCTCATTGAGATCTACAACATTCACAAAGGGCCAAAAAGTAAAAGAAATCAGATGTACAAAATACATTTCAAGTATAAGTATTAATTGCAAATTAACCCCTATATTTGAATGTTCTATAAATTTTTTATTTTTATTTCAATTTTAATTAGCGGATAAACTTATATACAATATATAATTAATCTATTTTTATGGTTTTTTAAAGGGTTAGAAAATAGTAATATAAAATCAACAAAGATAAAATATGTACAAAATCCACAAGGTCAGATCTTTGTATTTTTCTTCTGATATTACGATTTTTATGGTTTTTGATTCTTTATGATGGTTAGTTAATGAATTAAAGAATTTAATAGAAGAAGAATTAAGGTAAGATACTTAGTATTTTTTCATAGAATGAATGGCTCAAGTTAGGCAAAATTTTGGATTTATTTATTTACATATTTTAACCCTAATTTCTTGTATTGTTAAGGAGATTTTTCTAAAGACTTGATATAGAGTAGATGAATCATGGATTCATCATGCATTGGGGTGTGTCTCTTTTGAGTATCTATTATACCTTCAAATACCTGACTTGTATCACTATACGATGCAGAACCCTTTTTGAGTGCTAGCTTGACTCATAAATGCCTTTGATGGTGGTCCATGTGGACACTTCGAAAGGTTTGGAATGCTCTCCACAAGTGGAAGTTTTTATTATTATTACTTTGAAATGTAAGAGCTTATATTTCATCATTTTTCTTGGCTACCTCTACTAAATTTACCAAAATTTGGTGCACACTAATCAACAATTTAATTTAGTTTATTCACACTCTATCATTTAGGTAAATGTCAAGAGATTGGTATAAGAACCATGTTCTCTTACTATCTTAAAATGCTGGCACTTAGGTTTCATGAAGCCTTCATTAATTTTATCCCATTCTCGAACATCATAAGATAGGGTCCAAACACAACACCCAGTTTCGATTCCCTCAATTTAAACCTCATCTCATCTCATCATATATATATATATATATAGTCGTGCATATGAGGTGTTGGTCATATTCTTTAAGGTGGAGACAAAGTATGCAATATATCACACAAATACTTCAAACTAAGGAAGTGTAAAACATTTTAGAAAACCATGCCACATAGGTACATAAAAGTTTTCAAATCATTTTAAATTATTTTTTTTACAAAAATCAGTTCCAAAAAGAATACATTATCCTTAGCCAAAAAAGTTTTGAAAAAAATTTAAAGTATGAGCAATGCTAATGTATATATGAAATATATTTAGTTTACTACCTATACATGGCGCTATGACCTCATATCACTTAGTGCTATGTCCTCATAGCACTAAGTGATATGAAGCCATAACTAATAATAAATATAAAGTGATATACGTGAACTGAAGTAAATCTCCCCCTATACTTAGGTTAAAAATGACTAAGTATAAAAGGATGATCGAAGAGAGGGAATTTAGTAAAAAGAAGATCAGTGTGCCTAAACCCTCGGGCATTAAAGTTGAGTCACACCCAAGTTAGGGGGTGAAATACTCTCAACACACAAATGATAGTCCATAGTCCAAACCACATATGCAAATTCTCGGTTGGGAACCACTATAAACAATCTAAACATACATATATACAACAATACATAAATTAAATACAACAACTTAATAATTTTTAATTTCTTGAAGGAATCTCTTACGGCTTCTCTCAACTAGCACTTTGAGCTCCAAGGTTCAACCTCCATATCTCTCCGAGCATCCTCAGATATACGTGCCCTGCCACGAAATAAATAAGATTAGATATCAAATATTATCAATCAAAGAATAAGTACTAAATAACATTAATGCAACAAATCATCACTCTACAAATTTGACCCAAATTACATAATAATCAACTTAACAAAAATATTAAAACTAATAAACTATATTAATGAAGTTGTGTCCCTGACAACGATACCATCTGATGAAGCACTAATAGTCTATGTTAACTAGTATTAATTGTAATATGACCGATTAGCAACTTTATAGAACCAAGTCAGATAATCTCTGTGAAAGAGCAATTTTCTTAAATTTTTGCTGGATAAGTCTAGCGTCAAACATAAGGACAAGATCTATTAATACAATTGATAATATATTAATATTTATGCTAAGTGATGAACACAATATCCTAGTCGAAAGATACATCATAATGCAATACATGACATACGACACATGGTGCATTTTTATTTTTTATACATGTTAAATAAGGAACAAAATGCTACAGTGTGCAATTAAATACAAATGTAGATACACAAACATAATTTATGCTCCTAAATTAAATGTATAACAAAAGCAATATAAGTAATCTATCTCACGGTCCAATTGAATCATAAAATGATGCTAACATAAAATTAATGACAAGTCTATTAGAATGAAAGTATTAATTTATATTTCTAATTAATTATTACATTTATATGAAGTGAATAAAAAATACATTTATGTCATTTAAAGAGATTTAAATAAGCTTTGTAATGAAATTGAAATCACATCAATCGGAGTCAATATGCAAAAGTTAATACACAATGATTCCAGGGGGATAAATGTAATACAAATGTGAATAAAACAAACACAAAACCTTAGAGATAGGTCTATGTAGGCAGTGAATTGCAATTAGTAAAAGTTGCACTCATCTTTTAAAGTTAACACCATATGTGGGGGCATTTACACAAATATGTTGAGTTGGTAGGGCAACATTGTAAATCGACCAAGGGTGCATGTGGAGCATGCGCCCCTAGACCGGGTTGCAATTCTAGAGAAGTACGGGTGATCGATAGCAAATATCCAAATTCCTCACATGCGAGGCACACACGCAAGGCTCGTGTCAGGTGTAGGTGTAGAGGCCACGTGGAGCACCTTTGTGCTTTTGGCATGACTCATTTCTTCCCTGACTAGTAGTTAGGATCTGATGCACATTGATCATCTAGGCCATCCGATCCTTGTGATCGGATGGTATATGCACGATGAATCTCACATTCATCACTCTAAAAGATAATAACTAAAGATCATATCCCCAAAATTAATTGGCATTTCTTCATTTATATTGCATAATTAGTATTCATGCATATTTAAATAATAACTGCATTTTATTATGCATAATAGCATAAATAAGAAGCCAAAAATCACAACCCAATTGACCTGTAAAATAAGCTAACTTCTCCAATTTCTAATTAATTCATTCTAACTCCAAATGACCTGAAACCACTCCAGTTGTACATATTATGACAATAATAATGGAAAATACAAAAAAAATCATTAACTGAAATAATTGAGAAATAAACCCAAACCTAATTTCAGATCTGTCGCACCAAAATGCTTATATCTTACTCATGTAGTGTCTGATTTGATCCTACTCACTTTTGAACTAATGTACATTGAATTCCCTTCAAAACAAGAACAAGTTCAAGTGAATCAGAGCTCATATGTGAAAGTTGGGTTTTGGGCCTCTTTTGTACATTGTGTATTTTACCAGATTTCAACTTATTATTTGATGTACATAATTAACTCATTTTATTTTATTTCTTTTTTATTGATTTTCATTGACAAAAGTTTTATTAAAATATGTGAAAATCCAAATTGACCTGGAAATCAAAGAAATTAACCGAGTCTGAGTGTTTACTCACAGTTTATATAAAAGTCCCATGTTTGATACTTTATTTTATTTATTCATTTTCTTACACTAATAAAATACAAAAAAATTATATTAATATGTAAATATTTATCTTTCATTTGACCATATTTTTCCCGATTTTATCTAATTTAAAAATGACAAAAAATTACAGAATCCAAAATTCAAGATATTCTATGTACATAGAGTACCCCAACAATATCACTTTACGCAAATGACTGATTTTTGTTCTTGTATCTTCATGAAAGTTGTAGATCTCATCGAGACGAGCAACTTTTGTGAATAAAATTTTTCGATTCGAGGCTTTTTTCTATTTCCTTTTTCTTTTTTATCTTTTTATTTGTGAATTTTCTAGAGCTGACACGTGGCAGCTCCTGGAGCCGCCATGTGTCACTCAATTTGGGCATTTATTTTTCATTTATTATAAAAAAATATTTACTTAAAAATTTATTAATAAATAAATAAATATAATAAAATAAAAAATACATGTGGCTGCACAAGGGCCAATCGATCTCAACCGATTAGACGCCTGTACGCCTTTTTCTTCCCCCTTCCAATTCTACTACGCCACTGCGAATCGCGACCCATCGATCGCCCCTTAATCTCACAAACACGTCCCCCACGATTATCTCTACCGCCTCTCACCGCCTTCCTTCTTCGCCACCAACTGATTCTCGTGATCCTCGCCACTCTATTTCAAATCAAATCACCCAAATCCCTCATCGTTGATTCCCTTCCTTCTCCAGCCACTCCTTCCGTCCCTATATAAACCTCGCCATCTATCATCCACCGTTACACTTCTAAACCACACATGATGACGGTGAAAACACCATCGTGACTCTCTATTCCGGTGAGATCCGAGGTTTCAGACCTTGTTGTAGTGTCGTCCTTCTTCGTGACTACCCTTGCTCCGGTCCCTATGCCGTTGAGCCCCACCAACACTGCATCAAGATACCCCTCTGCTACTCTACCGTCACCTTCAATACCCACTCCCAACCATCAAATCCCTACCTCGCCTGCTCTGCCTCCACCACACACCCTCGCACATTCGTACGTGTCACACTCTTCACCTCCAAGCATCATCTGTACCAACCATCCTCGGAGCTTATCGAAGGCTTTGTCCCCTAGGAAGAATCAGTTGAGCCACCATAACCACCATCCGTAGACCTTTGTGAGGAGCTCTACCTTCACACCTCGCCTCAACAGTCCACTCCGTGCATCACCGACTCCCCTACAACGCAAGGGCCTGGAGACACCTTGTCTTCACCGAGATGCATATCCTCCTGCGACCCAGACTTGCGCCTCCTTCAGCTGGACCTGCATCGCTGTCGTCCTTGGGAATTCATCTTCCCGACAAGCTTAGCCTGCAATGCTTCTTCCTCATAGCTCAAATGCACGAAGCGTCTGTACATAGAGCCCATCGTCAACACTTATAAGCTCCAGCCCAACTCTCGTGCTTCTATGCTCTGGCACCACCTCGCTCCAAGAAGCCTCGGTCGCCTCTGTCATCATCGTAGCCCTCTCACATGCACAACAACAACCCAGAGGGAAATTTGCAAGAGGCACCCCAAGTACTCCTTATTCAAGAAGACCCATACTTCTCACGTGATAATCATGTGGGGGAGGGGTTCATTACTTAGGAGAACCTCAAGTTCTGCCATATCTGCCAACCAACCCCGCCACTCCAAGGGTCAGGTGCCACGCACGTGATCATTGGAAATTTTTCATAAAGCCCCTCCTTGGGATAGATAATTACTACTTAGTCCCTCTCTATGCGTTTCTCTTATTTTATTTTATTATTGTAAATTGCGAATTGAACCTTGTCCTTCTTATACTATTTGAACCTTATTTTTGCATCATTTACTTATTCAAAAATAACATTTCGTTCTCCAATTAATTCTTTACATTGTGTCACTTGATTCATATTTAATAGATTTTTGGTTATTTATTAATTAATATTATTATTAAAATTAATTATTTTTCTCAACCCATGCTTAGAAATTCATAGTTAAATAATCATAGCTCCAAAAACTGCTAAAAATTCACGGATTATAGAATTAGTTGTGTTCATAGTGTCAAAAAAGAATTGCATTTACATGCATATTTTGTTTATGAAAATCATTTTATATGTTTCAGTAATTAATTTTTAATAGGTATTAAACTTCACATTGATAGGGTTTAGATTTTTCTAGGATATGTTAATTATTGATATATCTTGGATAATTTTATTTCCTGAAATAAGTAGATATAATATTTTTTAAAGTTAATTATTGAAAATCTCACTATCTGCATTCATTAATTCATAAAATATTCATATTGCATCCGAAAATTCCAAAAAAATTAAAATATGTTTATTTCATCATTATTTACATCTCGGCCAAGTTTCATATTTTTTTGGACCTCGTTTGATAGATAGCAATTTTCTAGTCCTTAAAATTGGCCAACATTTTCATTTGCATTTCAAAAATTGCACAAAAAATAACAAAAATATTCTTCTTAGAAAACCACGCATGAAATTTGATAGACACTAACTAGGTTGTTCCTTTGCCTCCTCTAGTTTAACCTTGGAACTTGCCCAGGTAAAACAAAGATAAAATCACTCGAATTAAGTGAATTAAAGATTTAATTGATTATTTATTTATTGATTCCGATTACCATTCTACAACGAAACAATAAATACCTCATAATATGAAATAATAATTCTCACAAATTAATCGAGAGTTTTCCAGACTAGACAGATGGCACCATTGCTGGGGAGGAAAACGACTTCGATTTTTGTATAGAAATTTAGTGTACGTTTTCCCCATATTTTCGGGTAGTCTTACCCCCAAACCTCATCACTGTACATTTTACATATTTTCCCTACATTTATTTTATGTTTTAATTGTATTTCAACATTTATTTTCTATCTTTTATTTTTTAATTTTTGTGTCACTCTCTTACACTCTCTCTCTTATTTTTTATGAGAGGTACCTGACGCCCGTGGTATGGTTCTCTTGAAACCGGCACATCTTCACCGACCGTGTCACATTAAAATTAAGATCGAGTCAAGTCGTGAGAGAGCGTAAAGTCTAGGAATTTAATTTATGCAATTTTAATTTTTGTAATTAATTGCTAATTTAAAACAGTGTTCGTTTGGACTCTCGCGCGTGTAAACAAGACTCGAACTTTTTCTTTGGTGTTTTGGGTCTATTTCACTCTCCGGTGAGGGTGTGGCTCAACTTGAGTGGCTCGTAGGTTAGACATGCAGATACGGCTATTAGAGCTTCTAGGATTCTTTGATTGTGCTCGTAGAACCAAGGACCACACTGTACATTAATCAAGACGCACGTTAAATCATTCAACTTAGTCAAAATTTTAACTCAATTATTCACGACTAATAAAACTTTTTGCAAGGTGTGGTTTTGTCAGATTGCATTCATATAGAATAATTTTTAATTGTTGTATTGTACCCCACATGGAGATTGTGAGGAATCACTGCAAGTCATCTAACTGAGCATACATCATCATTTTATGCGTATATCGGCTTTTTCCGAATTTTCTCCCTTCTGTTTTGTCATGTAAATTTTAAAGAAAATTGGAACTGGACGGTAGACATGCATTTATGCTCATCTAATTTTTTATGATCATCTAATTAAAAGTGGGGCTGCTAAATAAGGCTGACTAAATTAACTCATAAAATCAAGAATTTTTGTAGGAGAAGAACCCCATCCTTGGATTCATTTATTTATCTGAGTGAGTGATAGACTACACTTAAGGATAGAGACCAACTCTAGAATCTTCGTTCAGACTATTGATTCTATAAAAACGATGAGCTACTTCTCAATGAGCAAATGCAGGTAGCCGGTAAACGATCCAGATTTTTCTTAACAGAGTGGGTGGTTTAATGGACACTGTATAAGGATACATCCTAAGTAATGGGTAGCAATTTTACGGTCAGTATTTACACCCATACTGGCTGGAAGTAGGTGTAACTAGTCGTACGAATTTGGGACAGTCTGTAAGAAAACTTCTGACACCTAACAACTCACTGATTCTTTTCTAAGATTGATATTATCACCAATTAAAATTGAAAAGGTAATTTACCAACTCTTGAGGCTTCATTGTGTGAGTGGGTGAAACTGGGGTTTGAATTGTTTTTGTATTGTTGTGCATGAATCTGAGCTCGAATATCAAAAATCGCACACTTGTGCCATCGCTCTCCTTGATTTAGAAATTAGGGTTTCTTCTGTTGAGTATCATGTGCACTTGAACATTTTCAACAAGATCTATTATGTCATCACATCCACGTTATCTGAAGATGTCAGGACATTGCTCTAAGTACCCATCAGATCTGTACTTTGAAAATGAATTCTTCTCAGTCAGATCCAAATTCTCAAAACCCCATTCTACCAGACATCCTCCAACATTTGCAGGATACCCTCTCTAACGAATAAATCCGTTCCACTCTACGAAACCGATCTACTCCATGAAAGACAATCCTTTATGTTTGGATCATATAGACATTCAACCGATCGAGGATTCCATTTATTCACATGACAATCCTCTATTCAATTATCTGCCCAAAATTTCCAGTCCTTCATATTTTCCACCTCTTGATACATCAATTCCAATCAAATTCAACCACGGATACAACCCTTTATATTTTGATCATGAACATCAAATCACTTTTAAGATTGATAACTAGCCAAGACACTAATTCTGACTAACTTCATTCTCTCCTTACAATATTGTTGGAACAGGTCAACATTTACAAAATCCACATTCCAACTTGACCTTAGGGAATGACAAGATGGACCAATCAAACAAAATGGAGAGGCCCGCACATCGTGATCTTACATACTGGATTGACCCTAATGATCATACTCTTTATATCAATCCCGCATATCATTCCTTCGGACATGACACTCATACTGGAAATTAGATTGATGATATCAACACAAATGAACCATGTATGACAACTTCAATATATGAGGGGCCGATCAACTATCACGATAACTGGTTCTACTCAAATCAACTGTAATGCCTAAGTCACAACATGTTGAGTATGAGACCTATAAATTCATGTTAACTGAGCATAGTCCTTCCATGATTTTTAAGGAGAAATTTTCATAGTAAAACAAATCAAGACATATTCTCGATATTTCAAGAGGATCATCTCCTAGTGCATGCCTGAAAACGGAAGATGAAATGATTGGATCTCAAGTTGAAAAATGAGAGAATACTCGGGAACCCACACAGACTGCTCCCATGATTGATCATGAAAAGTTTTTGGAAGATATCATTTCTAGCATTATTATGACATATGAAGTTATTGAAGATAAATTTAGAAGCTTCACCGACCGACTAGTTTTGATTTATGGTAGCTCGGGTATGGAAGTGGAAGATAAAATGATTGGATCTCAAATTGAAAACCCCGAAAATACTCAGAATTCCACAAACTGTGTACACCCTAGGGACGACTTTGACAGTGACATCTCGGTATACTACTTCCTTAGGGATAACTCTAACTCTTCTCAAAACCCTTCCTCATCTGTGGAAAACAACTCGTTCATGCACCACACCAAAAAGATCAAAAAATGAAAAATTGGAAAACATCCAAAAATTGAAAAACCAGAAAACCCATAAAAATTGAAAGAGGAAAAGATTTGAAAATTTTGAATCCTACTCCGAGGGAAGCACTGGATAAAAGATGAATTTTTTAACTTCCCTTAAATCAGGCCATTGAATAGTTCCCTAGGCTGGAAAGATTTGAGAAGAGTAAACTAATGTCGAAAAAGTCAGGAAGGAAGAGAACAAAGACTGAAAGACATATATTGTCAATGGCTACCTCTTTGATGATGAGAAGAAATACCACGAGCCGTAAAGTGAAGTAGTTGCCAAGATATGACTATGGAATCAAAGACACAACATTCAACCATGCCTGAATCGATGATGACTCACCAATCAATATTCTCCCGACCTCTGTATTTGACAAACTCAAACTCAGACCTATCAAGAAGATAAGAGAGATCCTTCAATTGACTGATCAATCTTTAAAATGGATGAGGAGAAAAATTCATTCATCATGACATTCTGAGGTGCTCCGCTCAAGGTGGATTTCACGATCATTGATATTGAGCATTAAGGAGAATTCATCGAGTCTTCAATACTTTTCGGAAAGCTGTTCTTAGCCTTGGCTAAAGCAACTATTGAATGCGAGACTCAGGAAATCAACTTTACGGCATTGGGAGAACTTCAAGGTCAACCAATCTTTGTAGAAACACAATTTAAGTTAACACACAAAGTCGACAACAACCGTAACCATCAAGCGGTAGATGAACCCTACCTTACTGATACACCTAAGATAACAGTCATTGAGTAGACCATTGGTTCAGAGACTCATCTCATCCTTCCATTCCCTGTTGCTTTCACCTCTACCACTATCATTACAAATCCTACGGAAGATCACATGATGCAACACTTTTTATATGGCGATGAGGAAACATGAGCATGGGCTTACCCAGAGTCAGACAAGACCTCCTCTAACTACCTTGATCAAACTGATCCGAGCAAGAATGCACAAATGTCAAGTCAATTGAGAACAAATATGTGGGACGTCCGCTGACCTGGGAAGAATATTTCAATGGTTATTCATCTGAAGACCTGATTGTCAGTATCTCACTCCAAGGACCTGCAACTTCACAGACAATAAGAGCCAAATTGATCCTTCTCGATAAACAAACTAAGAAAGTCATCTTCGACATTCAAGAAAAGGAATCTTTTGATAATTCCCCATCAGGGTTGGACTAGGTAATTTACATGAGTAAACTCAGTTCAGCGGCTCTAAAGACTTATCTGTGCAAGCAGCGAAATATCAACCCCCGTTGGACTATTCCTTCTCCTCACTATTATTTTTCCAGAGCTGATTCTCTTGGTCTCATTAGATATACAAGAATTATTTCTTATGATGAGATTGAAACTGGTGTTTCAGAGTATTCATCATCCATGGATGAATTGCTTGACCCCAAGACTGAGCACATTCTGAGAAAACAACTGAAGAACAAACAATTTGGAGTGTCTCTACCTTCAAGTATAATTCTTAAGAGGATAACTCCGACGATGGCTACGAATCATTTGACTCGTATGCTTCATCTTCTTCATATCAAAACACTCTCCAGCATGATTCTTTGGAGGATGACACCGATAGTAGCTGGCACTCATCTACTTCACCTTCTTTCAATCATTACAATCTCCTACCACATGCTCACAAAAAGATCTGCCGAAAACCTCCTTAATCATCGGCAACCTTCCCTCCCTCCCGACCCCATCGGCCCCCCTGTACATCTTCTTCCTCTACTTACAGGGGACCGATGCCATCTGTAGATACCACCCTTCCATTGTAATTCTCTCAATCGCCCCATTTCCACCCTTCTTCGTAATTAGGCTGACTAGAGCCTATGTATAGGGGAACCCGATGCCCACAGTATATACTCTCTCCATCCACTTATTCCATTATCTACCTCATTTTCTCTCTTCTTCTATACTTAGACTGTTCACATCCTAAGTATAGGGAGGGCCGGATGATCTATAATTTTCTTTTTCTTTTTCACTCTTACGCTTAGCCTGAGCTATGTCTTCTTTATGCCTCTTGTGCTCTGAGGACACATCACTCGCTAATTATAGGGCATGTGTGTATATACTATGTATATATTTTACCCATATCTCGTACTTTCGTGTAAGTCTATATGTATTTACAGTGTGGGTTACCTAATCATAAAAATAAAAAAAACATTAAAAAAACAAAAAATCTTGCATTAAAAATATATCAAAAAAGAAGAAGAAGAAAGAAGTCATAAAAATTCAAAAGAAATGTGTGTTTGCATTTCACGTATTTGTACTTCATCCATCATTTCATGCATCTGTGAAAAGCCCGTGAATTCAGATCCGAGTTATGAGCAGAAACCTAGAGAGGTATGGACTTGACATTAATCCACCTAACTTTTAGAGGAACTTTACTGAGAAAGAGGACTTTAGAATCTTTAGGTCTTCGACTTAATTCATCGAGTTCCGCATTACAATGTGCAGAGTTTGACTCTTAGTGCCTAACATGGTGGCCTCACTCTGGGTACGACTCTTGAATAGGGAATTAGTTTGTACTCTCTTACTATGCACTTATCTTAACTCAGACGGGGCGTTGGAAGACCGTGTGAGTTTCTTTACTGGTAGCATGGACATCTAAAGACCGGAGTACGGGTTGAAATAAAGCTTCGAAAAAAAGATGAATGGTGGGGCATTAATTTTTCTAAAACCCCAAAACATGTAAGGAAAAAAAGGATTCCATATCCATAGGGGAACAACAAGATCCACGTAGAGCTACCAAATTTCCAAACAACTACCAAATAAATATTTGACCAAAAAGGTCCAAGATTCTAGAAAACCTGTAGATCTTGGTGGAGACATGGCTAAACTGGCCGGCTTCACAAGGAGAGGTGACTACACTGGCCACCCTCCAGTTCTTTTCCCCTTCTTCTAATTTGTCTGTCTTCTCAATTGTGAACACAACACGATAAACCTTAGAAGGAAATACCAGACTCATGACTACGAGTTATAGGAGAAGAGGTTTGCATGGTAGTCCGACATTCTGGATGGGAAGAGCTAAAACCTTTCACACACAGGAGTCAATTGTTCAATGTTCATGGGTATGCTTTGGGAGGAGGATTGATCTAAGATGACTTCTGAGCTGAAACTGTGATAATGATGTGTAGAACTTGGAGGCTGTTGATTTTAAAACCCTAAATCTCACAGAAGTTTCACCAAACTAATATTCCGAAGGTTGGGTTCAGATCTATTTTCACCTTCTTCTCATGGTCTTGGTATGGAACCCAATCTCATTTCACCTCACTGCATTCATTTAGATGCTCGGGGACGAGCATGGTTTAAGTAAAGGGGGTTAATGAATCTCAGATTCATCGCTCTTAAAGATAATAATTAATCTAAGATCCCCAAAATTCATTGGCATTTCTTCATTTATATTGCATAATCAGCATTCATGCGTTTGTAAATAATAACCGCATTTTATCATGCATAATTGCATAAAATAAGAAGCCGAAAATCACAACACAATTGACCTATAAAATAAACTAACATCCCTGATTTTTAATTATTTAATTCTAATTCCAAATGATATGAAACTACTCCATTTGTACATATTACTAACAAGAATAACTGGAAAATACAAAAAATTATTAACTAAAATAATTGAGAAATAAACCCAACCCCTAATTTCAGATCAGCTGGACTAAAATGTTGATATGTTCCTTATACAGTGTCCGATTTAATTCTACTCACTTTTGAATTAATGTACATTCAATTAGCTTTAAAACAAGACCATGCTCATATGAATCAGAGCTCATATGTAAAAGTTGGGTTTTGGGCCTCTTTTGTACATTGTGTATTTTACCCGATTTCAACCTATTATTTTATGTACATATTTAACTCATTTTATATTATTTCCTTTTTATGTATTTTATATGATAAAAGTTTTATTAAAATGCACAAAAATCCAAATCCAAAATGAGCAGGAAGTCAAAGAAATTAACTGAGTCTGAGTCTTCACTAACAGTTTGTACAAAAGTCCTCTTTTCGTACATTATTTTATTTCTTCATTTTCTTAACTAATAAAAATTTTTAAAAAAATTGATTAATATGTAAATATTTATCTTCGTCTTTATCATATTTGTTTCCCAATTTTTATCTATTTTGAAAATGACAAAAAAATTACAAAATCCAAAATTCAAGGTATTCTATGTACATAGAGTACCCCAAAAATATCACTTTGCGCAAATGATCGATTTTGGTTTTGGTCTCTCCATGAAAGTTGTAGATCTCATTGAGACAAGCATCCCTCATGAAGAAAATGTTTTAATTCAAGGTCAGTTGCTATTTCTTTTTTATTATTTTATATTTTTATTTTTTGAATTTTCTGGAGCTGACACGTGGCAGCTCCTGGAGCCACCACGTGTCACTCAATTTTGGCCTTTTTCATTTATTTTATTAAAAAAAAATTAATTTAAAATTTTATTAATTAAAAAAAATAAAAAAATACTATAAAAATTATACGTAGCCGCACTAGGGCCGTCCGATCAGACGGCCCCTGTACACCTTCTTCTTCCCCTTTCCAATTCTGCTCCGTCGTGCGAATCATGGACCGTTGATTGCCCATCAATCTCATCGACACCTCCCCCATGATTATCTCCACCACCTCTCTTCGCCTTCCTTCTTCACCGCCAACTGAATCCCCTGATCCTCGCCACTCGATTTCAAATCTAATCACCCAAATCTCTCACCGTTGATTGCCTTCCTTCTCCAACCACTCCTTCCGTCCCAATAAAAACCTCATCGTCGCTCCTTCATTGATAATCTGCCATTACACTTGTAAACTACACACGACAGTGCTGACAACACCATTGTACCCCTCTATTCTGGTGAGATCTGAGGTTTAAGACCTCATTTCAGTCATCGTCTGCACCAACCATCCTCGGAGCTTATGAAAGGCTTTGTCTACCGGAAAGACTCCATCGAGCCACCATCGACCACCATCCATAGACCTTCGCAAGGAGCTCCGTCTTCACACCTTGTCTCAGCTGTCCACTCCATGCAACACTGACTCGCCTACAATGCATGTGCCTGGAGACACCTTATCTTCACTGAGCTGCATATCCTCCAGCGACCCGGACTTGCATCGCCTTGAATTGGACCAGCATCATTGTTGTCCCCGGGAATTCATCATCCCAATGAGCTTAGCCTTCAATGCTTCTTCCTAAAAGCTCAAAGGCTCGGAGCGTCGGTACATGGAGCCCATCGTCATCACTAACAAGCTTCAGCCCAACTCTTGTGCTTCTCTGCTCCGGCACTGCCTCGCTCCAAGAAGCCTCGATCGCCTCTGTCATCTCCGTAGCCAACTCACGTGCACATCAGCCTAGAGGGAAATTTGTAGAAGGCACCCATAAGTACTCCGTATTCCAGAATACCCAACCTTCTCACATGATAAGCACGCGGGGAGGGGTTAATTACTGATGAGACCCCCTAGTTCTGCCATATCCATCAACCATCCTCACCACTCCAAGGGTCACATGGCACGCACATGACCACTGGAAAATTTTCATAAATCTCCACCTAGGGATAGGTATCTATAACTTAGTCCTCTCTCTACATTTCTCTTATTTTTTATTATTGTATATTGCAAACTGAACCCTATCTTTCTTCTATTATTTGAACCTTATTTTTGCATCATTTAATTATCAATGCATTTTGTTCATCAATTATTTCTTTACATTGTGGCATTTGGTTCATATTTTAAAGATTTGTGTTATTTATTAATTAATATTCTTGTGGAAAATTATATATTTTTTCCAATGTGTGCTTAGAAATTCATAATTAAATAACCATAGCTCCAAAAATTCTAAAAAAATCGCGGATCGTAGTATTACTTGTGTTTTACATTGTGCCAAAAAATAATTGCATTTGCATGCATGTTTTGCTCTATAAAAATCATTTTGTGTGTTTTAGTAAATAATTCTTAATAGGTATTAAAGTCTACATTTTAGGGTTTATTTTTTCTAGGATATTTCATTTATTGTGATATCTTAGATAATTTTATTTCTTGAAATAAGTAGATTTAATATTTATTATAATTAATTATTTAAAATATCACTGTCTACACTCATTAATTCATAAAATATTCATATTGAGTCCAAATATTTTAAAAAATATAGTGTATTTATTTCATCATTATTTATATCTCAACAAGGTTTCATATTTTTTGAACCTCGTTTGATAGATATCAATCTTTCTAGTCCTTAAAATTAGCCTGCATTTTCATTTGCATTTCAAAAATTGCATAATAAATAAGAAAAATATTTCGCCTAGAAAACCATGCATGAAATTTGATAGACACTAATCTTGGCTGTTTCTTCGCCTCCTCGAGCTCGACCTTGGGACTTACCCAAGTAAAACAAACATAAAATCAGTCGACTTAAGTGAATTAAATATTTAAGTGATTATTTCTTGATTGATTCTGATTAACAGTGAAAAACGAAATGACAAACACATCATTATTTGAAACGATAATTCTCATAAACTAATCGAGGGTTTTCAGGACTCGTCAGATGGCATCATTGCCAGGGAGGCAACCGACTTAGGTTTCTGTTTAGAAAATTAGTGTATGTTTCCCCATATTTTCGCATAGTCTGACCCCCGAACGTCATTAATGTACAATTTCCATATTTTTCCCTACATTTATTTTATTTAATTTTATTTTAGTTTTATTTAAAGCATTTATTTTCTATTTTTTACTTTTTAGTTTTTATGTCACTCTCTTATTTTTTATGCGAGGTACCTAACACCCGTGGAATGGTTCTCTCGAAACCGATGCATCTTCACTGATCGCCAAGCCACATTAACGTTAAGATCGAGTCAAGTCGTGAGAGAGCCGAGAGTCTAGGATTTTAATTTCTATAAATTTAATTTTTGTAATTAATTTCTCATTTACATCGGTGTCTGTTTGGACTCCCACGCATGTAAACAAGACTCGAACTTTTTATGTGGTGTGTTGGGTCTGTTTCACTCTTCGGTGAGGTTGGGGCTCAACTTGAGTGGCTCGTAGGTTAGCCCTACACATACGACTAATAGAGCTTCTAGGATTTTTTGATTATGCTCGTAGAACCTCGGACCACACTGCACATTAATTGAGATGCACATTAGATCATTCAACTTAGTCAAAACTTTAACTCAATTCTTCACGTATAATAGAACTTTCTGCTAGGTTCAGTTCTATCAGATTACGTTCATATGGAATAATTTTAAATTATTTTATTGCATCCCAAATGAATATTACGAGGAATCACTGTAAGTCTTCTAATTGAGATTACATCATCATTTTCTACGTACATTTGCTTTTTCCAAATTTTCTACCTCATATTTTGCCATGTAAATTTTAGTGAAAACTGGGACTAGACAGTAGATGTGCATTTGTGTTCATCTAATTTTTTTGTGATCATCTAACTAAAATTTGGATTACTAAACAAGGCTGACTAAGCTAACTCATAAAATCAATAATTTTTGTGGGAGAAGAACCCCGTACTTGGATTCATTTATTTGTCTGAGTGAGCGATATATGACACCTAAGGCTAGAGCCTAGCTCTAGAATCTTCGTTCAAATGACTGATTCTATAAAAATGATAGCTGCTTCTGAGTGAGGAAATATGGGTAGTCTATAAATAGTCTGAATTTCCTTAGCAGAGTGGATGGTTTAAAGGACACTATGTAAGGCTCCATCCTTAAGTAATACATAGTCGTTTTACAATCCATACTTACACCCATACTGACAGAAAGTAGGTGCAACTAGACGTACGAATTTGGGCCAGCCTTTAAGAAAATTTATGGCACATAACAACTCGGTAATTCTTTTCCAAGATTGTTATTATCACAAATTAAAATTAAAAAAGATAATTTGACGAACTCTTGCGGATTCATTGTGCGAATTGCTGAAATAGGGGTTTGAATTGTTTTTGCATTAGAGTGTGTGAACCGAGCTCGAATATCAAAAACCGCACACTTGTGCCATAACTCTCATTTATTCAGGAATTAGTGTTTCTTCTATCGAGTAGCACTTGATCATTTTCAACCAAGATCCATTATGTCATCACATCCACCTTATTTGAAGATGTCAGGACATTGCTCCGAGTACCCATCAGATCTGTAATTTGAAAATGAATTATTCTCAGTCAGACCCGAATTCTTAAAACCCCCTTCTACCAGACATCCTCCAACATTTGCAAGAGACCCTCACCCATGAATAAATCCGGTCAACTCTACAAAACCGATCTACTCCATGAAAGATAATCCTTTATATTCGAATCATATAGATAATCAACCAATTGAGGATTCCACTTCTTCACATGATAATCCTCTATTCAATAATCTGCCTGAAATCTCACCTCCTTCTTATTTTCCACCTCCAGAGACATCAATTCCAATCAAATTCAACCACGGATACATCCCTTTATATTCTGATCATGAAGATCAAAACACTTTTAAGATTGATAATCAACCAAGACACCAATTCCACCCGACTTCCATCTCTCCACACAATATTGTTGGAATATGTCAACATATAAAAAATCCACATTCCAACTTGACCTTAGGGAATGACACGATGGATCGATCAAACCAAATGGAGAGGCCTACACATTGTGGTCTTATATATTGGATTGACCCTAATGATCATACTCTTAATGACAATCCTGCATATCATTTCTTCGGACAAGACACTCGTACATGAAATTAGACTGATGATATTAACACACATGAACCTTGTTTGACAACTTAAATATATAAGGGACCGAACAACTATCACGATAACATGTTCCTCAAATCAACTATGCATTCCTAAGTCACAACATGTTGAGTATGAGACCTACATATTCCCATCAACTGAGTAGACTACATCAGGATTTTTAAGAAGAAAATTTCAGAGGATAACAAATGAAGACATATTTTGGATATTTGTAGAAGATCTTCTCCTAGTGCATGCATGAAAATGGAAGATGAAATAATAGGATCTCAAGTTGAAAAATGAGAGAACACTCAAGAACCCACATAGATTACTCCCATGATTGTTCATGAAAAGTTTTGGAGGATAACATTTCTAGGGTTATTATGTCATATGAAGTAATTTAGGATAAATTTAGAAGCTTCACTGACTGAATAATTTCATTTTACGGTAACTTGGGTATGGAAGTGGAAGATAAAATGATTGGATCTCAAATTGAAAACCCCAAGAATACAGAGAAACCCACAAATTGTGTACACCATAGGGATGACTATGACAACGACATCTCTTCATACTACCCCTTAGGGATGACTCTGAGTTTGCTAAAGTGGAAAGAACACACATTAAACCCTTCCTCATATGTGGAAAAAACTCCTCTACACACCTCACCAAAAGTCCAAAAAAATGAAAAATTTGAAAACACCAAAAAAAATGAAAAACCAGAAAAGCCCATAAAAAATAAAAGAGGATAAGATTTGAAAATTTTGGATCCTACAATGCGGTTAGCACTAGATAAAAAAAATCAAATTTTGAACTTCCCTTAAATTAGAATATTGAATACTTCCCCGACCTCGAAAAATTTGTGAAGAGTAAATTAATGTCGAAAAAGTTGGACAGGAAGGGAACAAAAATCTAAAGACATTTATTGTTGATGGCCGCCTCTTTGATGATGAGAAGAAAGACCAAGAGCCACCGAGTGAAGCAGTTGCCGAGATTTGATTGTAGAATCAAGGACGCAACATTTACCATGTGCAAACTGATGACGACTAACTAATCAATATCCTCCCGACCTTTGTATTCGACAAACTCAAACTCGGACCTATTAGGAAGATAAAAGATACCGTCCAACTAGCTGATTGATCTATAAAATGATCGAGAGGAAAATTTTCATTCATCATAACATTCCAAGGTGCTCAGCTCAATGTGGTTTTTCCGATCATTGATATTCAACATCAATGAGAATTCACGTAGTCTCTAATAATTCTCGGAAATCCATTCTTATTCGTGGCTAAATCAACTATTGAATGCGAGACTTGAGAAATCATATTTACAGCATTGGGAGCACTTCCAGGTCAACCAGTCTTTAAGGAAACACTATATAAGGTAAACCACAAAGCCGACAACAATCGTAACCGTCAAGCGATAGACGAGCCCTACCTCGCTGATACACCTGAGATAACAGCTATTGAGTAGACCATTAGTTCAAAGACTCATCTCATCCTCCCATTCCCTGTTGCTTTCACCTCTACCACTATCAAGACAAATCCTACATAAGATCACCTGATGCAACCTGAGTCAAACAAGACCTCTTTTAACCGCCTTGATCAAACCAATCCGATGCAAGAATGAACAAATGTCAAGTCAATTGAGAACAAATATACGGGACGTCTGCTGACCTAGGAAGATTATTTCAATGGTTATTCATTTTAAGACCCGATTGTCAGTGCCTCACTCCAAGGACCTGCACCTTCACAGAGAATAATGACCAAATTGACCTTCCCAATAAACAAAATAACAAAGTCATCTTATTCCAGAAAAGGATCTTCTGATAATTCCTCATCAGAATCGGACAAAGTAATTTACATGAGTAAACTCAGTTTGGCATCTCTAAATCCCTATCTGAGCAAGCAGCAAAATATCGACCCCCGTTGGACTATTCCCTCTCAAAACTATTATTCGTCCAGAGTCCATTCTCCTGGTCTCATTGGATATACCTGAATTATTTCTTATGAGCATACTATGACTGGTGCTTCATAGTATTCATCACCCCAGGATGAATCGCTTGACCCCAAGACTGAGCACATTATGAGAAAACAACTGAAGAACAAAAACATCTAGAGTGTTTCTACCTTCAAGTAATATTCTTCTGAGGATAACTCCGACGATGGTTGGGATCATCTGAATCGTATGCTCCATCTTCTTCCTAACAAAACACTCTCCAGCATGATTCTTATGAGGATAACACTGATGGTAGCTGGGACTCGTTTACTTCATCTTCTTTCAATCATTACGATCTCCCATCATAGGATCACAAAAGGATCTGCTGAAAACCTCCTTAATCATCAGCAATTTTCCCTCCCTCCTGACCCCATCGGTCCCCTGGTATATTTTCTTCCTCTACTTAGGCCAATGCCTAAGTATAGGGGGGGGGATTGTTGCCATCAGCAGGTACAACTCTCCGATTAACCCAAAAATCGGTGGTCTTAAGTTCCACACAATGTGGGAACTCAGTCGCTGAACCGACCACTCAGAAATCCGGATCACAATCAACAATGAACCCACAAGATAAATCAAGCAATGAGAAATAAATGTGGAGTCAAATTTTTATTTTTAACTCTACAAAAATGTGTATAATGCAAGTATGTAGAGTGTCGAACTCAGGGAGCAAGCAGGATAAATCAAGCAAAATTGTGCAAAATGTGATATGTGATCAAGTGTCCACAAATATGCAAATTTTTGTGGGTTTTTAATTTTTACAATTTTTTATTTAACTTTTAATTTTTTTATTTTTATATTTTGATTTTTAATTTTCTTATTTTATATTTTCTTTTTATATTATATATATATTTATAATTAGAATATACACAAACTAAGAAAAGAGGATAATAAGGTATTTATAAAAATAGAGAAAAATAGCCAAAATTCAGAAAATAAAATGATTTTGGTCTTTTTATAATTTTATGATGTTTTTGTGATTTTTGGGATTTTTTATGAATGTTTTTGATATTTTTAAAAGTCAAAATACTAGCAAACATTGGACTTAGCTACTAGCTGAAATTAAAATGAGGGTTAAAAATAGCAAACAGTGTACAAAAATCTACAAACTGATTTTAAATAAAAGAGAATAAATCAGAGAAAATTTAGAAACTGAAAGTGTATTTTTTAGCATTTTTCTTGATTTTTTTAGATTTTTATGAAGATTTTTAGAATTTTCTATTTTTCAGGTTTTTTTTGAAATTTTTAATGATTTTTGGTCTAAAGCTAAAAGACACTGAAACACACCAAGTAGAATTTTTTTGGAATTTTTCAAAAAGTTTTACTAATTTTTATGGATTTTCTACTACAAACAGTGCTGAAAATGCATGTTTTTGGTTTTTAATAATTAATAAAATGCAATAAATATGCAAAATAAAAATATGACATTAAACTATAATGCAACAGGAGCCTATGGTAATTTTTTGATGATTTTTGGAGTTATATAGATGCATGGAATAAATACTAGAAACAACAAGAAACTACAAACTGGCAAGGGCATAAATGTAAATAAACAAAAGTTCTAGGGCCACAATGCAATTTTCACGCAAAATATACAACTAAATATTGCAGTTAATGGACTAAAAACAAATATCAAAACTTGTGGGGGTACTCTTACAAAAATACCAAACTCACGTGCGAACGCACGCGCACCTAGCAGGGGCACCAATGTAATATGCAAAAAGTCTGAGGGCTTGCTTGCAAATTTCCATAAAATTTATAGCTGCATATGAAAGTATCTGAACTAATTCAAAATCCCCAAAACTACAAGGGTGATTCTGCAAAATGACCACGCACCTCACGTGCGCTTGTCACGTGAGGTGACATGACCAAGGACCCGTTGGCAATTACAAAACATTTAAGGGGCTTACGAGCGAATATTGCAAAATAAAATAACGGCAGATGAATGTTTGTGTCTGATTTATTAAATACAAAAAGAAGGAGGGGTTGCTACACAAAATACCCATACACGCGAGATCAGACGGTGCACGGCTATTCACTTGTCCAAGTGTCAACACTGGAGCGTGCGATACCCCTTCGAAGACAACAGCTGGGATTAGATCGCTGGTGAAGATCAGACGACGGGTAGCGCGGCGAATCCAACGACAGCTGCTGCGTCTGGAAGGCGCCCTTGATCGAACGACGATGAAGACTAGAGGAAGAACAAGGACGAAGGTGCGGCGAAGTAAACTTCTCCCAGCTCGAACTCCGACCTCCGGCTGTCGTGAAGGTCCCAAAATGGCTGCGACACTTCCTGCAGGGGTCCTCAAGATGCTGGCGGCTCCCAAAAGCTCCGGCGTGAGCTAGAGGTGGCGAGCGGGGGCGGCAGAGCCCAGAAGCTCCGGATACCTCTGCCTCATCCACGATGAGCTCCAGGCGCTTTTCAAGGCTCAAAAACTTGCACAAAAAAATTAAACCTTCGAGGAAAAAGTGCCTCAAAGGTTGGGGGAGCAAGTGGCGCGAGGTTACAAAGATGGCGGTCGGCCGGAGCACCGCTCCGGCGAAGGTCTAGATGGTGAGATTTGATCGATGAAATTAGGGATAATGGTGGCTATGGACTCCTACGATTATCGAGAATAAAAGAGGCACGAAAAGAAGAGAAAACAAGCACCTCAAAGGGGGGCCCTGAGGTAGAAGGTACCTCGACGGCGGGGTTCGCCGAAGGTAGCGAACTCGCCCAGATCCACGTCCAAGCTTCGCCCTAGATGACTAGGGCTGGATGCTGTCACCACCAGCAAACCAAAAGCATACGAAGGTGGAGAGGATGGGACCAAAATGGGGTTCAAAACTCAATAGAAGGAGAAGGGGGTTTTTGAATGGCTGACCGACGGGGCTCAAAGAACAAGGAATATCGAGCGAATCGATGGCCCTCTCCCCCAAAAAACAAAAGGGCGTGTATCCTCTATCAATGGCGAACAAAAGTCAAGAAGGCTCCATTACAAGATGATGTAAGTGACGCCCTCTAAAAATATGCCAATATGAGTCAAAACGTGCTTCTGACAATAGAGAGAGGAAGAGTCAGACAGTTGACCTGCGGTCAACTGTCAGACTCACCTGGTTGGTCCACGTGGACCAACCAGGAAAAACCTCAGAAAAATACATTGTAAAATATATTTAAAATACCAAATGATTTTAATTAAATTTAGGTTATTAAATAAAAAATATTTATTATTTTATAAAGTATTTTAATATGATTTTTAATTATTTTTTAGAGGTATGTAAATACAAGTTGCCTTTTTAAGGTTATATAGGTATACATATCTATATATTTTAATATTTTATTTTTATTTTGTGTATTTAATTTTAGTATTTTTATTTATTATTTTATAAATTTATAGAATACTTTTATACACTTAATTATATTTTTATTTTGTTTTTCTGAAGTGTTTTGTACACTTAATAAAATAGAAGTGTTAGTAACATAGGTATATATACATGTATGTTAACTATGTATGATATATATATATATATAAGTATTTTATTTTGTTTTTCTTTTGCATTTTTATTATGATTTTAATATCCAAATATATTATAAGTAATATTTACATAATTATAAAAATATAAAATTATAAAATTAATGAATAAATATTAAAATGAATATTTTAATCTGTACAAGTATACAATAGGGGTCCAAAACTCAACTTCCAAATCGTAGCTCCGCCAAATGCGAAACCACTGCCATTAAATAGATTATTTTAAATTATATACAATTAAAGGTGAGTTTGATGCATTTGGGGTTTTCATTTGTGAGACACAGGTCTGGGAAGTTGAAATTTTAGATTTTTATTCAGACCATAACTTTTTATCTGTATATTATTTTTGTGTGAAATCAATTTTGTATTTTTCTTTATTTCATTATCTACAAATTTCATTTACAAAGTTTCTTTATTTGGAGTATAAAAAGTGGAACCAAAAATAGGTCCCAAAATGAAGAAGGAAGGAATTAAATAAGAGGTGTTTTTATTGTATTTTGGCCCTTATCTCCCCCTACTTTATTCCTTGTCGACCTATTCATCGAGATGCCTAGGTCTCGGGGTTTCGGGTCATAAAATATTTACAATATTTTATTCTTTTTCTTTTCTTTTATTTATTCTATAATTTTGGCTTTAAATACAGTATTTTATACTATTTACATGCACATGCATGAATGCTAAGATGCTGGAATTAAGGGTATTTACACGCATTTGCTAGGGTTTTTGAGGCTAAAATGATAGAATATAGATGATGAAATGTGGATTCATCATCCCCCTATACTTTACCTTTGCTAGTCCCTAGCAAACACTTATGCAATAAGTATAGAAAAAGGAAAACAAAGAAAAGAAAAAGAAGAAATTTGGATTTAGTTTAATTATCAAACTTGTCTTCACAAAATAAAAGTTTGGAGCTTAAGGCAGACCTTTGGAATTTTAGTGCGGGCGGAACCTTAATAAGAACTGGATTTGAAATCCAACAGTCCCTGAGAATCCCAAAACTCAGCCCAAGTCTCCTCAATAGCCAGGTCAGAAATATCTCAACTCATACGCAAACCCTTACGACTATGAATCTGACTCGTACAGTGTAAGTGATAGTGGCTTTCCCCAGCTAGAATGACAAAGAGACTGACTTCTCCAGCATGACAACCCAATGACTCCCCAATCCAATAACTCCTTCCTTGAGGAGCGAGGTATTCCCTTCTAAGTTCAAGTGGCAACCAGCTCAAGAGGAGGAGGTGAAGAGAAGAATGGACGATAGCCAGTGTAGCTACCTATCCTAGGATGCAAGACCAGCGTAGTCAAGTCATCCAGCTGCAGGCTCACATGATATGACTTTGGAACTCAAGCTTGCTTATTGATTTTACAACATATGTACATACTTTGCAGGCATTATTTTGGTACAGGCCTGACCATTTTTTTTGAAATATTACAACAACATTTACATAGGGAGTTTTTCCTCTTGAGCTAGTAGACTATCCCTCTTTTGAAGCATTATTGCAACCCACACTCTCCTGTCTTTAGACTTCCTCATCACTGGACGGGTTGGGGTGCACTTCCCTCCCTAGAGGAGGACAAGTGTTTCCACTCGTGTGCGTCTCATATCGGCAAATCCAATCCCCTCACCACTCTAACTGAGTTGAGACATGTGAAAGGTGCAGGTGTCCAAGTTAGGTCATTATCAACAAGAGTCGTGCGTGTGCTCCAAAATACTCTACTTAGGAAGTCAAGAATCCATTGAACAAAGTCCCGTGATCCTCAAAGAATTAAGTCAACTAAACCTGAAGTACCTCAAACCCAGTTCCTATAAGGTTCCTGTTATTAGGTAGATTTTAAGGTCCAATCAAGCTCCAATCTCCGAATTTTATTTAGACATGTTCAACCATCAAACTTAATCCGAAAAATGCTCACGCTATGCAAATGATATGCAGAATGCCGAAAATATTTTTGTGATGCAATTTTCAAGAGTTTTGAACTTTTTATGGATTTTTTTGAAAAGATGATGATGCATATGCAATTTTTTTTCAAAAAGATTTTTCAAATATTTTTGGATTTTAATTTTGCAAATGTTTTTGGGATTTTTGAAAACAAAAAGTTTTGGCTAAAAACTAGGTACAAAATATTTACATGGGCATGCTTCTTATATCTACAAGAAGTGGATTTTAAGAATTTACAGGGTAAGTGATCAATTTTATAAGTATTTATATATATAGTGGATTTTGGTGTGATGTATATATTCCTCAAACATATTTGACACATGTTTTTTAAACAATTTTTGAAAACTGTAGTCCAAAATAATTTTTACAAACATTTTACAAACATGTACACACATTTGAAAATCATTTTGCAAAGGTTTTCAAACAGTATAAATAGATTTTTCTAAATATTTGTGCAACCATTTTTCAAACCATTTGCAAATCATTTTTCAAACTTTTTATTTCACACAAAGAAAATAAGTTTTAAAACAACAAATTTTTACAAAGGTTGAAAACATGTAACAAAACGTTTTCAAAATAGTTTTCACAGTATTTTTCACAAGGATTTCCAAACTATTTTTCAAACATTTTGCAAAAAATATTTTCACCTGATTTATTAATCAGTACATACAAAAAGAATTTGAGGAATAATCAGATCTTTTTATTAGGGTTTTTAACAAATTTTAAAGAATAATTAGCCATATTATTAGGAAAATACGAAAGTACGAGTTATGGCTAAAGTATATATGTAGTATATACGACCCCCTATACTTAGCTTGAGCTATGTTCTCATAGATCAGAGAGAAAAGGAGAAGACATAACTCGTACTGAGTATAGAAAAGCCTAAAGAATAAATAAAGGAATGAACAAACGAATGAGAAGTTGACTGTCCCCCCATACTTAGGATCAAATAATCCCAAATATAGCAGACTGTACACAACGCAGGGAGGGTCAAGGGTGGGAATGAACATAGCGTACTCAGACTGTCTCCCCCTATACTTAGGGTAAGATATCCCTAAGTATAGACAAGAAGAGGAGACAATGGAGGGGATCGAAGAATAGAGAAACTCGGGGTGCACACCCCCTATACTTAGGACAAAGTACATCCTAAGTATAGAAATCTGTCTTCAAGGGGCGACACCTTTTTGATACAAAAAGAAGATAGAAAAGGAAAAGAAGAAAAGAAATCAACAGATGAAAGAATGATATGGACAGATGATCTATACAGCGGAAGATGGACGTGATCACCATGTATGAGATGCAAATGATATGAATCAAAGAACACATCTCATACCAGAAGAATGGGGGCAACATCAACGGTCGGCGGATCATGATCTAGATATAGCTTCAGGTGCTGACCGTTCACACGGAAAGTGGAGGAAGATGACGGCTCGGATATATCAATACTACCATTGTCATATACCTTCCTGACCACATATGGACCTTTCCACTTACTCTGTAATTTCCCTGGAAAAAATTCCAGCCTGGAATCAAACAACCATATGCGCTGATCTGGCTCAATCTGTTTATGGCTGATATGAGAATCGTGCCATGTCTTCACTTTCTCCTTATTGTAGGCTGCTAGAAAAGGTTGTATCTCTCAACTCCTTCAGGGCTACCAACTCTGCTTTCCTCTGTTCTCCTATACTCTCAGGGTCCAATAATAGCTCAATGACTGTCCAAAGTGACTTATGCTTGATCTCCACTGGTAGATGGCACAACTTGCCATAGACGAGACGAAAGGGAGATGTCCCTAATGGATTTTTGAAGGAAGTCCAATAGGCCCACAAGACCGAGTCCAAAAGCTGTGACCAATCCTTTCGGTCTGGGCGGACAACCTTTTGTAAGATAGTCTTCATCTCCCTATTCGATACTTCGGCAAGACCATTAGTCTGAGGGTGATACGGCGTAGTAACACAATGGTCAATGCCGAACTCGTCTGCAAGGGCCCTAACCTTGTCATTGATGAAGTGAGACCCCCAGTCTGAAATCAGAACTCTAGGTACCCCGAACCATGAAATGATATTTTTCCTCAAAAATCGACACACGATGTTAGCATCTGCGGCTCGGGCGGGGATGGCCTCAACCCATCGGCAGACATAATACACAGCAAGCAAAATGTGCTCAAACCCCTGACTCTTAGGAAATGGGCCCATGAAATCGATACCCCATGCGTCAAAAACCTCACAAAAGTGAATGGGCTGCATGGGCATCATATCTCTCTGTCCGCAAGTACCCATCTTCTGATAGTCAGTACATCTCTTCACGAACTCATCTGAATCCTTGAAGAGAGTGGGCCACCAAAGGTCGGATTGGAGCACCTTCTGTGCTGTCCGTCTCCCAGAATGATGTCCTCCTGCCTCAAGCTTGTGGCAGTATGTGAGGACGCTATGCTGCTCTTCTTGAGGAATGCACCTCCTCCAGATGCTATCCCATCCTTCATGATAAAGGACAGGATCTTCCCAATGGTAAAACTTGGCCTTCGTCAGGAAGGTCTCGAGTTTCTGCCTGGGCCAACCTTGTTGAACCGTCTTGGCAACAAGATAGTTCACAATGTCGGCGTACCATGGGAGCGAGGTGATAGCCAAGATCACCTCATCTGGGAATATCTCAGTAATAGGTGCGCTGGGCTCAGATTCCTCAAGGTTCTCTAATCGGGAGAGATGATCCGCCACCACATTCTTAACTCCATGCTTATCCTTAATCTCAATATCAAGTCCTAGAGCAGAAGGATCCATCTGGTAAGGCGTGCTTTGGCATTCTTCTTGGCCATTAAATATCAGATGGCGGTGTGATCGGTAAAGATAGTCACTCTAGATCCGAGAATATACGATCGATACTTATCCAAAGCAAAGACTACAGCCAGCATCTCTTTCTCTGTCACAGTATAATTCTGCTGAGCGGCATCCAAAGTCTGGCTAGTGTAGTTAATGGCAAATGGCAAACCATCCCTCCTCTGTCCAAGCATGACCCCAACGGCAAAATCAGAAGCATCCGTCATGATCTCGAATGGGAGAGACCAATCAGGTGGCTGAAGGACAGCGGTCGTGACAACCATACTCTTGAGAGTCTCAAAGGACACAAGACACTTATTATCGACAATGAACTCAGCGTCTTTTGTCAGCAAACCAGTAAGCGATCGGGCAATACGACTGAAGTCCTGAATGAACCGTCAGTAGAAACCGACATGCCCCAAAAAAGACCGCAATTGACATAGATTGGACGGTGGATTGAGTTTTCTAATGATATCCACCTTGGCCGGATCGACCTCCATGCCCCTGGTGGAGATGATATGACCAAGGACCGTCCCTTGAGTCACCATGAAGTGACTCTTCTCCCAAGACAAGACAAGATTGACCTCAATGCAGCGTTGAAGCACATGGTCTAGGCAGTCAAGACAAGCATCAAACCCATTGCCATAGATCGAGAAGTCATCCATGAAGACCTCTAAACAGTCACCCACCATGTCCGAGAAAATGGACAACATGCACCTTTGGAATGTCGCGGGGACGTTACATAGACCAAAGGGCATCCGTCTGAAAGCATAAGTCCCAAACGGATATGTGAATGTCGTTTTCTCCTGGTCTTCGGGCGCAATGGCCACTTGATTGTAACTGGAGTACCCGTCAAGAAAACTGTAGTGACTCTTCCCAGCCAGCCTCTCGATAATCTGATCAATGAATGGCAGTGGGAAATGATCCTTCTTGGTGGCCTGATTCAATCGTCTGTAGTTCATACAGACCCTCCAAGAAGTGGGTACTCGGGTAGCTATCTCCTCTCCATACTCGCTCACAACTATAGTGATACCCATCTTCTTTGGTACCACATGTAATGGACTAACCCACTTGGAGTCGGAAATGGGGTAGATAAAATCGGTGCTCCACCACTTCGATATTTCTTTCATGACCACATCTCGGAGATTCGGGTTCAGCCGCCGCTGGAACTCACGCGACGGCCTAGCATCCTCCTCAAGATAGATGTGGTGGGAGCACAGAGCTGGATGAATCCCCTGGAGATCAGCTATACTCCATCCTATCACCTTGCGGTTTCTTTCAAGAATCTCCATCAGACGAGATTCTTACTCTCCAGTCAAACCTGCTAATGACTGGGTGCATATCTGGCTCACCTGCAAGGAATCTATACTTCAACAACTGCGGTAAGGGCTTCAGTTCTGGACAACTGGGAGGTGACAGCTCTGGCTTCTGATATGTCTGTGTAAAAGCTACTAGGTCTGCATGAGAGAACTCTCACTGTGCATGAATATCTGATGAAGGGAACCCTGCTGAATCATCTATGAACTGTACTAGCTCGCTCTCCGTCCTAGCTGTCGGCTCAGAAGGAATCAGACACGGCAAATAATCATCAAAATCATCACAATCAATGTCTGAATCCGAGGGATCTGAACAAGAAGAACAAGACTGAAACTCTGCAACACCATTCGTCCCTCAACTCAAATATATCCTCGTCCAGGAATGTGCTCTCCAGGCTCTCAACTGCCATAAGCTATAAGTATGGTGAATCTGTAGGCAAGGCGAGGGTCTTTGCTACATGATATGTCCAAATGGATTCATCATCTGTCATCACAAAATCACACTCATGGTGGATGTCTAACTCGTCCTCTGTCATCTGGCGGCATCGCTGGACTGCTCTGAGCATGCATATTCTCTCGCTCTAGTCTCCTCGATCGTCTCTATTTGTATGCTTTCGCCCTCTACGCGAAAGCATACCTTCCCACTGTCATGGTCGGTCACCGCCTTGGCTGTGGCCGAGAATGGGCGTCCAAGTATGATGGGGGCATCGGTTACCGACTCAAGGATCTCCATGTCCAATACAACAAAGTCCACATGGAATTTCAGGCCCTGAATAGTAACAACCACGTCTCTCAACAACCCCTTCGGCCTCTTAGTCGACCTATCAGCAAACTGAAGGACTGTCCTGCTCCTAAGAAGAGGACCAAACTCAAATCGGTCGAGTAAGGCTGTCGGAAGAAGGTTAATAGAAGAGTTGCTGTCTAATAGAGTACGATCAAACTGCTGCTCCTGAATCTCGCATCTGACATAGGGAGCTCCTGCATCAGGTCTCTTGGCTGGCAATTTGTTCTGAATGGTGCAACAAGTGGAATGGGTGAGCACATGGATCTGATCTCTGTGGTTCCTCCTCTTCCTACGGACTGTAGTTTTCTCCTTCAAGCTCTTTTGGAAGAGGGGGATGTGCTCAAGTGCTTCCTGTAGAGTTAGATGAATCTAGAATCTATCAATCATCTGGTTGATGAACTCTACCTGTTGGGTCTTTTTTGGATTTTCGCGTTTACTCCCCTTCGCCAAGCGAAGTGCTTCGGGGAAGGGGATGGTAGGGGCCTCCTCAAATGGAGGATTAGGAAGAGGTTACTGCGCCTGTGAAGGAATAGAATCCATACCATGATCATCATTCAACACGTATGCATCTGAAGTGTAAACATAAGCCTTTCCTTTATTCATTGTTTTGTTCTTTTTGTTACCACAGTCCTGAGATACAAAAGGTGGCAACATTACATGTGGGAGCTCAACAAAAGTAGAAGTGGTGGCCTCAGTACCACCAACGGCACCTGTCTTCGCGGCATCCACACCGCGCTCTAGCTCTGCATAAAAAATGGCAGCATCAGCACCACTGTCTGCATCAGGTATCTTGACGGCCTCAATACCGTCATCTGGATCTCCATCATTGGCGGCATCAGCACTACCGTCATCAACATCATCAGCGGCAACAACACCGCTACTCTGCTCATCTGGCGCTCGTGGTTCCTCGTGTGGCTGTCGCTCAGATGAGGCACCGCCGGCTGGCATCCTACCGCTCCTAGTAGTCACAAAATCAGCATCATACAAAGAAGACAAGTTACTCAAATAATCACTAGGAGAGGCATCCTCTATAAACTGTACCTACTCAGACTTCCTCTTCAGATTGTTCGGATTTGGTTTAATCTGAGCTGGTATGGATGCCTTGCCCTTGATGATATCCCTCATCTCCTGCCGGAACTTATCCATTTCCTGCCGAGAGGATGCCTGCTGGTCAGAAAGCAAGTGGGCAAGGTCATCTAGAGCTGGGTTCTCAAAAGCGGGCGCCTGAGAACCGAAAGTGTTCCCCTGCTGGAAATGAGGTTGCTGCTGCTGGTAGTGTGGAGGATGGGAGTATGTTTGTTGAGGATGCTGATGCTGCCTCCACTGTTGTCCCTGATAGACAGGACGAGGACCCTACTGGTATTGTTGGTGGGCGTACTGGGGCTGCTGCTGGCTGTTCTGATATCCCTGATTTGGAGACTGCTGCTGGGAGGAGGTGCCACCAGTGGTCCAACGGAATCCGGGGTGATCACATCGAATCCTGACTGGATGTGGGTGCTGGTCGTACCATATCCCATTGACTTCCATCAATGGCTCCTGCTTGAAGGATGGTGGAGGTAGAACTACCAGGGGCTGATCAGGCTGATAGAACACCATCTAAGTGTCCTGAGATGGTGGCTGCGATGGGTAATACTGTAGCTGCTGGACCGGCTCTGCCTGAATGTGGTTGACCTGGCGGTGTGAGGTAGAGGGTTGGGTGGAGCTGCTACTGCTGTGATCAGCCCGTACCTGGGAGGCTGCTGAGTAGATGTTTGTGCCTCCTGGATGTAAAGAATCTGCATCTTCAGGTCACTCATGGTCTTGGTTATCTGGTCCATCTGGGCCAGTCCCTACATCTGCTTCTTCTCGAGGATCTCGAGACGGTCCAACTTCTCACTAATGATGCCCATGTCAGCTGCGGCTAATTCGGCTTGGGCTGCGGCTGCCGATGGAGTATGAGGACCGGCATCGATGCGGGCGATCCTCTGAAATGATCCTGCTCCTTGGGGGGCTTCTGCTGTATGTAGACTCAGGCTTGGTCCATGACTGTCAAGTTCTCTACCATCCCTTCATAGATGGCCCAAACGTCGTCTTCACCCTTCGAGAAATAGGACCCACCACAAGAGGCATTTACTAGCCCCTGCAGCTCCGATGTTAGCCCACAAAAGAAACTCTGAACTAAGTTGGGTTTGGATATGTCATGATGTGGACACCAGTCGATGAGCACTCTGAAACGATCCCAAGCCTCATGGAATTGTTCATTCGGGATCATTGTGAAGTTACTAATCATATCTCGTGCTGCGTTCGTTCGGCCGAGAGGATAGTACTTATTCAAGTATTCGGTCCGGAGTTGTGCCCAAGAAGTGATGTACCTCCCAAGGTGTTTCAGCCAGTAGGCTGCTCTGTCAGCTAATGAGAATGGGAAGGCAATCATTTTGATAGTGTCCCTGTCCACTAATCTGTCGTGGACAGTACTACAAATCATCTCAAACTCCTGCAGATGGAGATGAGGCTCTTCGGTGTCTAGCCCATGAAACTTGGGCATTAGCTGGATAGTCTGCGGGCGAAGCTCAAAGTTCTCAACAATGGGAGGAAGCTGAATCCATCGGTGAGTGAGGGTTGCAGCTGGGTTATGCAACTGCCTCATGGTCATCGGCGGCGGCCTCTCTTGGTTAGGTTCTCCTCCTTCGTCGGCTACTTCTGGTATATCATCGCCACCGCCCCCAGGTCTGTCTTCTCTTCCTTCTCGCATCTACGCGATCTCCCTCATGAGGTCACCCATGAATACTCCCCGGTCTCTGATCCGTCTCTGCATAGTCTCTAGGGATGCTAACAATGAGTTGTTGATGGCAGCTTGGTCGTACAAGAATGGAGGGTGTTCCTGCTCATCTGGGTGTTCTCCTCTGCCTGCCATCTCTGGATTCTCTGAAAAGGCAAAAGAACCCATCTCAGGTGCCGTCAAATGATCTGAGCTCTGTGATGCACTAAACTCTGATACTCTTAGACTGATGGAAGGAGAAGGGTGGTTGCGGGGGAACATAGTGGAAGTGAACTCAGGCTCGGAGAGTGGGTCTGGACTCCCCGAGGTTGTCCTAGATGAATAGGGAGGAGTGCTGGATAGCGGTGCCGCTAGAGACGGCCTAAGATATCTCCTTCCCATCATCATGATTATTGAGAAGAGCAAGTTTGAGAGATGAAGAAAGGAGGGAGGGGGGGGGCAAAATTGCGCACAATTGTGCGGTGTTTTTGATCTTGACCTAAATTCAACTAGCAATCAAACACAAAACAAGGGGTTCACCAACTCAACGCGTGAAGCCGTGAAAGTTCGACTTTTATCTTTGTAGTTTTTGGATTGAATTCAGGCAATTATCTTTGAACGAGTCCTTAGAGCGCTGCGCCTATAGGAGCGAGAGTACTGCCGGAAAAGAATCCAGTACTTGTCCTCCTCCTGTGTAACCTGTAGTCTGCGCTATTTGAGGTCCTTGTAACCCTTCTTGGATCCCTACTCAGCCAAAGAAAAGAGGGAGGAAGCCTATAGGAAAAACCGATACTTCGGATCTCGCTCGCAAGGGAATCACCCGTGAGCGTGCAAGACCCTACTCGGACGCAAGATGATGAGACAGACAACCCCGTGAAGGCGTGGCCTATGCTCGATACTTTGGACAAGGTCGATGCTGTACACAATAGAGAGTCATCAATGGTGACCAAGCCCTACTCGTCTACGTACGATAGTAGCGCCAATACTTCGAAAATCCAAGCGATACACAAGGCGGCCACAGACTGGGTTTTGGGCTCTAATCCTTACGAAGCCGCTCTACTCACTTGGAAGGAGACCTTCCCATGCAACCTGAATACAAATGAGGGTATTACTCACCCCAAGCAATGAGTCCAATTAGCCAATTTTATTTAGGTCAAGTTTTCTTAAGCAGCCCCTTTTTTAATTTTTTTGGTGTTATCACTTGTTTTGAGTCAATTCAATACAAGCGCCTAATGTTTTTGTATGTTTCTTGGATTCCTATTTGATCCAAAAACAGAGGGAGAGAGTCGAAAAAGCTATGCAAGTTGGCACGAAGATGGAAATCTCACCTCCGTGCCGAAATGATGAATGCTCAAGTAGAAAGACTTATAGCGCCTCCAGCTCTCTTCATGCAGGATGCAACGCAGGAATATGTAAACCTATGCTATATGCCGATATGCACACTGAAATCGTCCTAAGTAGGCAATTGCTAGCGTGAAGGACCACAAGTCGGTCACCGATATTCAATCCAACAGTCCGGTCTAGGCTCACCCCTACTCCTCTCGACACATCGAGTTCAGGAGCAGCGCTTGGCAGGGCGGGCTCGCAGCACGAGGGCTTGAAGATGATGAGGCGAGTGTTTAATTTAAACTAAGTCCAAAGCGCACTATAGGTACATGCAATGGTTATTAGGGTGTTTGGACCTAATTTACTCGATCAAGCAAGCCTAAAAGCTAAGGGCTCATTCCACAAAAGAAAAGAAAAATAAAACAAAACCGGAAAATGACAAGCGGGAAAACCGATGAAAACCGCGATGAGCCCCCAGGCGTACAAACACCTGGAAATTAGGCCCAAGAGTTCAAGTGTCCAGTGTACATGTATTATTACAAATTAATAATGTAGCTCTCTCTCTCACTAAAAATAGAAAATCACTAACTATCCTCTCTCTCAACTCCTCCCGCTCTCTCCTTCCGGCTAGGCTAGAATAGCCGACTCCGCCTCCCAAGGATGCTCAGGATCCCCTAGGCGATCCTCCTCGATCAGCGGTCCCTCGCAAGAAGACAAGAAAGAAAATGGTTAGATAGCTCAAAAATATATATCAAAAATAGAGAGATCAAGTAAAGCAATAATGTAAACAGTCAAACACAATCACTCATAAATAGGATCTATACACCGTTGCTCCCCGGCAAAGGCGCCATTTGATTAACCCAAAAATCGGTGGTTTAAGTTCTACATAAGGTGGGAACTCAGTCACTGAACCGACCACTCAGAAATCCGGATCACAATCAACAATGAACCTACAAGATAAATCAAGCAATGAGAAACAAATGTGGAGTCAAATTTTTATTTTTAACTCTACAAAAATGTGTATAGTGCAAGTATGTAGAGTGTCGAACTCAGGGAGCAAGCATGATAAATCAAGCAAAATTGTGCAAAATGTGATATGTGATCAAGTGTCTACAAATATGCAAATTTTTGTGGGTTTTTAATTTTTATAATTTTTTATTTAACTTTTAATTTTTTTATATTTTGATTTTTAATTTTCTGATTTTATATTTTCTTTTTATATTATATATATATTTTTGTTTTTATAAATAGAATATACACAAACTATGAAAAGAGGATAATAAGGTATTTATAAAAATAGAGAAAAATAGCCAAAATTCAGAAAATAAAATGTTTTTGGTCTTTTTATAATTTTATGATGTTTTTGTGATTTTTGGGAATGTTTTTGATATTTTTAAAAGTCAAAATACTAGCAAACAATGAACTTAGCTACTAGCCGAAAATAAATTGAGGGTTAAAAATAGCAAACAGTGTACAAAAATCCTCAAATTAATTTTAAATAAAAGGAATAAATCAGAGAAAATTTAGAAACTGAAAGTATATTTTTAGCATTTTCTTAGATTTTTTAGATTTTTATGAAGATTTTTAGAATTTTCTAATTTTTAAGGTTTTTGTATTGAAATTTTTAATTATTTTTGGTCTAAAGCTAAAAGATACTAAAACACACCAAATAGATTTTTTTTGGAATTTTTCAAAAGGTTTTATTATTTTTTATGGATTTTCTACTGCAAACAGTGTTGAAAATGCATGTTTTTGATTTTTAATAATTAATAAAATGAATAAATATGCAAAATTAAAATATGACATTAAACTATAATGCAATAGGAGCCTATGGTAATTTTATGATGATTTTTGGAGTTATATAGATGCATGGAATAAATACTAGAAACAACAAGAAACTACAAACTAGCAAGGGCATAAATGTAAATAAACAAAAGTTCCAGGGCCACAATGCAATTTTCACGCAAAATATACAACTAAATATTGCAGTTAATGGACTAAAAAGAAATATCAAAACCCGCGGGGGTACCCTTGCAAAAACGCCAAACTCACGTGCGAACGCACGCGCACCTGACACGGGCACCAATGTAATAAGCGATAAGTCCGAGGGCTTGCTTGCAAATTTTCATAAAACTTATAGCTGCATATGAAAGTATCTGAACTAATTCAAAATCCCCAAAACTACAAGGGTGATCCTGCAAAATGACCACGCACGTCACGTGCGCTTGTTATGTGAGGTGACGTAGCCAAGGACCCGTTAGCAATTACAAAATGTTTAAGGGGCTTACGAGCAAATATTGCAAAATAAAATAAGGACAGATGAATGTTTGTGTCTGATTTATTAAATACAAAAAGAAGGAGGGGTTGCTACGCAAAATACCCACACACGCATGATCAGACGGTGCACGGCTATTCACTTGTCCACGTGTCAACACTGGATCGTGCGATACCCCTTCGAAGACGACGGCTGGGATTAGATCGCTGGTGAAGATCGGACGGCGGGTAGCGTGGCGAATCCAACGACAGCTGCTGTGTCTGGAAGGCACCCTTGATCGAACGACGATGAAGACAGGAGGAAGAACATGGACGAAGGTGCGGCGAAGTGAACTTCTCCCGGCTCGAACTCCAACCTCCGACAGTCGTGAAGGTCCCAAAATGGCTGCGGCGCTTCCTGCAGGGGTCCTCAAGATGCTGGCAGCTCCCAAAAGCTCCGGCGTGAGCCAGAGGTGGCGAGCAGGGGCGGCGGAGCTCAGAAGCTCCGGATACCTCCGCCTCCTCCACGATGAGCTCCAGGCGCTTTTTAAGGCTCAAAAACCTGCACAAAAAAATAGACCTTCAAGGGCAAAGTGCCTCGAAGGTTGGTGGAGCAAGTGGACGCGGGGGTGACGAAGATGGCGGTCGGCCGGAGGAGCGCTTCGGCGAAGGTCTAGATGGTGCGATTTGATCGATGAAATTGGGGATAATGGTGGCTATGGACTCCTACGATTATCGAGAACAAAAGAGGCACGAAAAGAAGAGAAAACAAGCACCTCAAAGGGGGGCCCTGAGGTAGAAGGTACCTCGACGGCGGGGTTCACCGGAGGTGGGGAACTTGTCGAGATCCACATCCAAGCTCCGCCCTATATGACTGGGGCTGGATGTTGTCACCACCAGCAAACCAAAAGCATACGAAGGTGGAGAGGATGGGACCAAAATGGGGTTCAAAACTCAATGGAAGGAGAAGGGGGTTTTTGAATGGCTAACCGACGGGGCTCAAAGAACAAGGAATATCAGGCGAATCGATGTCCCTCTCCCCCAAAAAACACAAGGGTGTGTATCCTCGATCAACGGCGAACAAAAGTCGAGAAGGCTCCATTACAAGATGATGTAAGTGGTGCCCTCGAAAAATCCGCCAATATGAGTCAAAACGTGCTTCTGACAACAGAGAGAGGAAGAGTCAGACAGTTGACCTGCGGTCAACTGTCAGATTCACCTGATTGGTCCATGTGGACCAACCAGGAAAAACCTTTGAAAAATACTTTGTAAAATAGATTTAAAATACTAAATGATTTTATTAAATTTAGGTTATTAAATAAAAAATATTTATTATTTTATGAAGTATTTTAATATGATTTTTAACTATTTTTTATAGGTATGTAAATACAAGTTGCCTTTTTAAGGTTATATAGGTATACATATCTATATATTTTAATATTTTAATTTTATTTTGTGTATTTAATTTTAGTATTTTTATTTATTATTTTATAAATTCATAGAATACTTTTATACAGTTAATTATATTTTTATTTTATTTTTCTGAAGTGTTTTGTATACCTAATAAAATAGAAGTGTTAATAATATAGGTATATATACATGTTTGATAACTATGTATGATATATATATATATAAGTATTTTATTTTGTGTTTCTTTTGCATTTTATTCTGATTTTAATATCCAAATATATTATAATTAATATTTACATAATTATAAAAATATAAAATTATAAAAATAATGAATAAATAATAAAATGGATATTTTAATCTGTACAAGTATACAATTGGGGTCCAAAACTCAACTTCCAAACCGTAGCTCCGCCAAATGCGAAACTACTGCCATTAAATAGCTTATTTTAAATTATATACAATTAAAGGTGACTTTGATGCATTTGGAGTTTTCATTTGTGAGATATAGGTTTGGGAAGTTGGGATTTTAGATTTTTATTCTGATCATAACTTTTTATCTATACATTATTTTTGTGTGAAATCAATTTTGTATCATTCTTTATTTCATTATCTACAACTTTCATGTACAAAGTTTCTTTATTTGAAGTATAAAAGCTGAAACCAAAAATAGGTCCCAAAATGAAGAAAGAATGAATTAAATAAGAGGTGTTTTTGTTGTATTTTGGCCCTTATCTCCCCCTACTTTATTCCTTGTTGACCTATTCATCGAGATGCCAAGGTCTCGGGGTTTCGGGTCATAAAATATTTATAAAATTTTATTCTTTTTCTTTTCTTTTATTTATTCTATAATTTTGGCTTTAAATACAGTATTTTATATACTATTTACATGCACATGCATGAATGCTAAGATGCTGAAATTAAGGGTATTTACATGCATTTGCTAGGGTTTTTGAGGCCAAAATGATAGAATAAAGATGATGAAATGTGGATTCATCACTCTCCTTATCCAATCATTCTCTTGATCACCCCATTTCCACCCTTCTTTCGTACTTAGGCTGACCAGAGCCTATGTATAGGTGGACCCGATGCCTACTGTATATACTCTCTCCATCCACTTCTTCCATTATCTGCCTTATTTTCTCTCTTCTTCTATACATAGACTGTTCACAACCTACATATAGGGGGTAGTCCGATCTATCTTTTTCTTTTTCTTTTTCACTCTCTTACGCTTAGTCCGAGCTATATATTCTCTACGCTTCTTGTGCTCTGAGGATATAGCACTCACTAAGTATATGTCTGTGTGTGTATACTGTGTATATATTCTACCCATAGCTTGTACTTTTGCATAAGTCTATATGTATTTACGGAGTGGGTAACCTACTAAAAAACCATTAAAAAATAAAAAAATATTGCATTAAAGAAAATCTCATAAAAAGAAGAAAGAAGTCACAAAAATTAAAAAATGTGTGTTTGCATTTCACACATCTGCACTTCATCCAACATTTCATGCATCCATGAAAAGCCCTTAAGTTCTGAACCGAGTTATGATTAGAAATCGAGAGTGGTCTGGAAATGAACTTAATCCACCTAATTTTCAAAGAAACTTCACCGAGAAAGAGGATTTTAGAAGCTTCAATCCATTAACTTATTTCTTCGAGTTCCGCATCATAATGCTTAGAGTTTAAGTCTTAGTGTCTAACCTGGTCGCCTCATTCTGGGTACGTCTCCCGAATAGGGAATTAATTTGTACTCTTGTACTATGCACTTAGCTCAACTCAAACATGATGTTGGAAGACTATGTGAGTTTCTTTTCTGAGAGCATGAAAATATAAAGACATGAGGACATGTTAAAATAAAGCAAATGAGATGGACAACTGATAACCGCAGAATGTTCGGCGAGGGTCACCGTAAATAATATGAGAAGTGTCGCTGAGGCGACCACTCACTAAACACCCGGGTTGATCAGCAATTAACCCACAAACCAAAGAATACAACAATCAAGCTCAAAATAAATGTGAATTAATCTTTATTTACTCTACCATAAAATGTACAGTGACAAGCATGTAGAGGTCGAACCACAGATAGCAATACAAAAATGCAGTAGCCTACATGTATCTCAGAGTCATCCTCGTGTGTGAAGTGGGTTTTGAATTTTTAAATTTATTTTTTCTTTTTTTTAATATAATAATTAAGTAATATATATATATATACATATAATATAAATATATCAATTAGGTATACCCATAAAGGGTTAGTATGTAGCTTATAGTACATACAATACATATATATAGGAATATGATTATAATAAAATATGTATATATATATATATTTTTTATTCAGGTTAATAAATAGATATAAGAATACATATAAATAATTAGATATATATATATATTTTCTTTTTTTTGTTAGGAAATACACATATATATATATATATGTATATATGGGTACTATAATATTTATAGAAATACTCAAAAATGGTCAAAAATTCAGGAATAAAGTTGTTTTGGGATTGTCATGGTTTTTTACTATTTTTGAGATTTTTGGGCATTTTTGCAAACATTTTTAGTATTTTTAAATAGCTAAATAATAGCAAACAGTGGACTAGGTACTGGCTGTTACAAAAATAGGTATTAAAAATAGCTAACAGCCACAAAAATTTTCCACACTATTTTTTTAATAAAGATAATAAAATATAGCATAAATAGGGTATGAGTTTATATTTTTCTGATTTTTCTTTGATTTTTTATATTTTTTTGAAGTTTTTCGGTATTTTAGAATTTTTAAGGTTTTCCTTTTGAGATTTTTAAGGATTTTTGGATTGACACTAAGATAGGTCAAAATACACCATAGTTAATGTTTTTGGAATTTTTCGAGGCATTTTCAGATTTTTTTGGGATTTCATAAGTTAGACAGGGAATAAAAGACATGTTTTTGATTTTTAATAAATGCAAAAATGCAACAAAATGCAAAACTAAAAATATAGCGTTCAAGCACAACCAAACATGAGCTTAAGTCTATTTTTGCAAGTTTTTTCGATTTAATATGGAGCACAAAATAAATAGACAAAGCATTCAAAAATAAAATGGTCTAGCAGGGGTATTTTTGCAAATAAAATATCTCTCAGGGGCATACATGCAAAAATCACAATAAAAATACACGTGGACTTTTATTTTCAGGACCATTTAATAATTACAGGAACTCGGTGGGGTTTGAATGCAAATTTCACGCACCTCACGTGGGTGCTGCACGTGAGGCACGAAGGGACTAAAGTGTAAATATAAAAACATCAGGGGGTCCAACTGCAATTTTTACAACTTATTTACAACTAAAACTTTTATTTTTGGGATTAAACTCTAAATACAAAAAACAGGGGGGTGAGATGTGAAATTTACCCCCAACAAAGGCGTTTCATCCTGCGGCGCTGGAGGCGCCACTTATCCACGTGGCAGCCATCGAACGGTCGACGTCGATTCGCCGATGAAGGGTGCAGATTAGAAGCTTCTGGCTGATCTGACGGTCGAGGCATATCTTCATCAAACGGCTCCTGTTGGATCTGGGACGAGCCTCCTGATCCGACGGCGCTAGAGCTCCCTGGAAGAACAGGGAAGAAGCTCGCGCCTGGCGAGCTTCGATCGAGAAGCTCGGGCTCCTCCGGGGCTCTTCGGCGTGTCTGAGGTAGTCTGAAGGTAGCTGGAAGCATCCCGCGTCGACTGATGGCGCTTTTATGGCTCCTGGGGGTCCGAGTCGATGGAGCGAGGTCGGAGAAGAAGGGGACCCCCAGGAACCTCTTCCTGGGTCAAGGCAAGCCCAGATGGGCTCTATTCTTCGATATACCTGCATAGGAAGAACCGCGGGCGAGAGAGCTTTCTCCTCGACCCGGGGTTGTGAAGCTGCGGTGCAAGGTGAAGGTGGGCGGATGGACTCCAGCGAACGGCGGAGGGGGAGTCCCGATTCGCCAAAACCGAGGGTCTTGGGTTGGTCCGAGATGATCGAACGATGGAGAAGGCGACGAGGAATGAGATGGGATGCTCGGGGCGGTCGGATACAGTGGGGTTTACGGTGAAGAAGTCGCCGGAGCGGAGCTCCGGTGAACTTCGAATTTTGATTTTTAAGCTAAGGATATTAACTACTAACTAATCTAACTACTGGAATGAAATGCTAACATTAAAAGCTAACTAAAAACACATAAAAAGGCAGCTCTTATACCTGGGAGCCTCCAGGGAGCAGGGCGGACGCCGGAGCTCCGCCGCGTCAAAATCCTCCTCTCTCCGGCCGATTCGAGGCACCAGCTCACTCCCCCTGTCACGAGGAATGTCCTAGGACTAGAATCAAGGCTTGAGATTGGATAAAAAGTGGCCAAATTCGAGGAAGGAAGCGGAGCTATTTATTTATAGACATTGGCGAGTAGCCTTATTGACCGGCGATTATTGGTTGATCCAATGAACATCTAATTGATCTAAGGTTTTGGCGGGCATCATGGAAGATTAGAGAACAATTCTTATGAAGGAAGCATCGTCGATTGATGGATGGTGTGCCCGAGAAAAATGCATGAAATCGGGGGAATGGACAGTCCAGAGGCGCAGGGCTTTGGATGGGACAGTTGACCAGAGGTCAACGAAGGCCGACACGCGATTGGTCCACGTCAGCCGCTAGCCGCCAAAATAGAAAATCTGATGGAAGATTGATTTATTTGACACCCTAAATGATTTTAGTAATTTTTTCTTATAAAATAAAAAATGTGTATTATTTCATCTAGTATTTATTTATGATTTTTATTGAATTTTTTGAGGTGTTTTATTATGGTTTTATTTGAATAATGTGTATATGTATGTATTTACATCTATTTTTATGTATTTTATTTTTAATTTGTTTATTTTATTTTATTATTTTATTGGCTTATTTTATAAATTTATAATTTATTTTTGTGAGTATAAAGGTATTTTTGTTTGATTTTTATGAGATTATTTATATTTTTAAATAAATAGGTATAGGTGTATTATCTATGTATTTTATACACTTATTTTATTTATTGTATTTTCTTGATTTTTATTTTGGTTTTGTATTTTTAATGAGTTATGTATAATGTATACATTATTATAAAAATATAAAAGAATAAAAGAATCAAGGATTAAAATCCTTTTTATTTATATATAGGTATATAGCATAGGTATTTTGTCTATGAATTTGTAGACTTATTTTATTCTACAAATTAATTTTGGTTTTCTTTAACTTCTCTTATGTGTATGCATTATGTACATTATTTACAAAATTCTAAAAAATATGAATTTATACAAATAATGAATATTGAATAAAATGCATATTTTAATCAGTCCTATATACAAGGAGGGCCAAAAACATAACTTCTGCATATGGACTCCAAAAATTATGAAACCAATTTTAAAAAATAGTTCTTGGAATGCTATATACAATTAAAGGTGAGTTTGGGTGATTTGGAGTTTTTATTTGCAAGATATGGGTCTGTGAAGTTGAGATTTTGGCTTTTTATTCTGTGTATAAAATGTACACTGGGTATTATTTTTGCTCAAACTCAATTTTGCATTTTTATTTACATTATTATCTACAACTTTCATGTACAAAGTTTCTTTATTTGATGAAGAAATAATTATGTACAAAATAGGTGCCAAAAATGCATAAATGAATGAATTAATAAATGAGGTATTTATTGTACACTGGCCCTTATCTCCCCCTACTTTATTCCTTGTCGACCAATACCATGCTGGCCTTGGTCTCGGGGTTTGGGTCATAAAATATTTGCAATATTTTATTCCATTTTCTTTTGTCTTCTTTATTCTATAATTTTGACATTAAAACCTTATTTAATGTGGAATTAATACAATGAATCATGAATGCTATTATATACAATTTGATGCTATTTACATGCATTTGTTGGGGTTTTTGAGGCCAAAATGATAGAATAAAGGTGATGAAATGGAGATTCATCACCCCCTTATACTTGCCTTTGCTAGTCCTTAGCAAACACTTATGCAATAAGTACAAAAAGAATAAAGAAAAGAAAAAGGAGAATAAAAGATAGAGTGAATAAGGGTGCTTTCAGTGCAATGCATGTCCTTACAAAATCTGAATTTGGAGCTCCTGTCAGACCTTGGGTGTGAATGTGTGTGGAACCTAGTCGGGAACCAGCTCTAAAATACAACAGCCTTCGATAGTCACAGAACTCGGTTCAACCCACCTCAATAGCCGGGTCAGAACTAGTCTACATCGTACGCAAACTCTTATAACTATGAAGCTGACTTGTACGGTGTTAGTGATAGTGGCTCTCCCCAACTGAAATGATAAAGGAACTGACTTCTCCAGAATGACAACCCAATGATTCCCCAATCCAACAGCTCTTTCCTCGAGGAGCAGGGTATTCCCTTCTAAGATCAAGTGGCAACCAGCTCAAGAGGAGGGGGTGAAGAGAAGAATGGACGGTAGCCAGTGTAGCTACCTATCCCGGGATGCAAGACCAGTGTAGTCAAGTCATCCAGCTGCAGGCTCACATATTTGTCTTTGGAACTCAAGCTTGCTTATTGACTTTGTACATACTTTGCAGGCATTTTTATTTTTGTACAGGCCTGACCATTTTTTTTTCAACATACTATTCACAGCAGCATTTACATAAGGAGTTTTTCCTCTTGAGCCAGTAGACTATCCCTCTTTTGAAGCTTTATCGCAACCCACAATCTCCTGTCTTTAGACCTCATGGCTATTGGACCAGGTTGGGGTGCACTTCCCTCCCTAGACGAGGACGAACGTTTCCACCCGTGTGCGTCTCAGACTGGCAAATCCAACCCCCTCACCACTCCAGCTGAGTTGAGCCAAGTGAAAGGTGCAAGTGTCCAAGTTAGGTCACGGTCGGCAAGAGTCATACGTGTGTCTCGAAAAGTTCTAGTTAGTCCACTGAGGTGACTTGAACCCAGCCCTGATTTCTCAAAGAATTAAGTCTGAGTAGACCTGAAGTACCTTAAACCTAGTTCCCA